>OY804603.1:11311935-11704517 GCA_963680895.1 Fragum sueziense
ACCCAATCTAAAACTGTCTTGAATCGTATACAGGATCTATCATTGGCAGTTACATTATCCCACGGAACGTTAGAGACTAGGGATGACTTTTGTCTGAGACAATGACAACATATTCAACATCATCAATCTAGCCATTATTGTCCAACAAGATTAACCCGAGACATCTGCATATGTAATGACCCCCGATTCGACAATGTTTTGTTAAGACGCTCAACTATAAATGGACATCGAGACGTGAGCCTCGGCGAAAGGTAACGGTATATTCCAATACATGTAAATAGGGGGGGGGGGGGGGTTGCCTACTTTCCACTGAATAAAAGTGAACAATGACAGGTATTGCGTGCTGTCCACGATACCGTGTGAGTTCAGTAGCTGTGTCTAGTCCTGTCAGGTTACTGTTATTCTGTGTAGCAAATCTTAAATTCTTCTAAGTCCCTATTCATGGTAAAGTGAGGCATAAACAATGAAAAAATAACTACATTATGTTTATAACCACCTTAAAATTACTAAAATACTGATGTGTCAATCAAATTATGACTGTGAAACGTGTTTTTACTACAATTGGCAAGCCTGTCGGCCATCTTGCTTTTGTATAGGGTTGTTGGAAATTTGGTTGGATTTTTCATAAAACAAGGTAATTTTTTATTTCAAAATTATACTGAAGTGAAAAACAATTGATTTATCTTTCAATTCATACCATTTTTAGATCGAATTTTGATTTCAAATGCAGTAGTTTGAGGGCTAAATCTCCGAAGTTTTCCGCACGGCGGAAGTGCTATAGACAAAATGGCGGAAATGATAAGACCTGGCATTACTTCAAAGATAAAATATGCCAGGGCTTATAGATAGGACTATAGCTGTGTCCAGAAAATACTTCGTCGATTTATTACAGGGAGACGGGTTCGAGTCACATATTTTTATAACTCGAAATCCCTCTTCCCCCGTCAATTTAGACTCGCTGATCATTGATCATTCATAGGTCGTTGTCTATCTATAACGGACTTTACACACGAAAATTAAGTTGTCCCGGGTTAATTTGGGTGGACAATAACAAATACTGATTATTATTGTTTATTTTATTATTATAGTCCCTGAAGAGTCCACTTTCAGCATAATAAAATATCGTACATGTATACTGAATTAATAAATTTTCTGAGAGATGTTAAAACGTCAAAAGCGACCGCAACAAAAAAGTTGTTTGCTTTCTCAAATTTCATTTACAAGAAAAATTGCATTATTATATTGAACAAAAACAAAATCTGTCATAAAACGTAAAAAGCATTTTAAAAATCTTGTTTTGTCCGGGAGTAGGTCTTACATAATATCTTTCCATTATGGCTTCCCTAGTGTATGGACTTTTTCGCAGAATTATTTTGCTTTGGGGAGTAGGATAATTTTTTACATTATTGCAGGACGCTTCCTTAAATCTTTTTCCACAAAAAGATAATTTCGCTAGCAGAAACAACCCCCCCCCCCCCCCCTTGTCCAACAGTGCTCAAATCCCAAATGTTGAATTTTCGTTTTTCTTTGACGTTTGGAAAGTTTCTATACATTACAATGACAAAATTCAGCCAAAATTAGGACTGCACGTGATTTTCTGGGGCCTTTTGATCGAGCATAACTAAAGTAGGACATATTTTGATGAAACGCAAATTTAAGTCGTAGGAACTGCTTAGGACGTTTTGATGAAACTGACTTACGGACGTCCCACAATAGGTCTCAGGACACTTTTTAAGTCATGTCCTAGGACTTTTTTGATGAAACCGTCCCCTGTACTAAAAGAGCAAGGAAAATCATTATGACAAAAGAAGGGAGTGCTTGCATAACAGATTATTTCTTATTTTTCATCAATATCTTCTTTGCTATGTTTCTATTAATGATTCTCAACTTGACGATCATATATCTTATCGTCGTCTGCAGCAAAAAGTCAAAGTTGTGACATTTTGGGAAATTGTTAATAGAAAAGCGATTATGGGAGTTGGAATTTTAATTGAGATATGGTAGAAACTACAGGGGGAAAGGAAACTACCGGTGAGTAATCTTTTCAATATGTAATTTAATTGTCTTTGGTGTTTAAAAACTTTTCTCCTTTTCTCTTTTAGAGATCTAAACATCAGGAAACATTTATGAATTTAGATAATTTGATATCAAAAATTTAATTCAAGAGGATAGAAAAGGTTAGGAAAGCGAAATATAGTATTTATCAGCATTAAATTGTTCTTTTTACCTCAGTGTACAGTGTACACAATTTGGATAATGGTTCGTGGGAAGATTTTTTTATTGATTTAGACTGTTGGATGCCAACAATAATAAAATACACATAAAAATGACGAATAGAATGCGGCATGAGGTACTCATAATATCTGTTATGAAATTATGTCTAGTCCGTAGACGCATTTGTTTTTGCCTGTGAGGCACTATTTGACCTTATTTTCACTAAAAATACATTTCTTTCAAGGAAAAGCACACTCATTTAGCAGAATCATGTCTACAATATCAGCTAACAAAGACTGTGTCTATTTAAGAAGCTATTTTACACCTGTCTACGGACGAGACATTTTGTCTACGGACAAGATATTTCTGTTTTTGTACATAAAAAAATAAAGTACCCAATACAATTTGATAAAATTTCACGTTAATTTATTTTTATAGATTTGCAAACAGCTAAAGAATCTTTTGTCACAATCTGTAGTGATATTACTTAAAAATCACTTTGTTAAAACGTGTCTACGGACAGGACATTTTAGGTCAATGAACTTCTTGCAGAAATAGCTTAGTTACCCTTTGAGGCATTATGAACATTTCAATTTAAATTTTTATTTACATGTCTTTTTTTTTTCAAAATAAAAATGAAAATAACGATTTTTTTTAAGTCAAAGGTTAACTTTTTTCGCACTATAAAATACCATCTAAAAAGTGAAATTATATAACGAACGAGTGGTCTCTGTATTTTTGTAATAATTCAATCAATTCTAATCATATCTTCATAAAATAACCTGCAGATGAAAACTGAATAATTTCTCTAACTGAATGTTGCATGTCGTATAGAATAAAGTAACAATTTCATACAAAATTCTAAAGTGAAAAATAAGGAAAATTCAAATGAAACATCATTATTTCATTTTTACCCCATTTTTTCAATACATTTATTGCAATAACCTTTTAACCGCTAATGCATTCTTCCTAAGATTTGGTACACAACATAACAATCATTTTGCGATTAATATAATATATGTTGTTATATTGATTTGTATGTCAACTGGAATCCCATAACATGAGGCAGGTACAGGATGTACATCTGATTGTGACACACCCGATATAGAATAAGTACTATGATATTTCTTGTTTTATAACGGCAAATTCATATTTGATTAATCATACTGAAAAATGGCCTAAGAACTAGTTTGCTATAATGCAACCCGAATTTCTTTTTAACGTTGACCTGGGTTTCACACATCATAAGATTTGTGGCTACTATATCACTCTCTTGCACGGGCGAATACGTTTGTAACATACGTAGGTTACGCCGCTCTACATGACGTCATCATGCGGTACATGTAATTACGCCGAATGACATCAATTCAAAATGAAAATGAAAAGTATAGCAATTTTATTTTATATCAATCCGAAGTCAAAAACTATATTAAATTATATAAAAATGATTAGTGTTCTGTGTTGATTAAATTTGAACATTAACACCGAGTGGTATGACTGAAAAATAATTGATGCTGACTTACTTTTCTTTTGCCTACAAGGATTCTTGTAACCCTTGTTTACAAATTGAACTTTTATAGTGATGTAAAAAATCAAAAGTTTGACAAGATTTTTGTCAATTGCCATTATTTTCTTCTTTCACAGGGTTTATGTGGCGCCGAGACCTGTAAAACTACAGAGGTGTGTACCAAAGATACAAAAACATGCGCAATTGATGGTAAATAAAACAATTGTATGTATCATAGGCTTACATTCAAAGTCAACGCAGAATGGTTAAAATGAGAATACTGTTGTTTTGGTTTATTTTTAGGTAGTCTGTCCTGCCTAAAGCAGAAATAAATACTTTTCTGAAGCAGTACTATTTTCCCGCTGTGTTTTTCATCCCACCATGCACAATCCCCACCGTGAGTTAGGTTATGTGTCATGTGGCGTTATTTGCCAGTCAGGGGTTCCGGTATCTAACAGGTATACTGGTATTTTTGAAACATCGCCGGTTTTTATACCTGACCTAAAATCGGACAAGAAAATGAACTTTCAACTCTGTGTCATCATAGATCACATTATGCTTCCAGTTACATGTAATACTTGTGCTTCCTGCAAACGAAGTTGCCTGTTTCATAACAAGTGATTGTCGGTTTAGAAACCCTGGAAAACTTGAGTAAAGTAGGAAAATCTACATGTGGTAGTACATGTCGTGTATCTAAAGAAATAAATCAACACCAATTTATCTTGATTTCATAATGTGTTTTTGATTTCAAATACGCAAGGACAGTTGTGAGATGACAATTTCATTGGCAATTATGTAGAGTAGGATTATAGCTCGAGTTATTGTACACGTATATTATGCTCCAACCGAACACCAATAGTGCGAGCTATTTGACATCATTTTTCGCAGCTTAAGTCCGACCACCGGAAGAACTGCGGTCGAACCATAGAGAGCAATTATGTCATTTAGAACTCTTCGGATAAACAAGCGACCAATCAGTGTCAAGTAAACGAAGATTTTAATTAGCTGATACAAAACAGGGTTGAATATAATAGACAGAATAGCGCTGGTTCTGAACGATGGCGCGAGCCATAATGCCAATCGAAGTCGGGTTATAGTCCAGTCAGCGTAGCATCGGACCTAGACAAAATTGCAACAGAATTTCTTTTTGCACCATTTCGTAGATCGGGTATTGGTCATCACTCAGTAAAAAGTCCCAAAGTGTTCTCCTTGCAATAACACGGGAATTTGAGTTTAAAGTTTGTTAATTTTCTGTGTTTTTCAAATGTCACGAATGACACACCATACAATGCTTGGATGACGTCACATCGAAACTTTACATAGATACGTCATCATAACAAAATGGCAGCGCCGTAGATCGCGTGAACGAAGGTCGATGAAAGAAAATGACGTTTTACATCTTCGCTACTATTTTACACACTTTAACTGGTCCAAACACTTTACATAAGGTAAGTACGTTATGATCTGTTACACAAAAGGTTATTAGAAGTTGGAAAAATAATTAATATTCTGCAAATTCCGATCCGAGTCTTTCGATTTGTTTACATTTGATTTGACGGAGATAATTCATGACATAGATCTATTAAAACACACTGAAATTTTAATATTACGAATGGGTTTTCATTCGTTTTACTTGTTTGTGAGCAATATATAAATATGACGACAAAAATGTTATAATGATTTATTTAACTAATTGCTTGTCATATTTCTTCTACGGAAGCCAATGGCGGCCATAAAACCGTATTTGGTTTGTATTTTTATCCAGATAGCTACACTGTTATTTCTTGTATGAATGAAGAAGATTGCGTATTATATGCAATGTCTATGGATGATTATCATAATTCTAAGTAGAATAACACAAGACTTTTTGAAAATTGAAAGAAAACGACTCTAATATTTGTTTCTATTAGGAGCTCTCTTCACCCCCAATTATAATGTACTTTAACATAATTTAGCGCCCGAAATTTGCATAGGTAAGCATTTAACATTATGATTATTTGGGACACTACAGTACCTCTCTATCGTTTTTGGAAAGCAAATTTGCAAAATTTGCTTTTCATTGCAGTCGTGATTCTCTGCACTTTTACATTCTCTGCATACCACACAACATCTCCCGGTCCTCCTCACTATAAATAGTTCTATCAAAAGCAAAGATCAATGACAAGAACAACCTTTCGAATATTCAATACTGAATTCTATAGTTGTACCTAAGATATTCAATTGTGTGACCGATGATAAAACATTCAATTAAACATGTGTTAAAAGAGGAGAAACGATCACGTAGTAATTTGCTTTCATTACGGTTCAATAGCCAGTCCAATATCTTTCGTTGAAAATGGGTCAGTCAAGTTTACTGAACTATGAAATATGCGACCCACTTCAAGCGCTAAAAATAGGAACTAGGACACGTCTATTTTTAGAATCTTTCTATGCCCAAATTCTTGCACGTTTTGATGTCCGAAACTAAACAATGATTTTCGATAAGCCATGCATTTAATCGCGTTCACAATAATTGATTGATCAACTAAGTGGGTATTTTAAGGTTAATGACATAGACATCTTGTCTAATAGACCTTGCTAGTATTCGCGTGTAGCTAGGCATTTCAAAGCGAAAGTAGAAATCTGGGAAACCAGAATATGTGATGATATAGTATTCGCGTGTAGCTAGGCATTTCAAAGCGAAAGTAGAAATCTGGGAAACCAGAATATGTGATGATATGCTCAAAATGCATAGAAATCAGACTAGCAATCCTTTCACCACTTGGTTTAAAAAACGGTGTTAACTTTTTAATCTATAGATATAGATCTAGATGAATAGGCATACATAGAATCAAATTAATTTACATTGTTGGTATGTTAACCATTTCCCAAATAGAAACATTTCAGATTGGTCAAAATAAAAAAAAGCCGTAGCAGACGACAAAATTGGTATATACCTAGATAAAATTAGAACTATTTGTAGATAATACCTAAGACAATATCGAGGTTAAAGTAGAAAATTCTGATTATCAGCAGTTTCTTCTTTCATCCCAATATTCCCCCCGAACATTTTCTTTACGGGCTGTCAAACCCGGTCTTATTTGGGAAAGGGATAAAGTAGTTACGGAACACATGTTTTAGCAAGTAAGACATGTAGTTTTCAGAGATCAAATGCATTCTAATTAGGGTATAGACTCCTTTCATTTATGTTTTAGTCCGTACCCGCAGAACACTTCCGGTAATCCGAGACTTCTCTGATGAAAATTCGCTCGATGATACTTGGATGTCGCTATTTACAACGGAACGCTGTCCTAGTCAAACACAAAAGAAAATTCCGACACAGCGACATAACTTGTGTCGGAATTTTCTTTTGTTTTTGAATTGGACAGCGCTCTGATGTAAATTTATAGCGACATCCAAAAATCGAAGAGCGAATTTTCATCAGAGAAGACTCTGATTAACTTCCGGCCGGAGGCAAACAATGGGTTTATGGGAAATTAACATTGTATACATGTGAATTGTTACTAAAAATAGTAACAAATCGACATTTTCAAAACGAGGCTCCCAAAAATGCGGAGAAATCGATGACGACGCATTCAATATACAGCGATTAAGCGCACGTGCATTCAATATACAGTGATAAAGAGAAGTTTTAAGTGGAACAAAAACTATGAAATTGAATGAATTCGTTGATAGCCGGATAGCCAGTTATTTTATTTGATTTACAGTCAACCGTTCCCAATTTTAAAACTTTTGCAAAAGTTCACGTCATACATCAAATAGATTTATGAACCGTGACCTGTCGCACTAGTCTATTATACAAGAAAACCTACCTCAGAACATGACATTGGGTATAGGAGAACATATAGAGTGCTAGAATGCCTTATAGTCGTTTTCGGCTGGGAGAATTCGGCCCCCGGATAGGAGGCTCTGCTCTCCCAGTCCCTGTTTGGAGAGGAACCAAGACCACATGCCTTCCAATTTCTTGCTTTCTACATCATTTCCTTATAACATTTTATTGAAAATTAGTGCCCGAAATGAATTAAAACAGCACTATGTTTTCGGCAATTGGATTTTCCATAGAAACTTTATAGAACCTACCATAGTATACTGAACAAAAGTTAAAACTTTACACATACATTGCTTGTCATATTTCTTGTAAATTCAACAAGTAAAGAAATCAAATGAATGTGCTTCGCATCGTTCATTGACTTGGTTGTGCCAAACACTAAACGTTTTGTTGATCTTAATTATGGGGATGAAAAACGGACCCTTTAAGTGTGACAGGGGTCCGTTTTTCAGGTGTGCAATTTATGAATATCAAAGATTTTAAATTCCCTATTTGTTTATGTCAAAGGGGGGTAATTCACAAAATTGACAGATTAGACCTTTATTTTAGAGCTTGCTACAAGTGATAAGAGAGATGTTTTGTGGGTTTTTTGGCAACCCGGATATGACCAATTCCGTAAAAATAATGAATCGTTTATCGCGCGTATGTGGCATCAGATGAAATTAGCTGTAAATGCATTAAGGGCCGTAACTCTGACATTAATGGAGACAAGGCAATGAAACTTCGACAAAACGATTGCCGAATGCCATGGAAATATTGTAAAAATAAAATCAGGCTTTTAGTTCGATACTTTTTCAGAAACAAGAAATCTTGCAGCGTAAAGTTTTCTATTTTGTTCAGTATATTGTGCTGATATGGAACAGACATTATCCTTTCATAATTTGTGTTTTGTAAATTTCTAAAGAATCAAATTCAATTAATTACTTTTATCCAACTCCGTGTAATTCATATTGCTAACAACTAGAAAGGCCTTTAGACATAACCAGCAAATTTGCTTTCCAACAGTACTTTCAGTACTTTGATTTATATTGAATAATCACTTGTCAGCAATTATCTATATAGATAGGCCATGTTTAGTAATGTAGGTCTATTGGATAGACCCTGCACCCGGGAAGTGAATGTAATTACGATATAAACGTGAAGGTAACAATATTTTTTCCCACAATTGTTGCTTTTGAAAATGTATGCACATGTAATATCGCATGGACTGAAAAGTTACTTTTACTTAATTCTTATGAGCACGTTTTCATTATTTTTGGTTGGTTCAGCCACATGATTTCAAATTGATACCTCATCTTTCAGGGTGACAATTAGCCAAATATTACAATGCGCAACAACTGAGTGGCGTTCAAACCATATGATAGCTATTTTTATATCAAGATTTGAGTCAAATCTTAACTTCATTCAATATATAAATATAAATCGATTATCTTTAGTGTCTGTTTACCAGGTAGGACTTATATTTAAAATCAAAGACAAATTGAAAAATACAACATCTGTGTATATTTCAAATTTCCATTAACTTTCAAATCTGGGGGTAAAAACCACACTTATACAGTATGCTTGTACCCCCTCTGTTATAGACAAAGAAGGATTGCGAAAAATTGGGGTACAAAATTTGTTTTGGGGGTAAAAAAACCATTTTGAGGTTTTTGGAAACCCTTATGTTTAGACCAAGCAACACTGTTTCTCATTCCATAAATTAAATTATTTGTATAGAATGAATTCCTTGCAAAGTTCACAGTAAAGTGCACTACCACGTAAGATTTCAAAACTCGGGGCCAGTAGTTATTATTACATTGTCTCTATCCAGTATATCAAAAGATCGGAAACTTGTGTCATAAAATTCGATTTGTGATTTATTACTATGCCACAATTTAGTGAGAAATTTGGAATATGTTTGCGTTCATATGTGGTAAACCAATTCTCTTATACATTTTCAGATGACCCGACGGCCGTTCGTCTAAGTCAAAAGGGGTGTGAGAATACCATCAGTACCAAAATTAAGAACAGTCATGAAGTCAATGTAATAGCGGGTGATTTAGTCCATGGAAAGTGCCGTAAAGACTTTATTAGACGAGTCGAGCAAGTAGTTGTTAAAGACGACACATTAAGTGATATTGCTCAAGTATTACGGTCGGTAAATTTTCTGTTTGACTTGATACAAGTGGTTGTTTTGTCGCTTTTGTGGTCTAGAAGCAAAGTGTTCTTTAAGAAAAAGATCACTTGATATATACTTCCCGTGTGTAGTTTGGGCTTCCAAGCTTCTGTTATGGAGGCATGTGACAAAAGGAGAAACAAATGGGCTGGTGAAGTGCAAACACGTTTGACGCACGTGATTGATCTTCCGGTTGCAGATGCAATATATCACCAATCATGCAGCGTTTACCCCACAACTGAGAAAGGTGGTCCAAAACTCCCAGGAGGACCCGAAAATGATAAACAGATGGAAGCATTTCAAATGATAATCAAGTACATTTAAAGTTAAAAAAGCTATACCATCTCTCAATGGTTTTATCAAACATTTATCATTAATTTTAAAAATAAATGATAAAATAAATAACAATGAAAATAACGGAGAAAACTGGGCAATTGTAAAAAGGATGGTACAGAATCATAACTAAATTGCAGCAAGAAAGCAAATATCATAAGATTAAATAATTTATACATGTACATGTAGCACACATGTTGTTTTTTCTGTTCTTCTTTTTTATGTAATCTCGTTATATTTATTATTTTCAATATGTTGAAAACAGTTTAATATCACATTGTTTTGTTTTTTTTTTGTTTTTTTTTACCTTTATTCGCTTTTGAGCATCTACTTTTGTATATCTTATGTCGTCCTATTTGTATCTAAAATGCTGATAGATAAATAACCATCTAATTGAATTGAATTGAACAAAAAACATTACAAGTATATATAAACTATCGTATGCAATTCAGCAAAATCTTAACATAGGAGTGGATATCAAAAGAAATCAGAAAGTGTTGGAAGATAAGAAGAAACAAGATGTCAAATTATCTTGCTTTTTTCTTCTCTTGCAATATTTTCATTTACTCTTATGTGTCAAAAACGAAACAAAAATCTTTCATCGATGACGAAAGTGCATACTAATTTCTTGACACGTAATCATTTAAGGCTAGTCCAAACTGAAATCCGCTGCAGACATCTAAACCAACATTGCAAACGATAAATTTCTATATAATACATAAAATATTGAGAAACGTTTAAAAAAAGACTGTAAATCAGTTTTTGATCCATTTTGGCTTAAGCGCTTTTCCCCTGGAGCTCAATCTAACATAGACGTCAGGCACATGCCATACCTGGGAAAGGGTTAGCCCATGTGAAATACTTAAGCTATACAGTCAGCACTCTTTATGTCAGTACATTTTTCTTCATAGCAAAGATAATCAATACTCAAAATTGTACAGGGAATGGATAAATATTACCCCAAAAGAGTAAATATCAATCCATTCACTGATAATTTACAGAATAAAAGACATAAAGAGTGTCAACTGATTCCTTTGTTTCTTCTTGCTTTATTTTGAATGTATGTAATACTTAGACTGAATAAAGGTTTAAAAAAAAAAAAAGTAAATATACATTTAAAGTTGGGAAAGTTTTTTCTACTAATTACCTGCAAGCAAAGATGTTCAACATGTGTAATTATGAAAACTGTTATTCGTCAAAACAAAAGCGGAACATCCTTAAGCACTTCGGCGATGCAGTGGTAGTGAGTAGCAATGAGGGGCAAAAAAATTGACATTAAAACAGAATGTTTCGGCCATTATTCACAGCCTTTATAAAGCCTATAAAGACATTTCTAATGAAGAGAAGAAACAAGAATTATTGAAACAGCTGCAAAGCTTATTATGTGTGATGTTAAGGACATTGTTGAGCCCAAAGACAATTATCCATCTTTTTCAGATGTTGCTTTATTACAAAGAAACATCGAATGCTTGCCATTTATAGATTGAAACACTTAGACAAACTTTTCGGAAGTAACAACAAGACAAAAAAGCTGCTATCAGGCAATGTACAATTCAAGCGTGTTCAAGGGACTTATAGTACCACTACCACTTCAGCTAGACTTGGGTATTCAGCTACATCACCACTTCGGTCCTCGGTTTCTGATAGATACATTGAACACCATGGGATTCTGTACTTCATACTGGGAAGTATAGAAATATGAGACCAATGCTGCATCTGTGTAAATTGTTCTAAGCAAGATTGCCAAACCAAGTAAATGACAACACACCCGTGACCGCTTGTTCAATTTGTTTGAAATAATGATTATATGGACCATAACATGATCCGTACTATAGATGCATAGAATGGGAATCATTGCATCTTCAACACCAGGCACAGATTTGTCAGAAATCATTCCCAGGAAAGATATTTCACTGCAGGAAGTAGTAGCCCTTTGTAATATTGCCATTAAATTCTTTCTGTATAGTACGCTGACAAAGCTTATGAAGCTGAAAAGCCGTGTTTCATCATGTTACCCGAAAAGCTACTAGGTCACCCTGGTTGACCACAAGACATAAAATTTTGGCCTTGAGACAGAACAGACAGTGCTGGTCACAGTGGTCAGACTTTATACAGATGCTTGTAACTCCGACCACGCCATTTAATTTAAAATCGTCCATATCCTTCCTGCCCATGATTGACACCAGTTCTAGTGGTCTGACACGCTTTAACGCTACCCTGCATTTTGTCTGCATACAAGCCTAACGCTACAGAAAGTCACCGGTTTTTACCTTCGGCCAGCATATCTTTCAGAAAGCAACAGACATGTCACATAGTAGTCTATTAAAGAAGATTGTACTTCGCATTGGTGGCTTCCACAAGGATTTGAGCCTGTAAAATGGCCCGCGACTCGAAACAAGAGCTGTCCGAAGACAGCGCGCTCGACTTTCTAAGTTGCTTAGTATAAAGGGGGCATAACTCCAAATAGAGTGGTCCCAGGGTCATGGGCCCTGATAGTAAGGTAGAGGGTGTGATGGTGAATAAGTATTCCAAGTTTGGGTTGAATCCCTTTGATAGTATGGAAGTTATTGATGTTTGAAAAAACTTTAACCTTGGTTGGAACGCCAACGCCAACGCCGACGCCAACGCCAACGCCAACGCCGACGCCCGGGTGACAGTATAAGCTCTCATTTTCTTCGAAAAGTCGAGCTAAAAATACAGTTGTAAGCATAGGCTTCAATGTTCCGAGTTGTTGGGAAGAATGCCGAGGTGTTTAATGCTCTAAGTCAGCGATTTTGTGGGAAATGGACAATCTCTTTGTGGTTGAAGACAGTATACCCGGTACATGGCATACACTTTTTCACAGAGTACTGGTTTTTAGACTTCTACAGTATAAGGCACGTGAAAACATTGTGGATTGGGAGAAATTGCACAAAACACAATTTCCTCTTTTCCAACAATGTTTGAATTTTCTACACCATGAATTAGTGACACTTCCTTTAACCCTTTCCCAAACAGCAATATTTTTGGGTGATCAGTTTTGAAAGTTGTTGTAGGTGAAAAAAATTGTGCTCAAACAGAAGTAATTTATGTACAATAAAGTTAAGAAAATATTGAAGGAAAAGAAGAAAATGCTGATTATCAGCATTTTCTTCTTTTGTCTCAAAGTTTTTCCAAGCCTATTCTACCAAGGATGTCAAAACCAGGTCTTGTTTGGGAAAGGGTTAATTTGTCAATTGACTTTGATGCTTGAACACTGGTCAAAATATTTTGCATGTTTGAAAGGGTAAATGCATTTCCAACATTTGCTGGTTTTGACGTCCTTTGCAGAAAAAAGTTTTGTAAAGCATTGAGAGGAAAGAAAAAAAGAATAACAATTGTTTTTTATTCTTTCTCATAGTTCTTCATGTTCCAATGTGAGGATAATTATACACTTATTTTGCATCTTGTGACTGACTGTTGGAAATTTGGACGAATTTTGATAAAAGTCTATAATTTTGTTGTTTGGTAAAGGGTTAAATGTATTATCAAAGGACGTAAAATGACTACTTTTCTCGAATTGAATTAAACAAATAATGTGACGTCTTTAAATAATACCATGACAAGACAATGTTTCGAGTGGTCACAGAATAATCACAAAATAACGGAAAACGTGCTCATCTACGCGTAGATCTACATACGTAAATTAGCGTAGCACTAATTGTTATTCTCTTTAACATCAGCAGCATTTAGGTAGAAATGAGTTTACTTAGTTTTATCTAGTAATATTTTCTTTTTTAAAACGCTATAAAAGCGGACAGCGTGATAAAAATATTGAAACTTTGGATTATTTTTTGCAATTTTCCTATAACCATATCAAGAGAAGTGGGTGGGGTAAATGAATATCAATTTTTTTGCTTCAAACCAATGAAATGATTATGAAATTTATATAATTTCTGTAAAATTGGCTTCTAAATAATTATACATTATCATAATATAACTGCAAAGTAGTTAAAACGCTATAAAAATAATTTTAGACTAAAAAATAACAAGTCATGTGATTTTTCAATAATTTTCACCGGGTAAATACCCGCCTCAGTCAAGGGCGATTTTTACAAAAGTGGCAACTGCAACATTGTGGGACTTTTTTCTGGGAATACTACATATATTTATGATGTGAAAAATGCAAAAATAAATTCTGTTGCAATTTTGTCTAGGTTAGGCATGTTTTTCGGCTAGGCTTACTGGACTATTAGGGTTATTGTACGTGGTATGGCATTGTATCAATCCTTCAATATTTCTCATTATAAATCTTGCGGCTAAAGGAAGGTATTCGGAAACAAAGTGTCAAAGTGTCTCACCAGGTTAACCCACCCTTCTAGCTTTCTTGGCATAAAATAAGATTCCAATATCAAAAGTTTATTACTTGAATCATTAAAAGTGTTGTGTGAATAGTTTCTTCAGCCATTAGTGAAAATAATTTAAACTTGTTTTAAAATACAAAATTAATCTGAAGTTTTTAATCAGATATTTGGCTGCATTTTTATTTGTGTAGTGTCCGTAACCCTTTACAGTGCAATAAAAAGTCCTGAGCTTATGTTAACATGGAACAGATTGTTTCATTTAGGCATCTATATTGAGAGCTGTAATATTCTAGACTAATGCAGTTTTGTTGTAAATGGATCCTTTGAAAAATCACCATTGTAACAATTTGTTACGGACACTACATATTCAAGATATTGTCTATAAATGTCCCATTTTCTGAGACACAACTCTCAAAATATGGGTACAATAGACTACCAAAATTTACCTTAGGAACTGTTTTATCAAATCAAAATAAAGTTGTTTGGAAACAATCAAATATAATTCATCACGTATATAATTGGACATCGAGTCGTAGGCATGTAAATATGGAGGAGTGCCTATTTTCCACTGAATAAAAGCGAACAATTACAGATATTGCGTGCTGTCGGCGATATCGTGTGAGTTCAGTAGCTGTATCCAGATAGCACTTCGTCGATTATTACAGGGAGACGGGTTCGAGTCACATATTTCTAAAATTCGAAATCCCTCTCCCCCCGTCAATTTAGACTCGCTGATCTTTGATCATTCACAGGTCGTTGTCTATCTATACCTTGAATTCCAAAATTATTTTAGTGAGACAATATAACGTCCAAAAATGGCCAATTTCTGAGTACATATTCAATGATTTCTCAACGATCATAAATCATGAAAATTCTTGGACATCAAAAACTAGTCTTACCTCATGATATGAGCTTTTTGTAGATATATTTCAGGTTATATTTTTTTCAGAAAATCATATAAAACGGTAAAAACCCTTTTTTCCGAATACCGTGTTTTAGCCGTTAGCACAATTTTTGAATTCTATTACATTTTTATTTTATAAAAAAAATTGTTTGTTTAAAGTTTTGCTTTATCAATATAATTTCATTAAAACAATTACGAAAAATAGATTCCTCTGATTGAGACCTTGTCAAAATGAATTAATTATTTATTTTTCAAAGTATTTGGACACTTTTATATGTGGTAAAATCTTTGTTTTCAAACACATTTGTCTTCTTTAACCCCTTACATTTTGGCAACACCTTACATTTAGAACATGTCTTACATTTATCCGTTTAGGAACAGTTTAAAGGCTCTGAATTTAGAATATTACTTTTAAGCCTTGAAACCATAATGGGTACTAGTATTTTTCTACCATAATTCTAGAATGTGGCTACCCAAGACAACATGCGGCCACCACCGGCAACATGTATAGAGTTGGGAGCAAAGTTACATACAACAGGTGTGCTGGGGTTCCTGAATCAATTATATGTACTGAAAACGGAACATGGACAACGACAAAACGAGTGGCGTATACAGGTATTGAAGTCTTAATGGGAGACAATTCAATATTGTCTAAATCGAGGCCTGGCTTTGGCGATCCAGCAGGATGAAACGAAGTTGGAAAGGACGAAGGCCTTTTAAGGGGTTTTTTACCATTTGCCTCTTCTTCCTTTAAGCGATTACCAGAATACAATTTGACTGATCTAAATTCAAGGCTGTTGTAGACAACGATTTCAAAAGCAAAATATAAAGCCTTTTTTGGTTTATCTGTATAGAAAACATAGTGGGAAATGATGAAATTGCTTGCCACAAGCAATTCCTTCACTTTCTAAGATATTTTCCAAAGTCATTACCTTCCGTAATAACAATTTCAACTCATTGCACTTTGAAAATTTCGCGAATGATAATCTTAGCAAAATTTAATAGTTAATGTACATCTGTGTCAGTTTTCAAGTTGTCAAAACGTGTACCCCTTTTAACAAATTGCTTTTCTCCAATAGATGATTTCTTTGAATTAGAAAAACGAACAATAACTTAACCCCAAGTTCATGCAAAGATAGTGAAGTTTCAGATAGCGGGTCATTTTAATAATACTTATGAGACCACTTCAAATTGTATTGTATGATAAATCGTGTCAGTTTATGTATATGTGTAACACAGACAACATTGATGGCATTAGCCCATTCACTTATTCTAAACTACAATCATACCTTTTGGAAGGTGTAAATGCAAACAAGCACATTGTATTTGTTTAAGCTACATTATTTTATTCTACAGCTCCAATCAGACTTGCAGGTGGCGAACAAAACTACGGGCGGGTCGAGGTGAAATATAACGATACGTGGGGTACTGTGTGTGACGATTGGTTTGACGTCAACTCTAACGGTGCAAAGGTAGTCTGTCGATCACTTGGCTTTTCAACGTAAGATAATATACTATTTGTCACATACGCCCGTTAATTATACTAATGGACAAAATTCTTATCCGGTTCACAAAATATTGAATATTTCCTGTTTTGTTCAGAGTATAGAAATATACGAAGAGTCAATGAAAAGAACAGGTTAACACGTATTTTAGAGATAAACGTGTTAAGAGTTTGATCATTACCGTCTATACAACACGCTCACCAAAGCTAGGCACTACGAATTACAAGTAACGTCTAGATCATCTGACGAAAATTAGTACTAAGTATATGGCCCTCTTTAATTTCATGACTGACATATACCTTCGATGCTTGGAGCGAAAAAGCATGCGCAGAATTTTTACTATTCTTTTCTTCAGCAGTTATCCACCAGATGGCATAAACGTTCGATATAACCTTTTTCGTGGAATTCCGTACATGCTCTATTGAGTTCAGGTTGGGTGATAAGGCTGGTCAGGATAATGTCATTGTGTGGTCAAAAAAGTTTTGCCATCGCGTTTGGTAACGTAACGCCAATCGTCTTCGTAAACCTCTGTTATCATGCGTAGATTGTGGTCCATGGTATGGGGACGACAGCTTTTAAACATCTCCGCACAGTACTTGCACTATCATATGGTCTATTGCGATATGTCTTTTGTGCCATAAAGCGGTTGCTTAAGTTGGACAGATGATCGTGCCTATCCTGACTTAAGGTTGTGAAACGGGGCCTTCCAGAACGTACTTACGACCACAGTAGAGTCTACAGTTATAAACAATTGGCGTGAACGTCCAACAATTATTTCGTTTAGACCAAAAACACTGACTACACAGCTGTGGCCAATACCCTAATTTAGCCACGAACATGTGTACGATATTCATCTGAACGCTTCGTTTCTTCTTAGATCTTATTGAATTTAATAAATTGAATAGGAACGCAAGAATTTAAATTGTGAAACTTAGACTTTAGCGTACATGAAGGTGCACGTGAAAAACTTCCGAAGTTTAAACTTTGAAAGTTTCGGAGTCAAGCAATAATGGTATTGATAATATTTAGAAAACCAAAACCGAAAAAGGCGTTTGGCCTCAAATATATAAGCATAAGGAAATACCAATTGTTTAAATAGAAGGATCAAGTTTGTTTGGCACGGCAGAGGAATCTGTTGAACCGTTTGCAGAACTGACTTATTCCAAAGACAAGCTAAAAATAATTCAGGATTTTTTGCCCTTTCTTAATTGCCTTTTTTTTTGTCGGGTACATAGTCCATAGCTTGGGAATGGATCGACTTCACCTCGAAGTATCATTAAAGGTAGTGTCGACATGTCACGTGATCACCAAAGTTATCTTACCCTTTCTTATTGGGCAGAAAATTTAGCAATTGACATCGATCGCACGACATAACACGACAACGTACATGCAGCTGAAAACAATAAATATGTACTTGTCCCGATCTTTCAAACGGAAAATAACGGGGTTTTCCTTTCTTAAACTTCATGAGAGTCCTGGTAGCTTTTGGAAAGAGCTGTGAGTCTTTTCCAAAGTTCATATATATCGGAACTGTTGTGGCCATCAATTTGTTTAATTTTAACACAAAATTATACATTTCTCGTAAACGGCGCAATATTTTGGCGTGAAATTTTCTGAATATTAATAAGAAATTATGCTCTTTCAAATAAAAATAAATGTTAAAATTATGAAAAAAAATAGTTAAATGTCACTTTAAATATATTTCGTGGTATATTGTACACAGATTCCATTTTATTGCCACAAAGTTTGGCCTAACACTAGCAGTAGATTTCAATTTAGACTAGTTAAGAATGTTTACGATAAGGACAAAAGTTTAGTCATACTTGAATACATGTTACTTTCAGGGGTTTTGTGATTCCCGTCATCGCGGGATCAGGAGAGATATGGCTTGACGATGTACATTGCACAGGGACAGAACAATCACTACATGGATGTTGTCACAACCCATGGGGTGAACACAATTGCGAACATAGCGAGGATGCTACTGTAGAATGCAGCTAGATGACTCCAGCACATGCCAGCAATTTCTTGTTTCCACCCAATATTTCAGGCAATTGGATCACCAAGGACAACTCTATCGAATCATACCTTGGATGCATCTCGAAGAACTACTTTCAGACTATGAATAGAATAGAATAGAATAGAACAACAAATCAAAACGTTCGTATGTGACTTATGTCAACAATGACGCGACAATGATACTGAAATACATTGTTTGCAGATCCAGTGTCCTCATTTTTTAGAATGATTACAACCTGCAAGTCCCGCAAGTTGCCATGGTTGTGCATTTGGTTGACCTTGAAAACTACTTTATGAAGCGTAGATACTTCCGGCTAAGAAATCCAATTTTTTTCAAGATTTCTTCATACACACACTTCCGAGTCGATGATTTGATCTTTGGTCGATATTATCCGAGGATCTCCGAACGTATTTCAGGGTGGAGCCTAGTACACTTTTAACTGCGTGTAGGTGAAACAGCTTCATCGATTAGGGGTAGATGTTTTCATCGCGGTACATTCTTTCAGTTTCGAAATAAGTTCACGCTCTTGTCGCACGCTTTTCTCTGATTAACAAAATTATTGATAAGTAAACTCATCAAATGACCTTTTGTCTCAGACAAACCCTGAAAAGTGAAACAAAACTTATCTACACATAAAGTTTTTCGGCGTCAAAGAATACGGGACCAGTACTCAATGTTTTTAGTGGGTGGGGTAACTAACTCTCACTATTTAACATCTAGCCCATGAAAATCCTTGCTTAAATCGTCTGTTTAGAATTTACACATTATCATTTAACAAGTATGGCATTTTGGAATCAATATCCATACAAGAATAGCGATGGTTTTTATAAAATTACAATGATAAGAGTGAAATGCAACTGTACACAATATAATCAATCCTAGTTAAAATTACTGACCCCAGCTTACTTTGACCTGTAATTACCATTAAAACAAATTTATTACTATCAAAGACACTGTAATTCGTTGCTAAGGGATTGTAAAATATTTTGACTATTTAACATCATAAAAATCACAACAATATTGTATATGCACCAATATTTCTATTGAAGCAATTTCTAATTTCATGGATTTTTATCATCATTTTTACAATACAAAAACTATTATGGACTTGCAAATGCAATGATTAGTATAATTCATCTTAGAGTAGGTAGATCAATATATAGGCTTTCATTCAAAACCATTTTCGTTCCTTTAGGTGAATATTTGACAGAGATATACGGGTTTAAAAAGTACATGGAGGCCATGTGGCGGCCATTTTGAAAAATGGCCGCCATTTTGTTAAAATGGCCGATTACATAGTTGCACCTGGCACCATTGAATTCAGCGTCCTTGTATTAGTAAAGTTAAATTAAGTAACTGCTTCTACTTAAAAAATGCCAACTGAGTGAAAGAATTTCAGAAAATCCGTCTAGGCTAAATCTCACGTTAAATTACGTGGCAGGGCATTTCTAGCCAATAGCTAAAGATGAACTGTCAGATTATTTATCGTGAACTATACCAGAGGTTTACGCGCATTAATTTTTCTTTTCAACATTAATCCCTCATTTTGACGCGTATTTTAAGTACAAAACTTTGATAAACATTGAGAGAAAAGAAGAAATTGATGGTGATCACAAATGTCTTCATTTCCCTTAATGTTTTCGAAATCCAAATTATAACAAACAGGTTTAACGCAATTTCTTAGTATATGTTATTTCAAGAATCGTCACCTATTTTTAATTTAATTATTACGAGACAACAAAACTCATCTAAATTCAAAGATGACGCAGACGACAATTTTAAGTAAATGGAATTTTACATTTTCGGCTTTTTACAGAAAACTTTGTGGAAAATGAAGAAATTGCTTGTCACAAGCAGTTTCTTCATTTTCCACGATCTTTTCCGATACCTTTATCTTGATCGGCATGAAAAAGCGCCGGTATGTGTGAATATGTTTAAGATACGCAATTGTTCTAAAAAATCATTCAATAACAGCAGTTCGGTAACTCCATCATCGGGTCTATACAGTCAGCCCCTGAAACCCTCCAAAAACATGACAAAAATCCGAGTCCAACAGTAAAATAATAAATTATAAAATGAACTGAAAATTAACTAGAGTTAGTACGGATATAAAAGGGTTTTAGTAAGCGGTTAGACGTCCCGAGAAATTAACAGAAAGATCGACCTAATGTAAGAAAAGGCACACCAGAGCAACAGATAACAGGGTATACTGGTATTCTGAAATTGTTATTTCAAATCAAAACCATATGATGTGGGAACTCATTTGAATCGTCTCGTTAGACCCACCCACAACATAGCATTTTGATAACAGGGTAAAAATATGTACAATAAAGGAGAGAGCGCTTATTCCTTGGGATGAAGAAATCCAACAGTTTGGTCCAAAAGGCGGAATTAACTTTTATACGGTGAAAATCAGTTTTTCCATGCCACGACAATCGAGGCAAAACAATAAACATTTAAAAATAAATTGCATTTTTAAAATCGGGGATATAGATGCAGAAGCTCTGTCTGGCTGTTTAAAGTTATTTTCCCCCCCCAATGTCTCTATAACCAAAATTAAAGTTCAAGATTTATGCTACCAATGCTATGGCTAATTCAATTCTAATTAATTCTAATTCAATTAAAAAAAAAACATTTTGAATAAAAAAAACATAAAGACAAACGGACAGACGTAGCTTTTGCATCTTTATTTCTTTTTCTAACAAGGTTTAATTTAGACTCACCAGACTTCTATAATGGTCCAGCTGAGAGTTGAATTCACACAAAAACCTAAACACTAATGATAGAATAGACAGAAATGGGGACGAGAGGATTACAGACCAGTGCTGGTGATGATGGTAGTGGTGCTTGTCGTAGTTAATAATGATTTTATCAGCTGACACAACCAACTAGTCCCTGAGGGAATTCTGCGTCCTTTTCTTCAAACCATTTTCAAATCGGTAATGAATTAACAGAAACATTATTGAAATTTTTCTGTTAATGTTGTGTCACGTGATTCCCACAATGGCCACGGTATGCAAAATGTGATTTCTGAAGGTTTATTCACCTGCCAGTAATACCTGAATGGGGAGTTAGGCAGCATATTTAGATAGGCAGGATAGCGAAAAGAATTGACCCTGGTCAAACTGCGCATATCGCGCAGTTTGACTAGGGTCGACGCTTTTCACAGATCTGATTTAACCAAAATAATCACGAAAGAGAATGTACGACAAACACCGATCAAGATCAGACCGCAAGTTTGATGATTTTGTATGCTACATGTAAAAGTGGGTGGGATGAAAGGGAAATCTGCAATCGTAAACCAACAATATAGGGAAGTGTGAAAGAGAAAGGGACAAAGTAAGAGGGATAGAAACTACATACAACCAACCTTTCATTCCAAAAAAACTTGTATTTTTCGCTTCTGCGAAAATCCTAACATGCACATTGCAACACTTTTTTTCTTTTTCTCACTAAAATGTCCTAAATTCACCAAATTCAGCACTATTTCATAAAAGTTTCCATTCGGCGAATAAATAATTGCCCTAAAGTTAAAATTGCCACAAAATCTGTGTCTTCTGTATTTTTCTGATTTGTTCATCTTCGTCAGCCGAATTGTAACAGCCCAGTGTATTTTCGTGTCAAATGACGCGTGACCAGAGAGATGCACGCTTTCCTCGTGAACTTCGCTCGCGATGTGATTGATCTATTTATAGATCGAAAGATTAAAGATCGCTTGGTTGACATCTTAACCAAGACATTTGACCCTTTTCCAAAAATACTTGGTTTCACGTCCTTAAGGAAATTTACTTCGAAAACATTGTAGTATAAGAAGAAGCCACTGATAAGCAGTATTCCCTTTCGCCTCAATGTTTTATGTGAACATTACATTATAGAAAAGCCCTATCTTTATCAACACCCATTTTGTAGTTTGCATCAGCTCTCAAATTGGACCCCCTAGAATTTTGCTATTTGGAAAAGGACTAGAGCCCTTGCGTATCTTGCAAAAAAACCCGTACCATTAAGCATATATTATAAAATGGCCAGCCTTTTGGGAAAATCATCGACTGGTATAGCGGACGAGAATTAACCTGGCAGAGCATTCCATTCGATTAGCATGGGCTGCTCTGCCAGGTCATTTCTCGTGAGGTACATCAGAACAAATTGAGCAGTTTGGTCATCATCGTTCTTTTTGTTCGGTTGATTTTTTGATTTGCTTTCTTTTTTTAGATCACTTTAGCACGAAGTGCTGAGGGTGAGCTATTGTGATCGCTCACCGTCCGTCTGTCTGTCCGTCCGTCCGTCCGTCCGTCTGTCCTTCCGTCTGTCTGTCCACAATTATTAAAAAATCTTCTCCTCCCAAACTAAAAGGCCTAGAGTCTTGAAATTTTGTATGTAGCATCGTCTCAAGACCCTTTACCAAAATATTTCAAATTATTGTGATACAAGGAAAATTGGCCCTATGTTGTTGGTATCGAATTTCATATAGAGACAAAGAAGGAAATCTTGTACAATCTTCTCCTCCTGAACCGTTTGGCCCAAAGCTTTGAAATATTGTGTGTAGAATCATCTCAATGCCCTCTACCAAAAAAACTTCAAATTATTGTGATACAAGGAATTTGCCATATGTTGTGGGTATCGAATTTCATTTAGAAACAAAGAAGGAAATCTTGTACAACCTTATGAACCGTTTGGCATAGAGCTTTGAAATGTTGTGTGTAGAATCATCTCAAGGCCCTCTACCAAAAAACTTCAAATTATTGTGATACAAGGAAAATTGGCCATATGTTGCGGGTATCGAATTTCATACAGAAACAAAGAAGGAAATCTTGTACATTCTTCTCCTCCTAAACCGTTTGGCTTAGAGCTCTGAAATTTTGTGTGTAGAATCATCTCAAGGCCCTCTACCAAAAATCTTCAAATTATTGTGATACAAGGACAATTGACCATAGGTTGTGGGTAAAGAATTTCATATAGAAACAAAGAAGGAAATCTTGTACAATCTTCTTCTCCTGGATCTTTTGGCCTAGAGCTTTGAAATTTTGTGTGTGGAATCATCTCAAGACCCTTTACCAAAACACTTCAAATTATTGTGATACAAGGAAAATTGACACTATGTTGTGGGTATCAAATTTCACATAGTGACAAAGAAGGAAATCTTGTACAATCTTCTACTGAACCGTTTGGCTTAGAGCTTTGAAATTTTGTGTGTAGAATCATCTAAAGGCCCTCTACCAAATATACTTCAAATTATCGTGATACAAGGAAAATTGACCCTAGGTTGTTGGTAAAGAATTTCATATAGAGACAAATAAGGAAATCTTGTACAATCTTCTTCTCCTAAACTGTTTGGCGTAAGGCTTTTGAAATTTTTTATGTAGAATTGTCTCATAATGATACAATCTTCTCCGATTCTGTTTATCAGAGATTCTTAAGGTAAATTTTGCACTTCCCATGGTAGTATAACTCTCTACTACCAGCATTGTTTAAATTGTTTTCTTTGATGAACGTTGTCCAGAAGTTGTGTATGTGAGATGAGACAAAAATTATCATCTTGATGATCTCTTAGGTGAGCGATATAGGTCCATCTTGGCCCTCTTGTTACCTTTTCTCCTTTTTTAATCAAAGATGGATTTGACTATACCAATTTTGATAGTACTGGCACGAGGGTCGACTGGCACAGCCTCATCCGAATATCGGCATATAATTTGCTAATTAATTTCTTTCCAAAACTATTAAATTTTTTACTTTTTGAATTTGAAAGATGGACAGACGACAGAATTCATTTAAATGAATGTAGGATTGGTGTAAAATATAGTATAGAAAATATTTAAGCAAAAGGAGAAACTGCTGGTTTTCCAAGCCTAATTCGCCAAGAGACGTCAAAGCCTTGATTGGGTAAGGGTTAATTTTGAAACGGATTTGTCGAAACGGCTTTATTTCTTTGGTTTTAACCATTTCGATTCGAAATTGTGTCGTCTTTTTGTGGCGATATACACACCCTATTACCGGCTATCACTACAGCAGTTGCTAACCTTGTGCAGTTTCATCTATAAATAGCGGGTGAACTGGGTAGGTCATACTTTTTCCATATTTGTTTTGTGTAAAAGCGTTTCTCAGCTATAATTTGTAGTGCCCTTGGCTTGCCATACATTTGAGCACCTACATGTCAAATATTAGCACAGAGATTCCTCAAACAAAAAAGATAATTCACCAACAAAGTCGAAACTTCACATATTTGCATATAAAATTCATCTTTCCATGCAAATAGCAGAAAAACACTGTAGCAAATGTTAGAAATTTTATTACAAAATGGATATCTAGTATATTATCTATCAACTAATTGCTTGTGAAGACAATCAACTATTCCGTTATGTCGTTATAGTCAAACAAAGTTTGGTGAGCTACAAATTTATGCAATCACGAACAGCACATAGGGGGATCACCGACAGGAGATTCGTACTTGAAATAGGCAATCACAGACAGCATAAATGATACTATTTTGCTTGTCTGTCTATGTACAATTCTTTTTCATTATCCAAGTGATCATGGTGTGAAATTTTTAAATTTTGCTGATGATAATTACAACAATACATGAATGCCGGTACTTTTGTTTGAGAAAAAAGAGCATCAGATAAGAATAAGCTATATATGAAGCAAGAACTTCCCAGGAATCCACGGTTAGGTGCTCCAGCCACTGCAATATGGCCATAGCGGTTTAAAACGGCGTTACGTCTCATGAAATCAAATCATATTTATCAACGCTGTTTAGCACAAACAAAATATTTCACTGATTTGTTCAAATTTTCCGATGTGAATAATCGAAAAATAACCGAAACAGATACTTGGCCATTTGGTTAACTCTAGCCGGCGTTTATAAAAATCGGGCACAGACTAACATCAATATACTTTCAACATTAGATCCTATGCTCAAAAATACCATTGCGTTATTCGTCTATTATAGCAATATGAATTTAAGTTTTAAAATTGTGAATTTCCGCTTTATCTAATTATTGCTTATGAACTCGATTATTTGCAGGGAAATTTAATAAGAGTTTTAATTATGAGCACTATTTGGAGGATAATTACTGACCTTGACCGTGTAATTATACTAGCCAAATATCAGAATGGTCATTTATATTGTCCAGTAAGATTAACCCGAGACATCTGCATATGTAATGACCCCACTTGTAAAGGTTAAGGCACTCAACTAACGGACTTTGTACACGAAAACTAAGTTGTCCCGGGTTAATTTGGGTGGACAATACAGCGATGTCGTTGTTATTTATTTGATATTAAAATCAGATAAATGGAGAATGTTTTTTTTCCAGTTAACCGTGGCGCAATTTTGGTGAAACAATAGTGCATCGTATGATTGTGTTGTTATAAAATCTCGTATGTCCGAGATTCCGTGCGGTTTGCTTTATAAAGAGTATTTGCTGCAATATGTATCTGTTTAAGCCGAGTCCAGTTAACGTCGGAGTCTGTCAATCCAGGGGTAGAGAGTTCGAACCCCAGGCCGACCAGTATCCATTCTCACATTTGACAAGAGTCATTTGTCTCTCACCAATGGGTGTGAATCATCTATGTGAGAGCGCAGCTGGAGGCTGGGTACTTTTATTGAGAGGTCTATTTGTCCAATGACCACTCGGCTTTACTTCACCATGCAAGGTGAAACATAACACAGAATAAAGAAATAAACATTTTAACCATTTTAAAAAAATGCCTCTTTTTAAGCTTGCTATCTTGTACAAAGTTATATTCTTGTCAGCTTCCACTTTGTCTTCTGCAACAGCCTGTCAATTTGGGCATTCACAATTTTGTCCGTATACATTTTTGTAGTTATGGTCCAATATAAAAATGATAATCTTACAACCCTAGGTGTAAAGAACCTCTATGGATAAGGCGAGAAATCTCCCTAAAAGGCTCAGCTCTATGGGTCAATTTTCAAACTTACAAATTGAGAAACAAAATAAAGCTTTATGGTTAGGTAGATAAATAAATGAAATGAATACCGATTTTATGCCATTTAAAAAGTTCTATAGGTGCAGATAACTCTTGATTATTTTACCCACGTAAATGGTTTTCATTTTCTTACATGTATTCATAGATGTAAAATGAAGTTTCTTTTTGTTTTATTCCCAATTTAATTTCTACAGATACAAGGATAAATGGTGCTGACTTTATATGGCAGCTTTGGTTTTGACCGTATTGCGCATACGTACCACTGAAACAACCTTAAAAACGCACTTTCCCGCCAAAAACCGATGAATACCTACCTTCCTTTGGCTGGCAAACATCATTCCCCCTTGACCCAGCTTCCCATTGACATATGTTTTGTCACTTGATCATAGACTTCCTTTGTAAAAAGGATTTCCTGTGTCACTGGGGGGAACATACTTTTATATCATAAATAGTGCTCATATACCAATTGCCATATTTTTGGCGGAAAGATTTCGCCTTTAAACTCATTTCAATGGTGCGCATGCGCACTAAGGACAAAACGAAAACTGGTTTGTGATTTCAAAACCAATTTTCCTTACATTTACAAAAAAATATTGCTGATAAAACAATAGAAAACTTAATTCTGGTTAAATGAATACCGGTGGGGTAGGAAAATATAATTTAAGGGGTAGGTACAGAAACCAAGAGTTATCTGTACATGTCGGATCGTTTTGATTGTACAAAATCAATTTTCATATGATTTAGGTATAGATCTAACAATACAGTTCGAGATATTTATTAATTTGAATGTTTTGAAAAATTACTTTTCCATTTGAGACGTTTAGGGAGAATTCTCGCCTTATCCATAGAGATCCTTACCTAGCTGACTGATCTTTGATCCTTCACTAGCTTCTGTATTCACTTACCTAGGCTAGTTGCAATCACGTGCTTTATGCAGACAACCATAATGTTTTATCGATATCAACAGATTCTTGCTTGATAATCCGTTATCACCGATATCTCTTCTTCGTTTCGCAATGAGGCCAAAACGCTGAATATTGATAGCGCATCTGTCTCTCATTCGAGAGAACCCGGGTTCGATCCCCGGTCGTGGCAAATATCTTTTCTAACTAATATTACCCACCAATGGTTTGATATTGTTAACCTATGTGGGCGAGCAGCTGGAGGCTCGGTTAGTCTATTGTGTTAGTACTTGTATGAGAAACAATAGAAATCCATGGTTAGGCGCTCAAGGTGCCGCGATATAATCATGGCAGTTGAAAACGGCGTAAAACCCCAATAAACCAAATCGTTTCGCAATGAAAAATACAAATTTGCACCGCGCAAAACATTCGATCGAAATGTTTGAAGATTCATTGACCGACTTTGAAATAGCAGGATTCATATACATATATTTGCGTGGGCTCCATCTATTCCAGTTAAGTCTGACTAAATGAAATTTAACCCCATTAAAAATATTACAGTCATATTGTGTGCCTGAAACAGCGACGACATGATGTAAAATCCACAATTTTCACTGTAAAGTACGTGTGTGTAGTTTTTTAATGTTTGCAACCCATCATTAGCACTAAAGAGCCAGAGGTGAATTTGATAAGTGCCAGTAATTCCTAAACTGTGTTACATTTCCATTCTAAATATAACCATTTTGTACGGTTTAGAATTTTGAATCAATGCATACTTACGGAAATATTTGACAGAAATGTTCAAAATTACCTCCGCTGCATATGAATATAGAGTAAAGTAATATTTGTAAATTATTTTCCTTTTGAAGCATAATCTTGAAATCCGGCACGTTGAATCAACTTATAAGAAGTGTATGTACAAATGTGTGTAAATTGATGCATAACGTACGGCTAAAAAGCGGTGTTTTTAATGATGGGATATATACCTTTACCGACAAACTATCATCTACAACTAATGGTTGCATACGTCCTTCAATTTTGTGTTACTCAGCTTCAACCATATCTAGATGAAAGGAACTTGCACGATTTCTATGTCTATAATTCAGAAATTGGCTAGTCTATCAGGAAATGGTGTTAATTTATTATTTATGTTCCTTTCCGGCAACTTCTTGTTGAAAGAGATGCTGCTTTTCCAACAAGACATATTGTTCTGTGTTGCCATCATCTTATGTCCGGGTTTGCCATTCAAATTTTCAATATGCTGTTCGTGATAGCCAAATCGGCATCAGTGTTTAGTTTTAATCGGTCAGTCTGAAGTTAATTCAATTCAGACAGTTTTCTAAATTTACACAGTGTAAGAAAATTGATTGACTATTTTAATAGTTATATTAATTCTAATGATCGTCTTATCATTTTCTCATTATATGGACTAAAAGTTGGATTTTACGTAAAAAATGGTGAAGTTACGACTTTGTCGCTGAATAATTTTGTTATTTAGGGATTCTTTGGGCTAATATTTATCATGTAGGTGCTCAAATGTATGGCCAGCCAAGTGCACTACAAATATAGCTGAGAAAGGCTTTAACACAAAAACAAAGATGGAAAAAGTATGACCTACCCAGTACACCCGCTATTTATAGATGATACTGCCCAAGGTTAGCAACTTCTGTAGTGATAGCCGGTAATAGGGTGTGATATAGGTAGTTTATAAAACATGATATTGTAGAGACGCACGTGCAAATTATTTCGTCAATAATATACTGAACAAAAGTGAAAACGCTACACCTACTTCGCTTGCCAGATTTCTTCTATATACAACAAGTAAAAAACGAAAGTGTTTCGCATTGTTCGTTGACTTGGTTGTGCCGAGCACTAAAAGTTTTGTGCGTCTCTACAATATCATGTTTTATAAATTAAATGTTTGTTTATAAGCATCAAATCACCTTGGGACCACTATACTATAATATAGCGGTCGAGAATTTACCTAGCAGAGCATTCCATTCGATTAGCATAGGCTGCTCTTCCAGGTCATTTATCGTGAGGTATACAGTAGTCCAACGCTAATCTGATGTTTATAAACAAACCTTTAACCTTTAAAAACATGTTATTGTAGAGACGCACGTGCATATCGTCTCGTCAATATTATATTAAATTACCGATTATCATCGATATTGTTTCGTTTTGATCTGTAAAGCCTATGATTAGCAAATTGATATATTTTTTATTGTTTGAAAAGTTAAAACATCTAAGATTTAAATCAGATTGAATCATTTCATACCCGTAAATAGTAAAACCAATCAAATCACCTCATTCGTATCGCATCAGTATAAAATACCTAGAGCCGTATTGGACGCACGGGATTCTCGATATTAAAGCTGAAATTCATCTTCGTTTTCATGTCAAATAAGATGAATTCATCTTAAAGAGAATTGTCTAAAAAAAGATTAGCAAAAATTGCGATTTAAAAAATCAACCCCCAACCCGAGTTATAACCTGATAAAGATACGTGATTTACAGGCGCGCGTAAAACGAAACTGAAATTTACCTGTGGACCAGATATGGATGATGACGTCAATTGTGCAATCCCATTATAGCCGTGTTAACCTTACGTGTATAAACGGCCAACTTTAACTTCAAATTGCGGTGACGTTGCAAAAGCAAATATATTGAATAAACGCATTTAATGGTGTTTATCATTTGGCCATTAAAGTGGAGAAAAAAATGTGACATTTTTTCGTGAATTTGAACAGTAAAATACAGTTATATTTACATGCCGTGGTCCAAAAATTCTCGAGTATTATACGCTTGATGATAGTGGAAATTTCCGGAAAAGTGCCTTTATATCGCTCTTTTAACCCATTCTCACACATTGACGCTGTTTGACGCCTCACAAGATAAAGGCTTTGGAAAACATTGTGAAAATGAAGAAATTGCTTCATTTTCCACAATGTTTTCTATCCCAAAAGTCAAACAATTTCAAAATTTTATCAAATTGAAAATATCGTCTGCAACTTCTTTCAATTTGGACGAGCTCAAATCTTTGCCGTCTTGTAAGGGGTTTACATGTAGATTTAGGATAAATGTTTCTTGTAAACCTCTTAAAAGATATATAATTATGTTGAGAAGTATTTTAGAAATGTCATTTTCTCCAATAACAAAGGAAATCCAACTCTTACATGAAATATTCCGTGAATTCTACCAATCTATCGTATGTCTTACACCTTGTATTATATTGGTTTTTTTATTATTATTATTTTTATTATTATTATTATTATTATTATTATTATTATTATTATTATTATTATTATTATTTTCATACTGAATTTTATTGGGTTGTTCAATTTGGGAAGACGCAATATGGAGCGTTAAAATCTTGGGTAGGGACATTTTATATGCCGTGATGTAACTTGTACAATTTTCAACCGTTTCCCAAAGACAAAATTTAAGTCTATTAATATGCGGCCCATTGTAAAAAACCAGCGGGGAAATGTGAAGTTCTTGGTTATTTTTTTATTATCATCATTTTCCTGACTGAATCAATGCACAAACTTGTTTGAGAAAGGGTGTGGTGAGCTAACACTTAACCCATTACCAAACATCAAAATTTTAGCCTAGTCCAAACTCATGATAGGTGTTGCAGACGACAATTTCCATTGAACAAAATCCAACATTTTGGTCTTTCTTGGTAGAAAACATTTTGGGAAATGAAGAAATTGCTTGTCACAAGCAATTCTTAATTTTCCACAATGTTTTCAAAAGCCTTTATTTTGTGGGGCGTCCAAAAGCGTCAATGTGTGAGAAAGGGTTAATTGAAATATTTGCATGCAAGTGTCAACTGTTTAAAGTCTTGTCTAACAAACTGGTATGATATGAACTACCGGTATTTGTTTGATGGGATTATTCGTATCAAAGGATTACGTAATAAATGGACTTGGTTGGTATAACACACCAGTTTGCAGGTGCGCTACCAGAACATAGTATCAAGAATACCAAAAAACTTTAGTTACGGCATTTTTGTCGCTATTTTTAACATGACTTACCGTTTGCTTCTTGATCCTTTACCAGATCATTTCTCGGTGTTTAAAAAAACTCTCTGTTTGAAATATGGAAACATTAGGAAAAACCACTACCTCACTAATTCCCCTTACAATATGAAAATACTGTATTAATTTACTCTTTCCCATCAGAGATCAGGTTTCGACATCCACATTAGAAATCGTTTGGGAAAAATCGTTGAAAGAAAAGAAGAAATTGATGACGGTAAAGAATTTCTCCCTTTCCCTAAATATTGTCAGTACTAAACCAAACACATTTTCTTTTTTTAACATCAGTTACTTGTCGTCTAAAAGCATTTACTCAAAAATTAAAATACTTATCTGAATTCTTCCCAACATAATGTAACATAGTTAAATGTCATTTACTTCAATATTTGCGTACTAATTATATACTATTTATGCATGTATTAGGCCATTATTAGGCCTTTAAATTCTTTAACAAGTTTTTGCATTTTTTTCAGTCAGGAAAATAAAATACCGAAATAATTTCTAACCAAGAACTTCACATTTCAACGCTGTTTTCTTTAAAATGGGCTGCATATTTTTTAGACTTATATTTTGTCCTTGGGAAACGGTTGAAAATTGTGCAAGTTACGTCAAGGGATATAAATTGTCCATACTCAAGGTTTTAATGTTATATATTGCAACTTCGCAAATGGAACAGTCTTACAAATTTTAGTTTGACAAAACAATATAATACAAGGCGTGAGACATTCAAAATATTGGTACAAATCACGGAATAATAAATGTAAGAATGGGATTTCCCTTGTTATTGGAGAAAACGACATTTCTACAATACTTCTCAACATGATTATATATCTTTTAATAGATTCACAAGAAACATTTATCCTAAATCTACAGATTAAAAAAGCATATTAATTGCATTATTCAGTAAATTCCCACTATCACCAAGCGTATAATACTAGAGAATTTTTGGACCACGGCATGTTAATATAACTGAATTTTACTGTTCAAATTCACGAAAAAATGTCACATTTTTTTCTCCACTTTAATGGCCAAATGATAAACACCATAAAATGCTTTTATTAAATATATTTGCTTTTGTAACGTCACCGCAATTTGAAGTTAAAGTTGACCGTTTATACATGTAAGGTTAACACGGCTATAATGGGATTGCACAATTGACGTCATCATCCATATCTGGTCCACAGGTAAATTTCAGTTTCGTTTTACGCGGGCCTGTAAATCACGTATCTTTATCAGGTTATAACTCGGGTTAGGGGTTGATTTTTTCATCGCAATTTTTGCTAATCTTTTTTTTAGACAATTCTCTTTAAGATGAATTCATCTTATTTGACATGAAAACGAAGATGAATTTCAGCTTTAAGTTCATAGCGGCAATACTGTACAAGAGAGCCCTCCCAAGCATGCATTGTACCGATTGAACCCTTCCGATATGGGTTGTCTCATTGAACCCTCCACATATCGATTGAAACCGTCCCGATATGGATTTTCCAAAGCGAGACTACCCTCCCGAACATCGATATGTTGATCATGATTAGATTTTCGAAAGAGTAGATATTTTCAAAACAATTCTGAATTGAAACGCATTACATTTGCAGCAATTATGTATAATCACTTAACCGTTTCCCAAGCAAGGCTGAGCTCTAGTCGAGCTACGACAGCGCCACCTAGAGGAAATACGGACCTTGCCGAAAGGTCACGGAAGCTAACGAACGTCTTCCTCTTACTTTAAAGAGCGTCTGGAGATGTCTATAGTCGAATTTAGGGAGAATCCAAACCAAAATTCAACCCCGTCTCAGATGCGGTTGAATTTATTTTTTAACTGTCACGCATGCGTATACAGCGCGGACCAAGATTCAAACGAGATTCATGCTTGAATTTCAATATGACGTCATCATGTATGTTGTGACGTCATTTAAGAAAGTCGCAGGTCCTACTGTTTTTGACCTACTTTCGACATCGCTTCATGAATTCGGTATCAAATTGCGAAAAAATGAGTCGTTGCTTCAATAGTTTGTCGTAAACAACAAAATATCTTTCAAAGCAAATTTTTGTAAACAGAGCAGTTCGGTACGTTGCCGGCAATGCAAATTTACGCCATGGGTTTATTCCGGACGTTTGCAAAATATTGCGTAAATATAATCTGTACGAAGTTTTTCTTACATTTATACAAACAGCGCGTTTTCCGTCGTCATTTTCGTGGAAAAAATCTGTCCGTTCCAGGGTTTGGGAGTTGGATTCAAGCTGCATGTGCGAGGTTTTTGCAGAAAAGCGAAGATATGGTGATGTGCAAATTATCATGATTTGCTATAAGGTTATTTATAGCCTAGTTGAAATTTATTTTCCCATATGTTTATTAATCTATACTTTGTTGGAAACGTTCGAAGACGCCGTAACTGGAGTTTATATTGTAGTTACGGTGTTGTCGAATATAGCCGACGGGATTATAGCCGTATAGATCTATATTACAAAATAATTCTATTCTCATCAACAGTATACATATTACGACCAAACTTTAACAAAGCTGTGATCATGATTTGATAGAGGGCATTGAGGGAGGGAAGGGAAATGCTTTAGATGAGGGATTTCCCCTTTTCCCTTAATGTCTTCTCCCATAATCACGCAGTTTAGAATCACAGAATATGCGAAGGAAATTCTTGTTTTCGGATCAGTCTAAACTTTTGTTGTCTAGGCACAGGTTTGAGTCTTTACATTGTGTGCCATTGCATTTCGTTTCGGTAATGGTATGCGCAAGTGTAATTATCTATTTGCTGTCGATATGAGTGTTAGCTTTCCCAAACAGCAATCATTTCACAAGCCTTTTAAATATGCGTTTAAAATGCTTAAACAAGAAAACATTGATAAACAGCATTTTCCACAGTTTTCTGATTCGAAATATTGAGAATTGATACGAATACGCATCCATTTTATCATCTATCTTTCTATTCAATCTTGGCCTGTCTACCATTTTGTCGTTTGGGAAAGGATTTATAATGAATTTACATCCTTTTGTTGTACATTTCTTTTATTTCGTAGTATAGTAATGTTCTATTTGTATTGTCTCAGTTTGTATATATATATGTTTTTGACAAATTTTGGTCCAAAATCTGGGAAATAGAATCTAGTAGCTTTAAGCATGACGCGAAATATAGTCTATCTGACAACTGCAAGTTTCATGTACATTTCACACTATCTATGTCTATGCAACCTTCTGAGATAAACATAAATCGATAAATACAGATTAAATGTCAGATGCCATGAACATTTCATCGTTATAAAATTTTAGCCTTAAGCATTTGTTTTCGTGAATGTGAATTTTTGACGTGTTCGGAATTCTTTTTATAAGTCATAAGATCTAGATCTATTTTTTATACAAAATTTAATCCTTGTCATGTTTTGTTTGGATAGAAAGACATAATGTGAAATAAAGAGGTTATTTAAAATGTCTGTACAATACTGAGTTCTATTGGATTCGTACTTTGCAGAACGAGGCTATATTAAGACTTGCTTATCAGCTCGTATTGAATAATCTCATAATATCCCTCAAACCTGCAAGACTGTTTAAAAAAGAACGTGCAAGCTTTAAAGCTACTTTTTCCCAGATTTGGACCCAAAAATTGTCAAATACAAACGAAATGTACACTTTTTAAGCTTTATATGACCTGATTAAATGATTACGAGAAACTATTGAAGCAACGACTCATTTTTTCGCAATTTGATACCAAATTCATGAAGCGATGTCGAAAGTAGGTCAAAACAGTAGGACATGCGACTTTCTTAAATGACGTCACAACATACATGATGACGTCATATTGAAATTTAAGTATGAATCTCGTTTGAATCATGGTCCGCGCTGTATGCGCATGCGCAACAATTTAAAAATAATTCTAACCCCATCAGTGATGGGGTTGAATTTAGGCTTGGATTCTCCCTAAATTCAGCTATCTGTCTTGTAATTTCGGCTCATTCTCTGTCTGAATCGCATATTATTAACCATCCCGAGGTGGTCAACACAAAAGTTTTGCATATTTTTTCAAAAAATTTCATTTTTTGCAATTAGACCATCTGTTACCGTCGCCCTTTAAATTGACACATGGCTTTTTTATTTACAATGACCATTTCCTTCTTTTACCTCTGAGCCAATAGATTTCTGTAATCAGTTGAACACAAAATCCCGTCCTCATCACACCATAGTTTGTCAGCAACAGCTCTCAAATTAGAACAGTCTCAAACTGGTAGTGATTTTAATAGCACTCTTTATATTTTCGAAAAATTGCAGTTTTAAGAATATTGTATTACTACGTAAAAAGTGCACGAGCTGATGTAACTATTTTGTTGTTTTATCTGTATCTTTCACGTTGATAATAGTCTGGTCCTACTTTTTCATGCCTCTTACATTTTTTACAAAATAATTGTCTACCGGATACTCACTGTAAACAAGAACGCTAATTACTAAATATCTGATATCGGAATGCGAAACAATGTTGTTACACATCACTGTTTTACTATTTCTGTATCAATCTGATGCGTTTTTTACGAGTTACATGTTCGAAACCTCGTTTACAAGCAGTTATTTCAATGTGAAATATCTATTAAAAAATCTGGAGTTTGGAAGTGCATTTAGACAGGGTGGATCTACAGGGATCGTTGAGAAACTACCTGCTGAATGGAACAACAACCGAACATTTGAGAGCGGCTATATGTTTGCCTGGATGAAGTGGTTCGAAACACCATTTGAAGAGGTAAATGTTTCTGTTATTTCTGTATTATTTATCCGAGTTTGGAATGAGCACTTTTTGTTTATAAATGTTTATAAATGCCCTTTCATAAGAAATTTTAACAAAACGTATTTGTCGTGTATATCTGGTTATTAGAATATCTACAAATCTATTTTTATAGAAAAACTCTTTTCAATTTGGCACAATGGTAGTATCATAGGCTTTACTGTTTCATATTTGTGCCACGTGTTACAAGATTTTCCTTTAATGCTCAATTCATTTAAACTCAGAAACTTAAATGACATTCCTCAAAATAAGCAATTAGCTGTTTACAATAATGATGGCATTGACTCAACATGAATGTAAACAGGAAAATCATTTATACATTGATTGTCAAAAAGATTAAGGTATGTTTTATACAAACAGGCCAAATGTCGGTGTTAACATTAGTATCTGAACTTAAACTCGCTTCTCTTTTAGAAAAAAGGCCAAGTTCAAAGAATTAACTTGATAATCTGATATCACTTCATCTACTGCAAATGCAAAGGAAATGTTTCTACAACAGATCTCGTACAGTTTACATATTGTTTGGAACTGCTAATATATAGGTCTTATTTAAAGATCAATGCCAAATATCTGTATCAAGTTGACGATAACTTGCCATTAAGTCTTATGTTTCAGAAACACAATCCTATTTGTTTAGCTGGACTCATTTTTGTTGCTGTGTCTACTATTATTACTGTTGGCAGGTTCGTAGGAGCGAAGGACGGGAGTGGGTGGGTGGGGGTTAGGGGAGGCCAATCTTCGCAAGCCAAGCGTGAAATCTACGACGTAACATCGTTTTTGTATTCACCCTTGGCTGATTTAGTCCGATTTTCTCGGTGTCCTGTTAAGCGATATCATTGGTTCCAGCGAAGTCTCGCTGAAACCAATCAGTTGACTCGATACATCTGCTTGTTCGCAATTCAAAAACGCGAAATTAGCGATTTTTTTCTTCATAATTTCGCTTTAATAAACAGCTTTTTTTTTCATTTTTCCCTCGAACTATATTAATTTAACTTGCAACAACTCGGCCACGAAGGCAGCTTTTTTTACCTAGTCCGTATTGCGTAGAACGCTTCAGAAACACAACGTTTATGACGTCATCAATAATGGGCAAAATAATGCCAAATGCGTTTAGATAGCGACGTTTTGATTGATTGCCACTCCGAAACAATTAGCAGGACAACCACTAGCTGGCGAATCGCGAAATCAAGAAATTCGGACTAAATCCACCAAGGGGGAATGCAACGTGAATGGATTTAACGAAGATGACGCTGGTCTAAGCCCAAGCTTCCTCCATGCGCCCAAAGTTGGCTGAAAATGTCGAATTTTCCTTTCTTCACATCGAACATTTAAGGAAAATCCAAATAATCCCCTCTTTCCCAATATCCAAACACCGAAGCTTTAGCCATATCCAATATAAAATTGCTTCCTACAGGGCTGGTTTGTTTTTTTAAGGATTCAAATAATTCTTTTACCTTCAGAGTGTGAAAGTATCCTCGACTATACCAGCTAATTTTGGTGTAGGATGTCATATTGATGTGGTAGTACAGACTCCAGATGAAGTGTTAGACATGTAGGTTGTTTATAAAACAAACTATGTACTAAAGTTGTTTACCGTTTGCTTAACCATAGTTTTTAGATAGACAACGCATTAGATAATATCAGAACCGTTGATAAAAATTGAAACTGGCATATAACGTCACATTCACCAATCTTATGATTACATGTTATCGTATTGCGGCAGTTGTAAAGCAATGGAAGAACAAAGACAAGCAATTTTAATTAGAAACATTTTTGTCAGAGAGTAGATCAAATATAAGTTTAGGATATGTATTGTTTAGAGTCGGAATTTTGATAAATATCCCTTATGTCATTTGAGACCAACATGGATATAGGTCAGCTTGTGTTATTATATAGTTCGTCTATCGGGAGTGGCAGTTGTTTACATTTTGCTTTTATAAATTATACCGTAATTAACCGATTAACTAAGTATCATTGATAGTAGTGGGGCGCACAACTCCGAAAATTTGGCCTAATCGTTCACTTTGTGATACAAGCACGAATTTTGGTATGGTGAGTCATTGAGGGTCCCTGAATCAGAAAAAAGTGCTAGCCACTTGAAATTCGCATCCGGTGGCCATTTTCCAAGATGGCCGCCATTCGGATAAATGTAGTCTATATATCAGATAGAAAGACATTCCAAATGCTGAAATCCGCCGAGATTTTTCTAACAAATCGTCCCAATATAGTCAATTTTGTAATTAATTAATAAACTAGCATGGCTTTTATACAACATTGCGGTCGTTTATCCGAGATGGCCGCCAAAATACTCCAAAAATGGCCGTTTCTTCAATTAGATATCATTTTTAATAAGATATTATCAATCCTTGTCATAAAATTTCAACCGGCATAATGGAATGAAACACAAACCGATTTAGCCACATGAAAATCGCATCCGGTGGCCATCTTTCAAAATAGCCACCATTCTCATGTCGTATTAATTAGGCCTATATATGAAAATTTCAAATAGAAATGAATCCCAAGTTATGAATTTCGTCGGGATTTTTATATACCTTTTCCTGCATAGTCTTTTTTGTAACCAATATAAACCAACTTGATGTCTTTATAACATGGCTGCCTTTTTCCAAGATGGCCGCCAAAATATTCAAATGTTCATAGTTTCTTCAAGGAAATCTTATTACTTTTAACAAAAAAGATATCAACCCCTCTCTTTAAGTATCAGCTAATAAAATGAATGAGATACAAACAAAATTGTTCTAAGAGAATATATATTTTGCTGTTTAAATGGCGACCATTTTTGTATTATCTTAACTGTCTTATTGGCCTCCATAATTAAATACCGATTATCGTCGATTACTTTAAAAAAAAGCAGCTTAATTATCATGGTTTAAAGCATTTTCGTGTGATTAGTCGCTTTACGCTAAGTAAGTCAAAACCTAGTGTTCAAATCATCCTTGGAATCGTCCACACCAAATATCAGAAAACTCATGCATTCTAAACCAGATAGTGTAAAAGGAAGTCTGAACGGAAAGAGCAAGATCTTAGTGGACAAATGTACAATAATACTGCAACAGATATTCCTTTATACCTTGCCTTTAATGATATACCAAATTCGTTCAATCTAGCTCTATTAGATGATAATGAGGGCAAAGAGAAAACTGTGACACTGCATAAGCCAAGTATCATAATATATACCGTCTTTTATCTACAATATAAAGCTCAAACGGGCACAGAAACAAGGTTCCATTACAGATGGAGACAGCTGTAAAAGGTCTACAGAATCTGATTTGCAAAAGATACCACGTTTCTTATGCATTCGTAGCACGATTCGTAAAATTTGAGACAAGCTTAATCAATGCGTTTAAACTATGGACAAAGGGAAGTTGCTTGTAAAACTCAGCGCAGTTGTACGTGTTGTCGTTCAAGAGTTAAAGTATCACTCAAACAGCTTAGTAGAGTTGTATAACTCGACGAGGTCTTAACAAAATATGATGCAACAATAGTTTTGTAAAAGATTTACAAGTATCATGTGGCTTTTTTAACTTGTTATATACCGGTATATCATGGAATTCGTGGTTTCTGAGAAAGTCCAGTTTTCAAACTTCATGACTTAGTCCTATTGTATAATCACCATATCAATGCGCAAAACAGGCTGCATACAAAGCTGGCCAAATTTAGAGACTGTGTAATTTTCAGCAACTGAATTATTAATGCCGGTCGAAATGGGGATTGCCAAAAGAAAATGAATGTTGGAGAGTTGTTTGGACCCAGTTTCGTAATGCTGCAGAGAGATGGCTACGAATGGGTGCAAAAACTTGAAGTGGACGGTGTAAGTTCAAGAAAGCCGGGCTTTTCTGCACTTCATTCTATATCTGCGTCTGTGAAATATCACATGAAAGTTAAAATCATAAATAAGCTGTGGCGGCCATCTATATTGTACAGCTTCTTCCGTGTTGATATGACTATGTTCACAAGCACCAAACATTGCTTGTATTCGACATACCATCTCTTGTTGTCGAGGGACCCCATATGGGGTGAGGGCTAGTTTCCTTGTAAAGGCTGTTGATTTACAGAACTATTCTTGCCAAATAACGAATACAACGGACACATGGATGTTGAAAATAGGAATCAACTGAGACGGCGTTAAAACAATAATTAGCCTCAGTGGGTTTGGCTGCCATTTCTTGTAGGCATATTGTCAAAATTGAAAGTCGTCTGCTACATTTTTAGAGACCTTCTTTGAAAAAAGCCGGTTGACTGCCATCTCTCATGGGGATCTTATCAAATTTGACAACTACATATATCACTGGGGACTTGTTCCAGATGATTGTCATCTCGGGTCCACAAATACTATATCTCACTTGTATTCTACATACCATTTCTCTTTGTTGAGGGACCCAATCTTGTAGTCTACTTGTTACGGTAGGTTCTGTGCCTCTAAATTAATTGTGTCACCAAACTCATATACACTATATATTACATTTGCAGATATATCTGGCAATCGATTAAAAGAGTAAGAAAATAATGATTACACGGACTTGGTTGGCTGCCATCTGTTATCAAGTCAGTCGAATTTTATATAATTCGTCAATGAAATAAGCCAGTGGAGCTTATAAGTCGAAAAAGCAAATCAAAGATTTTTTCCAGTGGTACAATCGCAATTTTCATATAAGAAATGAAGAACTTTATATTGTATGGCAGCTGTATGAGATTTTGGTTGCCATCTCAAGCACAAATATTGTCTTTTTTACATCTGGCATTTATGTCTGTATGTTTGAAATGAAAAATGCAAGTTTATATTAGTTTTAGTGCATCATATCATTACACAGAGAAGCTCTATAATGCCCAGATGGCGGCCATCTCAGAAATTGGCCGCCGTATTGAATTTCAAGTGGCTAGCACTTATGTCTGAAAATGTATACTTGAAACTATATATATACTTATTATAGTAGGTTCTGGGGCTCTAAATTAATTGTGTCACCAAACTGATATACACTACATATTACATTTGCAGATATCTATGGCAATCGATTAAAAGAGTAAGAAAATAATGATTACACGGGCTTGGTTGGCTGCCATCTGTTATCAAGTTAGTTGATTTTTTTTTTAAAATTTATTAATGAAATTAGCCAGTAGAGCTTATAAGTCGAAAAAGCGAATCAAAGATTTTTTCCAGCGGTAAATTCGCAATTTTCATATAGAAATGAAGGACTTTATATTATATGGCTGCCATATGAGATTTTGGTTGCCATCTCACGCACAAATATTGTCTTTTTTACATTTGGCATTTATGTCTGAGTGTTTGAAATGAAAAATGCAAGTTTGTATTAGTTTTAGTGCGTCATATCATTGCACAGGGAAGCTCTATAATGCTCAGATGGCGGCCATCTCAGAAAATGGCCGCCATATTGAATTTCAAGTGGCTAGCACTTTTTCCTGAAAATATACAATTGAAACTATATATATGCCAATTTTCATGCTTGTATCACAATCTGAACGATTATATGAGTTATGCGCCCCACTATAGATACAACATCTTAAACAGGTAATTTATCTCATAAAACGATTTTAATCAAAAATCAATAGCCATGTATCCCTATATAAATGAAATGGTCTATTGTTTATCTGCCACTCATTTTAGAAGACCTATACATTCAAAGTTAAACGAGAATCGATACAAATATTTTGGTTTATTTAAGGTTGGACAGGTATCAATGTGTTTAAGTAGCTACTATAATTAGTCACATAATACGTCCTGCCACCCCCTTTTTCCGTTATCGGTCTAGTCACTCATTAGTAAAAACTTTTATATCATTTATACTGACCCACGTTTTTCTCTAAATATTGTGTATGGCCAGTCAACAGAATGGACATTACATTAGACCACATACCGATCATTATTTATAATGCTTTATGAAACCCTTTTCCATACACGGCTTATTAAGAGCTGGGATCTAGAAAACTGCTATGATGACAATTAAGAGTACCACATCAGTTTGAACGAGATCCACGTAACAAGCATGTAAGTATATATGTTTTGTTTGGGGATCGGTTATTCTGATTTGTTTTATGGCAGTTTTTTTTAATTGTTGCTGATAAACCACAAAAAAACGCTTGTAAAGTTGAAAGGAAACGACAAACTTGATTGATAGTTCCAACGATAGACTGGTAACCGTCCCTGAACCGTACTGTGTTATACAGATACATGTAAATATGGCTGGGTACCTGGCCCAGGTTTCTCGAAAAAACTTAAGTACGTCCTCATGCTCAAATCTGAGCACCGTGCTCAAATTGCACGAAAACCACATGAACTTCAATCGAATACCCTTCAACGTTGGAGAGTATTCCTTTGAAGTTGAGCATGTTGTCATGAGAATGTACTAATAAAAGTTTTTTTGAGAAACCAGGCCATGATGTCATAAAAATTCAGAATTTTTACAAGGAAATATTCTGTTTCAGTTAAAGATGAAAAAAGTAATATTAAATTCATGAGATGTCTTTTTGAATGACAAAGTTTTGGTTGGTCGTCAATAACTCGTAAATGCCATAAACGTCTTTTTCTAGATACCGGTTCATATGCTCTATTTGTAAATAGTTATGACAATATTTTTCAGGTATTTCATCAATATCGAGGACCGGGATGCCAACAAGCTGTTCATCCACATGAGTGTACGACCAGACTCCCAGTTTACGGTTCTCAATACGATGATTGACGGTAATTGGAGTGACGAGTACCACGTGAAGGTTCCCGCGCATGACGTCACTAAAGTACCTAACACATTGTACACCGTGGCATTCTACCTCAGCGAAACACAATGGGATGTAAGCATCTGTATAATTATAAATGATTCTCTCATTAACTCATTGCTTCAGCATCTGTCATTTATATGAAAGCATGGTTTCAATCAATATAAAAAATACACTATAAAAACACTCAATTCATTATTTCTACAAAATTGCACTTTTCAAGAAGATGGAAAATTTGTATCGCACTATTTAATTAATTTGTTTACTTGTGTAGCCATTTGTTTTGTCCAACTCCTTTCACTTTGACTTATTTTTAGTATATATAATTGTTATATACCCCGAGGAATATTTTTTTTAGAAAAATACCGTCAAACAAATATAAATAAAGTAGACAGGGGTCTGCGCGGAAATGAAACTTTGTTATTTTGATCTTCGCAATTCGCAAAGTAAATTGACAGCCAGTTTGTCGATAAAACGAAAGTAAACTACGGTACATATATATCTTTTGACAATTATTGCAAATAGGTATAGTATCGACAATCGGATCTTCATTACCATACCACACTTTCACTTCCATATTTGATGTTGAAACCTACCCCGTACTTATAGAAGATATTTAACTTCTGTGTTGGCTGAGCTAGGGCGAGGCGATGTCGTAAGCATTCGGCGGTGGAACATTCCACCGCTGAATGTTAATGACGTCACCTGAATAGTTTCGGATACATAACAAATGTTGACGACGTTGCACGAAATCGTCCGGCTTTGGATGATTCTCATTAGTTACGAATAACCGCGGAATGCTTTCTTATTTAAGGTGTACATAGACGGTGTGTTTCTGAGCAACTACACACATGTTTACACATTCTCTGGTGTTGGTGAAGTGGACTTTAACTCACCCGGTATATACTGCAAGAGGATCATGTTCTTTGGACCACCATAAATGATTCATGTGATATCTATTTAATAAAATTTATGTTATATGTATAAATGTTTCGTGTACGATTCATCCACCAGTAAGAAATAAAATTGTTGAAAAATTATACATGTCTACTTTTATATTGTCTTTGTGTTTTCTTACACAAGGAAAGTATTACACATAATAGACCTTTAACGGGTTCTGGAGTGATCTCCCTTGATAGTTATCTTCCTTGAATTATTGGGTTGTTCCGTTTCCGGTTAGGGCTTCAGATAAGAAAGGTTTTCGCTATTTCAAAATGCAAAATGTCTTGAATTGTTCTTCAAATCCTATGCTGTAGGTACTCATTGTATCATCTTCTTAAGATGATTAAAATGCGTACCCATTATGTATGTTTAAGATTCGAAATAATAATTTTAGAATTGTTTACCCCGCTTATCAGCTGCTATGCAGTTAAATACCAAATATCATTCATTGCTGATGATTGGCCTAATAATTTAAACTTTTCAAACAAGACCTGATTTTGATGACTCTATATTTCGTTTGGAAAATATCGAGAGAAAAGGTAATCTTGTTAATATTGGGCATTTTCTATCCCTCCTTTGATAGTTTTGCAACAATTTACACGTTTTCTGTCTTATTTTGTCACATGAATCAGCTTTCATTTTTTAGTAGTCTAAAAGGCTGTCGTTTGGAATAGGGTTAAACTTTCAACTTTTTTTTCTTTTTTTTTCTTTTTTTAGCACGGGTTTGCAATTTCATTTTAACATACTATTTCTGAGCAGTTTAATAGGCTGTCGTTTGGGAAAGGGTTAAACTTTCAACAGATTTTTTTTCTTTTTGTTTGTTTAGCACGGGTTAGCAAATGTGTTAAATAAGTCGTAAAATTGTGTAATAAAGGGTGAAAGTTCGAGTTTTGTCGTGTCTATTAATTTATCTTTCGGTCCTGTCAATCTTATGTCTATTGTGATAAATCCGTTTAATATACAGTAACTTGTGTTTTATCGGGCCGAGATCAATTAAAGGAATTTGGCTAACTGATTGGGGTGATATACACAAGGTCCATGGAAATTAACATTCCAATTCCCTTTTGTCGGCAGACAATTAATTATTAATCCTTTGACAAACAATAAAACGTACGTTTGACATACTAGAAGGTCAGTAACTATGCCAAAAGAAATGCGGAGATTTAAAAGCTTATTGAGAGGAAAAGTATACTTTCGTTTTTCTCAAAATGTACGAAAATATTTCATAGCATTCATATTTAATTTAAGTGCGTTGTAGATGTGAAGTTATTTAAATTTGGATTTATTTCACGATATGAAGACTTTAATGTCAAAATGACTGATTGGAAAGAGTGTCTTGGATCAACAAACTCCAAAATTAATGTTGAATCAAGAAAGTGACAATAATCCAACTAGAATGAAATATTGAAAATACATTATATCTACAATTTGCAAAACAAAATAAAATCTTTCTCGTCATTGATAATCGGAAATCCAGGAGCTTGGCAAAGATTTTTTATGGCTTTCAACTAGGCCGATTTTTAACCCGGATTAAACATATCAATTGGGTGAAATCAAAGTCGAAACTTAGTCTGGTATAATTAGTAATAAATAAACAATCCAATGGTATACGATGATTCTGCGAAATATGCGTCTGTAAAGAAAATAATCGTATTTTGCGTGCGAAGCGATGATTTTTACTCTTTAGCGTATCTAGAAAAATAGACCGGAACTACCCAGTTGTGTTCAAGGGAGATAAATCCCATTAAATCAAGGGCAATATCAGGATAACTCTTGGATCTCGGTAGGGGTCTATTATGTTTAGGGTTTGTTTTTTTTTTTTGTTTTTTTTTTTTTACAAATGTACGCTTTTAAAGAGTTTGCTTTCTGAAATATTTTCATTTTTTCACCTAAATTGAACATTTTTCAAACAAGACTTGATTTCAACGTGCCTAGGAGAAATTGGTAAATTTTCAGAGAAGAATAGAAAGTTCCCCATTTCTTTCAACATCTGCTCTGTTGTAAAAGACATATTTTCTTTTTTGTATCATTCATATTTTGTCTGTGACTACTTTTAATTTGGAAGCTCATTTTTTTACAATTGGGAAACGGTTATAAATTCAAGGGGAATGTCTGGTAATTGATTATTTTATAAGTAAACAAAACTGTATCCAACCCTCGGTCATTAATCATTAAATTTACACCTTGTTTGAAATACAAGTAATCTGAAATGGGAGCAAATATCGGTATTCTGTTTCTGAACGCTAATTAAACTAATTGATAAGCCAGTTCAAATATTTGATATTTTTCTCGACTAGAATAACTCAAAGAGATCGGTCAAAAGCGGTCCGTCATTCTAATTCCAATAATCGGCTACCAATATTTTAACCTTTTCAAAAAAAACATGACCTTGTTTAGACGTTCCTAACACAGTTTGGTTCACATTTAGGCGAATGAAAATGTAAACTCATATTTTGTAAACAAATTCTCTCCATTATGGAGGTAATAAAGATTATCTATCTAGCTTTCAAACGGGATGAGTCAATTTCTGCTGTTTCGGAAAAGAACCGGAACTATCGCAAAGCGGACAAATACCACCCACTAGCGCCTTGCTACTGAAAAAAAGTGCTATGAGTTAAACGGTTCTAGAGTTGCACTGAGACATTGACCTTTGACCTATGTGACCCAAACAAATAGGACACCCCCTTAGGCCAAGGGCAGCAACTGTGTAGTTTCATCATCATTTTCTCAAATTTTAAATCAAACACTTTACTCTCTGTATTGAGATATGTACCATTCGATACGTCGTAATCTACGGTTTATTTTGATACCAAGATATTCCCTGAAATCCTTGTCAAAGCTAAGAACATTCGTGCAAAGTGCAAACATTTCTTAAAAAAATATATCACGACATTCAAAAAATACTTTGCACCAATGTTCTCAGCTTTGACAGGGGGTATTTGAGGGAAGATCTTGGTATCAAAATAGACCGGAGAGTACGACGTATCGAATGGCGCGTATATCGATATTGGGTGTTAAGTACCTGATTTAAAATTTGAGAAAAATGTGTACTTACCGAGTGTTTTTGTTTACAAAAGTTAGGAAACCATATCATAACAAAGTCGCGTGATTGCCGCCTGTGTTAGTATTTGTTGGAATAGGGGCACAAGAAAAAATGCCTAGAACTAGCATTGTATTTTTTTTTCGTTTGCCCAAGTATGTTATGTACTGTACAGCATTGTGCAAAATTCCTGTTATGTAAATAGAAGAAATCCCCATTGTTGTCTGAGAAAACAGTCCATTTTTTGCTGATACTTTGTCCCATTTTGTCCATTGCTACATGGAACATTTTTACACCTTTTCGGAGAGTTACTTAGACTCATGAATGATGCTACCGACAAAAAAATGATATACATTGTACATGAAAATTGATATCAACATTTTTCTCTTTGTCTGTTGTCCGTTATTATTAACAAATTAACTTTATCATTTAAAATGGGAACAATAGCCTTATTTGTATTGTATCACAATTCAATACTCGTCGTCTATTTGCTTTCTTTGAAAAATATGAACTCAGGATATTGAAACAAGGTTATTGTAGCTTTTGATGCCGACCATGGATGCAGTTCAGCTAGTGTACATTGCATCGAATGTTTAACGAACTGACTGATCTTATCCGTATTTGTATCACTTACGATAAACCGTATTTACCGTGACACCAAATATATCGACCGTCATAGCGAATATTACGTTGCATGTTAATTAAATGAGCCAGGATCCCGAAAAAGTCCTTCTAGTGCAGAAGTGATAGCCATGCTTCAACATCAGACTTTGCATATCGTCGTTGTAAATGCAAAACCTCGTATCTCGTTTTTGGAAAATTTCAAAGGGGAGGGAAAAAAGTGTAATACGTTTTCCCAAACTGAAATGTTTTACTTGAAATTTGGACATGTTGTTCACAAATGATTTGTCACCAATACTGATCAGTAAAATATCTGAAAACCTGCAAGAATTGTATGTAACTGGGCACACAAGTTTGTACTTTGAAAATTGCAAGAATCGACAAACGAGGTTTTGCATTTGCAACGACGATATGTGTGTAGGCTGACATGAATCCATGTTACGGTCATAAAGCTGCTACAGACCATTACGAAACTAATGGAGACCAGCATGGTTCCTGATCAGACTGCGTGTATACGCAGGCTGATCTGGAACCGTGTTGGACTCAAAAGCCTTATTTGTACTTTTCAAATTTCGCCTCTGGCTCTGTGGTGTTTATGAGGGTTTGGATACCTTAAAAGCCTTATTTCTTGGCTCAAATATTTCCCTAACAAAGGCTCCTTTTTTACGACCCCGTTTGATATAGGTTTAGAAAGCTTTGTGGAAAATACAGATAACCAGCATTGTTTGCTTTTCCTTTAACGTTTCATGAGTTGTAACACGGACTATTTCTGCACGGGTTGACTTTTATGTAATCGTCTGCAACTTCTTAAAACTTGCAGTAAAAAGTCCTGTTTGCGAAAGGGTGAGAGACTAAACATTAACACAAAGACGTCGAAACGTGTCCCGATAACCATTTTGGCTTTGATGTGTTACAGGTTTGTGGCTTCTTTGATAGAACATGTACATGTACTCTTCGTTAAAATCTATGATAAAAAAAGTTTCACTCAAAGTTCGATAAAATGAGAGTTGGAATTTGGAAAATATTCTAGCATTAAACACAGATTATTAAAATGCAAAGACGACTGAACTCGCGGCCACTATTTATTGACCTACTCGTTGTATTGTTAGTGATAACTCTGTTCGACAACACCAGTACTGCTGACAAAAACTATGTATATCAAGTATGGCCATCGAATTCAGAGTTGGATTTCCGATGTATTCTGGGAAATATCGAGTTCGCACGTGCGATTAAGTATCAAAATGACTCAAGCACGTGCGATAAATTATCTACAAGTTGGAATACGAACCGAATATTTGAGGCTGGCTTTGTTTATATTTGGATAGATTGGTTCGAGACGACATTTACTGAGGTATGTGTAATTAAACATTTTGTCCGAAACAAATTGGAGTGTTCCAAATTGACATCTGCAGCAGCAAAATGGATGTTAATATTCGAATTTTATATTGAGACAACAGATAAGAATGCTGCTTATCACTATCATTTTCTTCTTTTCTTTTAGTTTCGAAAACTGTTTTATACACAAAAAATGTCTTGTTTTGAATGAATTCAGAATTTCCTAAAATAATTGGATCTGCAGCAAGTTATATGTGTGAAGATAAACTTGAGAGATGATTGAATTGTTGCAGGTGGTAAACTAGGAAACTGCTTAAGGCATGGTCACATACAATTCTACGTCCATATTACGTTCATATCACGTCCAAAATTATGCTGTAACACTGACCTTTTTAGGACGTGATTCGGTCGTGATGAGGACGCAGAATTGTGTATATGACCGGGCGTTTGATATTGATTAGACTGTGTAGAATACAGACTGGTTATCATTCAAGAGGTCTCAGCATTCTATCAAAATAATATCTTTTCAGGCTACGATAAAGATTCTTCCCCTTCCAGAGAACTTTGGGATTGGCTGTCGAATAGACGTGGTTGTTGAAACAACGGATGTGATAGGAAATGGGTAGGTATCCCATTCCAAAACTACACAATGGCAATGAATTTTGTGCTAAAATTAGACAGGGGTATTCGTTATGTTTTTATAACCCGTCGGTGCTGTTATAAAATCTCGTAACTACGGCTTGGATCAAGCCGTAGTTACGAGATTTCATAACAACACCAACGATAAACTATTTGTTTGTACGAAATTACGTCTCGATTAATCAGATAAAATCGTTCCCTGTTGAGGGGGTCCTTTTTAAAAGCTGCTGCTGGCTACAAAAGTGTAGTTGATAAAGATAGTATAATATGTATTCACGAATTCGGTTACAATTTAACTTATGATTATCAGAATTTTCTTCTTTTGTCTCAAAGTTGTTCAAAACTCTTTCCACTATGGACGTCAAAACAAGATTTTCCTTTGGCAAGGGGTTAGTCATATCATGGTAATGTTAGCGTCCGTTTTTAGATAACTTTAAACAGTTTTTCTGTGCCTTAGTGCAGTCTGATTGTGAGTATTGCTGTTGTCATACAGTTGCTTCATACACAGGCCATTATGTAATGCTTGTCTTATTTGTGTCTTGGTCTCAACTATATCATGTACTCTGCCCCTAATTACATTTAGGGCATATTACTGTAGAATTTATTGTTCGATCAAACTGAGAATCGTACTAATTCCATATCTTATGGTTACCAGTAGTGTGTCCCAGTTTCGTCCTTATTGGTCAATAATTGTTGTTGCTGCACATACACAATATACCATCTACTTGTTTTTCAAAAGATACCCTCTTTTTTATTAAGGCACATTATGCAAGTAAAGAACGTTGACTACATAAGGTCGTGCCGTATAGGCAAGAAAACGATAGGACCTTCTAATAATTGTATCGCGCCATGCGCGATACATATTGTGGTATACATATTCTAATTTTAGAAATTACGTCATGAGGGATAATTATTTGTACTTGAAAGTCGTATATCGTCGGTGTAAATGCAAAACCTCGTATGTCGATTCATGCGATTTTCAAAGTACAAACTTGTATGCCCAGTTAAGACGTTTCTCGCAGGTTTTGAATTTTTTTTTACTAATCAGTATTAATGAGACATCAATTGTGAACAACATCTCCAAATTTCAAGTAAAACATTTCAGTTTGGGAAAAGTTATTACACTTTTTTCACTCCCCTTTAAAATTTTCAAAAAAAAACGAGATACGAGGTTTTGCATTTACAACGACGATATATAACCTACACATAAACTGTTTACACGGTATAATTTTTCAAGCAGTACTATAAGTATACATTGACGTTTGTTTAATCTCAGACCACGCTGAAAATTCGTGTAAACAAAATTCTAGTATAGTTTTATACTTTGCATAGCAATGGAAAGTCCCTACATCCGGTTTGCCCATGGTGGACATGTATTTTTCCTATCCGTTTAAATGCAACGCGTTTAAATGCAACGCATTTATGCATACCATTTCGAATCGCAATAAGAAATCAAAGAACGAGAAGTACCTTACTATTGAATGACCACTACATGTTCAATTTGGACTGGTCAACTTGCATTGTTACAAGGGATCGTCTTATCTGACTAGATATGTGTATTGCTAGTAGAACAAATGGGTTTTCTCAAGCGTTTTTCAAAATTGCATTACAATGTGAATTCCTACTTTCGGTTTGCCCATGGCCTATCCGATTCGCTGCATCGCATCCTAAGAAATCAAAGCACGATAAAGACTTTAGTATTGAATGAACACTGCATGTACAATTTTGGATGATTAGATTCCATAATTTCAAGGGATCGTCTGAACTAAATAGGCATGTGTATAACTAGTAGAACAAATAGGTTTTCTTAAACTTTTTTTCTAAAAATTACAAACGGTTAGGGGTTTTCAAATAAAAGAACAACTTAATTTTCAACAGTTTTTGACTGGATGGATTTCAAAACCGTTCAAAAGAATACTTTATGCTCAATCAATTCGCCGCCACAATCAAAACTTTAGTCTTGTAATTTTGTTACACTCCAGTAAATCTCCTCGTATGTGTCGCTCGTTCTTTGTGGTTTTGTGTGTGTGTGTGTGTGCGTGTGTGTGTGTGTGTGTGTGTGTGTGTGTGTGTGTGTGTGTGTGTGTGTGTGTGTGTGTGTGTGTGTGTGTGTGTGTGTGTGTGTGTGTGTGTGTGTGTGTGTGTGTGTGTGTGTGTGTGTGTGTGTGTGTGTGTTCATTTTAGCGGCTGGTAGCAGGCCCGTAGGAACAGGGGGGGGCTGGGGGGGGGGGGCTTAGCCCCCCCAATGTTGGCTAAAAATGCCAAATGTTCTTAATTTTACACAGAAAATTTTGGGAAAATCCAAATTAGCTCCCCTAATATTCAGGACAATGACTTTAGCCCCCCACCCCCATATGAAATTGCTTCCTACGGGCCTGGGTAGTTGTCACTTTATATGGCATTTCTGTATTTCTTTTTTTTTACATTTAATTTATTGCTCCGCCGGACAAAAGTAATAAGGATCATATCCGTGGCATTGTGGCTGTTGTGCGTTCGTTCATCTATGTCTGTTATCATAAACGTTTCATATTCCTGCTGTTATCAAAGCATTTTTAGATTCCATAGACTAAGATTAGCATGCACTCTGATCTATTCAACACAGTCTGTTCTCTATTGAATGATTATACGAACAAATAAGCTATAGTGGTCAAAATGTTCCGGTTTGGAAAATTTACATGATACGATTTTTATATTCAGAAGGCTAATGGAAAACAAGTACCTTTTTCTATTTAACTGAAGTATTTTCCCTTTTCTAGCGGGCTAGCGGGGCTTATGTCACGGTCCTGTTTCCGGCGTGCGTTCATGACTGTGAACTTCTCCAAAATTACTAGGCCAGTTTCAATCAAGATTCAAACAGGAATCTTCTAACATAGGAATCTAACAGGAATCTTCCTTGCATGGAGCCTTTCGAATTGTTTTTGTTTACTTTTGTTTTGTTTTTGTTTTGCTTTTTTATTTTTTCGAAAAATAATTTCATAGTGAACTGTGGTTACTATGGTGAACTTTCAATTTTTTGTGTGTGTCTTTTTTTCCTTCTTTTTTTTTCCAAGAAATAATTTCACGAAGAAACGATTCAGGACCATCTTGGCCCTAATTCCTTGCTGAAATATTCGGTTTCCTTTCTTGTTTAAGTTAATTTTAATCGCCATTTATTCAACTGCAACATTTAACACTTTTGTATTTACTTACCTCCCCTCCTATGTTGTTTAATATGGCTAAACATTAGTATAATATGGCTGAACACACAAAAATGGAAATTATAGACTAGCACCAGCATATGCAGACATGCAACCCTATTTCGGTTTTCACTGCATGTTGACTTAACCAGACACTTGTACCATTTTATTCGCTACTTTGGCATAATTTTTTAAGCGCGATACAATTCATTTTGCTGTACATTACAGCAATTTTTTACATGTATAGTTTATGTAATTAATGATAAATATAATGTATACAATAATAAAATATTCGCTCAAAAATAAATACCGCTTATATTTCGTGCTGAGTTAAAATTTTCCTTTTAAGTTTGACGAACATCATTTTTGTCGTTTTTTGAAATTTTGAAATTTGTATGAAAATACCGACGATCGGCGATTTTTGTGTGTTCATAGGAATTTATAACACACTTACATTTGATTTGTACTTAGCCATTGGCGATTCCTCAGTTCCAGGTTTTATGTGAACATCGACAGTGCAGATTATACCGTGAGGTATATCCACTTGAGTGTAAGACCCACATTAAGACAAGCTATTCTAAACACAAAGGTTAATGGGACATGGCTGGAAGAAGTCCAGATACCCATAGATGGGTTTGTTAACTCTACCAACACAGTCTATACTTCAACCTTCTACTTACTATCAACTCACTGGGAGGTACGTACACCAATAAGGCTGACTTCGGATTGGATTATAGCTCGAGCTATTGGAACCGTCATTGGAAACCAGTGCTGTTATGTCTAATGAAATAAGTCCCCCTATTGTTTCAGCCAATCAAAATCTTTGTTTACCTCGGCACTGATTGGTCCGCTGCTCCGAGGAGGCTCGAATGGATGGAACACATTTTTCCGGTGGTCAAACTATTGCTGCGGAAATGACGTCAAATAGCTCGCAGTATTGCTGTTCGGTCGTACAATAGCTCCATTTGGAATACCTCTATTTGGAGTTGTCCGGGGTGTTCCAAATGCAATAGCTCTAGCTCTAGATCTATCCGATGTCAGCCTAAATATAAAAAAATCTGGCAATTCCATGTCTACATTCGGTATTTTCCGTGATAATGAGAATATCCGGATTATCCTCGTCAGTCTCCGTTGCCACGGATGACGTCGAAGATGCAATAAATGCCTTATAATTATGGATTGTCCCGTAAACCTTTACCAAACGACGACATTTGAGTCACGTTTTATTGAAAAGGAACAGGCGACAAAATTAACATCAATGTAAATAAAAGTATTACAGGTTAAATACTGTAATTATGGAGGAAATAAGAGAAAATGCCGGTTATAAACATTTTCGTATGTCTCAATGTTTCCAAAACCTTTCCTATGACAGGACTAAAAACATGTAAAAAATTTCTTCTTTGCATAAATGTTTTACTAAATACTAATGAGAAAATTTAGTCTTCTGGGAAAACAATCTTTTTCCTGTTTTTTGACTAAATTATGCGTATAAAATAACGATTTAAATGTATTTGAAATGAAGCCTTTCATATATTTCATCTTTTTTTTTTTTTTTTTTTTTTTTTTTTTTACACAAATTGATTTCATCTTTCATATGACTCCGTGAAATATGTCGCATAACAATAACACTTTTTTCCAAATCTAAGATAACGTGAATGGAGGGATTCGTTAAAGCGTTTTTAGTAAAATATATATTTTATATATTTTGCTAGTATTTAATGTGGACTATAAATAAAATAGAATACAAAACAAACAGTATTTCTATCCTTACTTTCTTGTAACAAGCAAGTATGTGCTACAAAAAGAAATACCTAATTATTTTATGCACACGCGCATTTCAATGTTCACAGCAAATAATAAAGTGTGGTGATTTGCCCAGTTTTCGTGGAGGAGCCCAAATTCGTGGTATCCCAAATAATCTTACGCCATTCTAAACATGCTAGAATTTTGTCAACACACACCCCACCCGTCATCTTAACTCGCTTCAGTTAAAGTAAACAAAGAAAATGCTTATTCAAGGGGCATAACCTATGACTATTCTTGTGAGGGTTGTTCAATACATTTTAGCACAATGAATCAAATAGGCAGAGGTACTTCTGATGCTCCTATTATTACATCAGCCAGTGTATTTTTTAAAAACAACTTTTAATTATTCACAAGGAATTCTAGATTGATGAAGTGTCCAGTTTGGGGAGGAAAATTTGGAAACAAAAAATGTGTCACTGATTTATTAAATGACCCACGAATTCTGGAGCCTCAATTCCGATGACGTCAGAGGTCAACAGCTTATACAAAATGGCTTCAAATGTAATTCCAATAACACACAACTGACGTAAATGTAGGGAATTTACAAAATTACAAATATTTTCAAATGTTATTCTGTAATTGTTGTAGCAATGACTTTTTCTTGTCTTCCGGGAGTTTCCTTTGAATTATTAATACCACGAAAACTGGACCAACCATCATAATTGTATATAACACAAACACACTTTGACACAAAAAAACGAAATTCTCGGAGCTTATAGGCTCTCAAAATCTCTGGAACGTATTACAGTGGCCGCTATGGGCGGAATTCATCCATGCCACATCGCAAGCATAACAACGGAATCAGACCAAATAACTTTTTAAGGCTACGCCAGTAAATTTTTTTTTAAATAAACAACATTCAAAACTCGATTATAACGTCGTAAATGTGATAAAGTTTTATCAGATGAAAAATTAATGTGATTTGCCGGTTATTTAAAAAAAAATATTTCACTTGAATTATAAAGTTTGCAAAAAGGCTGCTTTCTTTTTATGACGTCATTTACGCGCGTTTACTTTCATGTTCAATATGGCGGTCTGTGTATTACACTCGAGATGATGTTGCAAATAGTCTCGAGTGTGGCGATTGTGATACTACTTCGTGTATTACATAAAGTATTATCGGGAACAGAATAGCGCTCGCATTTGCTACACCAAGTATATATATGTAGAATCAGTGGATGTAACCAGTTTAAGCGCCAAAACGCTTCCGGACGTAAAATGATAAGTACTATAACAAAATCAAAGTACTGATAGTACTGAAGGTCGGGAAACAGAGGATTCGAAATACAGTAAATGGTCAATTTTCTTAAATTCACATTGAATTCTTAAAATATTCTCAATGTTGTTATCTGATGTTATCATTAAAATTAACCCTTATACTCTAATTCCCGAGTTTACATAAGCAAAAATTTGATAAAATTTCTAGAGAAGAAACGGGTTACCGTATGTTAAAAATGTTTACGGCGTTGTCAGAAAAGATCCGACGTCATATGAATCTCATTACGGATGGACTGTTTTAATGGATTGTCTGGGTTAACAGTTTGTAAAACATTATATCATTTTGATATCCATTATAAAAAAGATTTCAGGAAACATGATGGCAAAACGAATACATTTTGATATCCAACATTTTTTCTTAGTCTCAATCTATCTTTCAACAACTCTTCGGCTAAACTTTACATGAATATTTATCTAAATTATCAACACAAACTTGACATTAGCAACAGTATTCCGATTTTGATGCAGTCCCGTAGGCACAGGTTGGAGCCACGGGAGGGAGGGATGGGATAAGCCCCAAATGTTGGTCAAAAATACCGAATTTTCCTCATTTTACATAGAAAATTGAAGAAAAAGCCAATTTTGTCCCTAAATGTTCAGACACAAACCCGGACAGAGTTTTGAGCCCCCTCCCCCTTTATCGAATTGCTTCCTACGGGCATGAGAGCATTTTTACATATCACTGTTTAGGAAAGGTTAAACTTTGCACGATGAAAAATATTGATATTATGACGGGAAAATTTCTGAGCAAAATTCAGAATGAGAAATGAAGTTAAAATTAAAGTGACATTTCACATTTATTTCATTTTTTGAAAGTATGTCTTATGCAAAGATTGTTTATTCTAATTTGAAGTTGTTATTTATAAGCGAAAATATGCCTTTATAGTTGAGACTAAATGACAAATTCTATATAAATCTTAACTGTTGTCCAAAACAATTTATTTAATTTAAGCACAAAAATATATATTTCTCGTAAACGGTTCAATATTTTGGCTTGAAATTTTCAGAATTTTCATAAGAAAACATGCTCTTTCAGATAGAATAAATGTAAAATTTATGTACAAATAATTGTGAATTGTCACTTTAACATGGTTCACAAAAGTGACATGAAAACTGACTAGATCTAGATCATTGAATTTACAATATAGTACATTGTAAATAATGGTAAAGGTTAAACCATAAACATTGATCAACAATTCTAATAACATGTGTGTTAAACTCAGAATTTGAAAAAGTAAGCTCGTATTTTCTGCACACAAATCTAGATCTTGTTTTCTTTTTATTTTTGATGTCCTTTTTGCTTTCCGCATGAGACAACTCTATCACCCCTTTTTTCTGCAGAGACAGAACCCTACAATTAACTCATAAATAGCCTATATCTCAAACCTAGGTCGAAGAAAGAATACTAAATACCCGTTAAACCCAAGCCTGGATAAATAAGGATGAATATATCACGAAAATTACGTTGTAGGTACTCAGGACGGCCCAAAGTTCGTACAACGCCGTTACGGTAACACTTTGGTTGGTCAAAGCATTGGCCTAATATACCAGCTTTACACCGCGAAGTGTTAACACGTTATTATAACCCGATACAATGCATGTGTTGTAAATTATGCGCATAGCGATTGAACAAGGAGGAGGAGTTGACTAGACTCAGGATATAAATAGATTTTCCGTGATCCCTACGAGTGCTTTACGGAAATGTCCGATTAAACGAACTGTGTCGCAGTTATTTGTTTTGGTGATGAAATTCTCGTCTGCTCTAGTCTGCCACACCAATTATCAACCTTTTCGCCAAAAAAAAAGTGAGGTTGATAGTTTTCGCACTTATGAGCAAACTGCTGCATTGTTTTGATAAAACAATTAGGAAATGAAAGTCTATTACCGATGATTTTGTTATTTGAGCAATTTTGAATTGTTCAAGGGTAGGTCTACTTTTTCGCGGCGGACTCAGACAAACGACTATGCGGCGGCCAGATGATATCGAAAACCTCGTATCTGCAGATAAAACAAAGCCGCAGATACGAGGTAAAGATAGAAAAAGATAGAAAAAAGTTACAAGCGTTGCGTAGCTATAGTTAGGAAAATCTCGAAGAGATTTCCCGACCTAAATAGCACACGTGACTCAATTCTGCTCTTCATTTTCAGGTTTACACAGACGATGTATTTCTCGGTAATTTTACTCACATCAACGCGTTCAATGGCACAGGAAAAATACGAGCTGAATCTGACGACGTGCTGTGTAAACGAATAATTTTCTACGGACCTTAAACTTTACTTAACCCTATTCCATAAGGCAAATTTTGGACTGTTCCAATTTCGAAGATACTTCAAAGAGCAAAACTAAAAAGATTTTGATATAAAGATGTGTATAACGTAATACGGAAATACCTGGAAAGCATTTCATTGTTGTCCAAAATGTTCCCCAAAGCTTTCTCTGAACGTCAAGATCAATGCCAATTTAGGAAAGACAGTTTCGCCCTTTTGTATGCGTCCTGGAAAGCTACTGAATCTGTAATACGTTATTTATAATCAAAGGGGAGTAATCGTTGCAATGCAACAGCAGACTTGAAAAAAGTGAGCACAGGACTCACTGGTGGTGAACTCGGCCAAAGCGATGGACGTTTTTCGCTACAACAAGGTACAGATATTTTGCGTTTAAATGTGAGTTCAAAGATCCGATTGGATAGGTTTTCTAATAACAATGAATTTGTTCTAAAAATAGACCGGGTGTACCGATATGTATTGACAAACCGTCTGTTACGATATTTTATAACAACACCGACGGAATACTATGATCGCGAAAAAACGTCCCACGCTTTGGCCGAGTTCACCACCAGTGGGACTAACCTCAACAAACACTTACTCCATAACCCGGATATAAGTCCTGTCTATCATCAATTATTAGCTCACCTGAGCACAAAGTGCTCAAGGTGAGCTATTGTGATCACTTTTTGTCCGTCGTCCGTCTGTCTGTCTGTCTGTCTGTCTGTCCGTCTGTCTGTCCGTCCGTCCGTCCACAATTTCGTGTTTACACTCTAGCATCTACAAATATAAGCCAATCTTGACCAAACTTGGTCAAAACATGTATGGCTATAATATCTCGAATGAGTTCGATTATGGGTCAGATCGAACTAGAAAGTCAGGAGTTATCTGCCCTTGAATGTGAAAAATACCTAGTTTTGACATTGTTTACACTCTAGAATCTACAATTATTGATCAGTCAAGACAAATCTTGTACATAACGTTGCAGACTATAAGATCTTGAATGAGTTAGATTTTCAGTCTGATCAGACCAGAAAGACGAGAGTTATGTGCCCTTGAATTCGACAAAATTGCCATTTTCGGCTGTTTTCGACCTTGTTTACACTCTAGAATCTACAATTATTCATCAATCAAGACAAAACTTAGACATAATGTTGGGGACCATGAGATCTCGGATGAGTTTGATTTTCAGTCTGATCTGATCAGAATGTCGAGAGTTACTTGCCCTTGAATTTGACAAAATTACCGTTTTCAGCTGTTTTCGACCTTGTTTACACTCTAGAATTTACAATTATTGATCAATCAAGCCAAAACTTGGACACAATATTGGGGATCATAAGATCTTGGATGAGATTGACTTTCAGTCTGATCTGACTAGAAAGTTGAGAGTTATGTGCCCTTGAATTTGATAAAATTGCCGTTTTCGGCTGTTTCCGACCTTGTTTAAACTCTAGAATCTACAATTATTGATCTATCAAGCCAAAACTTGGACACAATGTTGGGGATCATAAGATCATGGATGAGTTTGATATTCAGTCTGATCTGATCAAAAAGTCGAGAGTTATGTGCCCTTGAATTTGAAAAAATTGTTGTTTTCGGCTGTTTTCGACCTTGTTTATATTCTAGAATCTACAATTATTGACCAATCTAGACAAATCTTCAACAAAATGTTGGGTATCATAAGATCTTGGATGAGATTGAATTTCAGCCTGATCTGATTAGAAAGTCGAGAGTTATATGCCCTTGAATTCGATAAAATTGCCGTTTTAGGCTGTTTTTGACCTTGTTTAAACTCTAGAATCTACAATTATTGATCGATCAAGTCAAAACTTTGACACAATGTTGGGGATCATAAGATCTTGGATGAGTTTGATTTTCAGTCTTATTTGATCAGAAAGTCGAGAGTTATGTGCCCTTGAACTTGGCAAAATTGCTGTTTTCGGCTGTTTTCGACCTTGTTTATACTCCAGAATCTACAATTATTTATCAAACAAAACAAATCTTGGACACAATGTTGAGTGTCATAAGATCTTGGATGAGTTCGATTTTCACAATGTTATTGACCATAAGTTCATTTTCAGCCCTAAAGTCATAAATATTTATTGAATTGAACAAAAGTGTTGCTCATATCATTTTGGTTCAGGTGAGCGATATAGGACCATCATGGTCCTCTTGTTCATCAAACCCTATATTGGAAGGGTACTATATTGGGATTCTCTAATCGTTCATAGCGTTTGGATCTAATAAATGAACAAAATTGCAATGCATCCCCCTCTTATCTGTTGCTCTGTACATGCATTATGTTGTAATATGCGTTTTGTTGTGGATATGTTCGACATTCGTCTGATAATTTTATCCAATAGGAAGCGATTTTATCTAATAAACCATGACGTAACTTCGGACAAACAATAGCATTTCGTAGGTGTAGTTATACGATCTCATACTTCCGGCTTGATTCAAGCCGAAGTTACGAGATTCTATAACAATATCTTGGGTTGATCAAAACATAATGGTAAACCAAATCTATTTTTGCACAAAATAAATTGCCATTAAGCATACTCGAAATACCGCAATAGCCTCTTTAGACGTTTTCTAAACTTTGCAAAACATGAAAGAAGCTTTTCATCAGAATGAAATACAACAAAACTGGCTTATTTTTGTATGTTACAAATTTTCTAATTCCTATTCATGTAATATTCTTAGATTAGAAATACAACAAAACTGGCTTTTTTTGTATGTTACAAATTTTCTAGTTCCTATTCATGCAATGTTCTTAGATTAGAAATACAACAAAACTGGCTTTTTTTTGTATGTTACAAATTTTCTAGTTCCTATTCATGCAATGTTCTTAGATTAAAACGTCGGTAGTGAACTGTAGGTACATGTAAGTGCACGTAGTACACGAGGTATTATAACAACACCAAGAGTTTATCAAAACATAACCGTAAAATCAAGTCTATTTTAAACACAAAATTCACTGCCATTTAAAATGAAGTTCAACACACTTGTGAACAGCACGGAAAATGATATCAAACTGTTTAAATTGCGGGTTTACCGGTGGAAGACCTGATTTTGACTTCTACGTCTCTAATAGGAAATGCTTTGAAAAACATGGAGACAAAAGAAGAAAATGCTGATAACCTGGTATATTCTACTCAAATCCTACCTTTATCAACACCAAATTTGTCGTCTGTAGCAGCTTTCAATTTGGATAACCCTACAATTTTGTTCGCTTGAAAAGGTTCCAAGATCCTATTTGACGGATGTGAACGTAAAATACGCAGAGCACGTGAACTATACTTTTTGCGTTTCATTTTAAATGATTAAATCAGAGGATTGCTTATCCTTTCTGTCACAATTGGGCGCGGTAAGAAATCACGTGACACTTTTTCGTTATCATATTTGTTACAAAAATTATACTCAAACGAAAAAGTTTAGTCAGTATTTTTGATCGTCAATTATAAGGCCAAAAAAACTACATATCAATGTATATAGAATTTTACACAATACTTGTTCAATCGACGCATAACAAAAACCTACCAGCAATGTTGCTAAATTTAAGTTTTTAGGTTCGCACTAAAAGAATTTCAAAATGCAGCAGGTGCACTTGCTGAAGTTAAAGCGTAAGCCTTTTTTCCTAGACTAATGTATGCAAACCAAAGACAATAGCCAAGATACAAAAATCCACAATAAAAATGATACCAGCCAACATGATTTTAGCACTCTGGCTTGATCAATTTCGCCAAAATCGACAATTTTAGAAGCCATCTACATAGCCCACAAACCCTGGCGGTCTCCTACAGTTTGAACTTGGTAAGCACTTACAGTTTGTAGCACTGGGGTATTGTTGTCAAAATTGGTATATGGGTGAGATTTTGGTCATTGATACCTCTTAAAATAGCTAATCTGGAATTAACGTTTATTGTGACGTCACAAAGTCACGTCACGTCCCATCTAACAAACAAACATTGAAAATCGACCCATTAGTTCAATAAAGGCATGTTGTCAAAAAAGTTTGTCTTTTACTTGCCTGGCCATTTACTAGGAAATTGGCTTTTCGAGCATTGGCTCAGCCAGATCTCGGCCATTGTTTGAAAAACATTGAATGTTATTTAATTTTTCTAATTGTCTGTCTACAATTAATAACTTTGTCTGAGACTGGTAAACAAGCGACTGGTCCTGATAGAACGATTTATTGAAAACGCAATAAAATGCTACTAGCAACAGGTTGGGTGCATACGTCGGCATACCTTACTGTGAATTCCATTAAAAGGGAGTTTCCTCACTCACAGTCAACAAAAAGACTTCTATTCTACCAAGAAATAATATACAAAGATCGCCTTTTCATGTCGATTACCAGGAATTAAGAGTCTACAAAAAGTCCCTACTGAAGCTGTGAATTTTCAATTTGACCCCATTTGAATTGAATTGTTGAAAGGAAGGTTAAGTAAAATATGGATGTCAATGGAATTTCGCCTACTTGTTCTAAATTGGTTAAAGATTGTTATGAGTAAAATTCTGTAAAACGTTTCTGACAAAATAATTGACCAAAAACTTTCACTTGACTAAACTTTTTCATCTCAGTATATATTCGTATGATATATGACCCGATTTGAAAAAGATTTGAAGCAAAGATGCCATGAAAATACCATTAATTATATGAATGCGAATGATCGTTTAAAAGATAAGCTGATAAAAAAGTTATATTGTCGCGTTTCAACAAAAAGACTCTTAACTATAGCTTTGAATAAAGCTGTAAAAATATCAGAAGAAACTAATAAAAAACGCAATGCAAATTATGATTAGATCTACATCTTCTCTCTAATCTTCATTGACACATCACTCAAAAGAAGACGTTCTTCTGGTGAGACCCATTGTATTCCATACAGATGTCCATTCAAACTTGTCGTTGTATAATCTGGATAACATTTATCATACCACCAGCCTCCGCCCATATGCTCGGCACAATTCCTATATGCAGCGTCATCATTGTCCGCGTCAAAAGTTGAGAAATGTACACCGCTCTGGCCACTAGAATCTGCAGACCACCATATTCCATCTCCCGCAGTTCCTGGGAAATTCGATAAAAATATGTCATAATTGCATTTACATTTACTTGAATGAAACCATAACTTCAATGTATCTCAATCGATTGGCATGACAGTTAGAAGCTTAGTATCCCTTTCGACTCTGCTGCCTTTGCGATAGATCAATACTCGATCCAGATCAACCTCCGCTACCAGATATAGAACTCGAGTAACTTTGTCGTTAATCCGAAGCTCTTACACGTAAAACAATTTTGACAATGCAATAACAGATTCCGATCAATCTACATGTAACTATCCCGTCTTTGCTCACAGTTTACTATTTATCCTGTCTTCACGTTATAAATCTGCCAGAATATGTTCTCCAATCTTATCAGTAAATGGCATTTCCACTGGGGAAAAATGATGCCAAGCTCCATTGGCTTTAAAAATCACGTGACACGTTTGACCGTGATTAGAACTCCTTTTCTTTTTAACGTAGACCTAAATGTTAACTAAAGCAACAGCAATTTCACCGGAAGATTGTTTGGTTTGGTTGTTTTTGTATTTTTTCATTTTCGAGAGTAGGATACAAAGTAGTATTTTTAAAGTAGACTTATTTGAAAATTCCCGCTGCATAATCTCATTGAAATGCACAATCGCTTGCAAAATTGTAACATTTTACGTCCGAATACTGGTACCCTGAACTCTAAACCTGTTTGACAGTTTGGATTTGTAATTTTAAAGGGTCATTTATATTCCCAGGCCTTAAATCCCTATTGATCCACAGAAGTTGACGTTAAGCATCTTGTCTGGCCATTTTATATATTTTATATACCAGAAAACAAGATTCATACAGTAAATGACATACATCGATTTTAGGTTAGATGGAAGTATTACATTTCCCATAGCCGACCATTATAACGTTTTGGCTTATAGCTCAGCCCATGAGTTTGCAACAATCTTATGGCTTACCTCAAATTCAAGAACAATCCTTCATACATCCAAAACAAGCAATTTGAATATGGCATGATTCCTTTTATCACTGACTTTTTGGTCCCTTTTTGACATGACCCTCATCGAACAGTCATTTGGATGGGCCTTTTCACAATATGCACCTACATCTAAAAATAGCTCTTGGACTGTCAAAATGTACTAAATTCTTAAAAAAAATACTGCAATTGTTTGACAAAATATCAAATTTTATTAATAAAGAAAATCAATTCTGAATAATTACATTATTGACCAATCAGAACTCACCTTGATCCTTGTTTATAGCGCGGACGTTCAGTGGACAAAATCTGACAGATGCCGGGAAAATGTAATACTTCCGCCTAACCTAAATTCACACAACGATTAAGATAGGAATAGTCTCACTATTTATTGGATGGCCATCCTTTCCAGCCAGATCATGATTCATGGTGCTCTCCAAAAGTGTCACTCGTCATGAAGAATAATTATATCACAGAACACAATGGATCATGCTGCGTGTAAACGCAGGCTGATCTGCATCCATATTGAAATATTCAAATAACACAACTATTTAAAAGTAATTGAAAGTAATTGAAATAAAGCATTACCAGTGTAGTTTCCGACAAACAGTCTGTAGTAACGACTCTCCGGGTAAATCTTATAAAGGTCATAGTGAGCAAACAGTACAGTGTCGTTCCAGGTCTTCATGTCTATACGCAGCTCAAATTGTGGACCCTTCCAATCTATTATCTTTCGTATATTTCCAAGCCCTGAAACATAAAAGATAATCAAATATTTACCTCCTGTTGTTGTTGTTGTTGTTGTTGTCGTCGTCGTCGTCGTCGTCGTCGTCGTTTTTGTTTTAACTTTCGTCGACGTCGTCGTTGTCGTTGTTTTGTTTTGATTTCGAGTTACATAAAAGGTTCAAATTCTGGTAGTAAAGACGGGTTCATCTGTTGACTGTTAATAGGTGGATCAGGTCGGTATCGGTAAATATTAAATTTTATAGAAACAACTACTTGATAGTTTTGCTTTACGACTGTTTTACCAAAGAATAAACAAAACCAACCACATAATTCAATTATGTAAATATTCTAGTTTCACCTTGAAAGTTTTATAATGTACAATTCAAAAAAAGTTTTAGCACACTCGGAAAATGTTGGTTCCTAGTCAAAAAGTATCCCAAAATCCTTAAAAAGAAACATTAATGTGTTTGTACATTCAATTTTCTGCCGCTTCCTAAACGTTTCGTTTCAACACTCTAAAGCGTTAATTAGCTACTAGTATCTTTTTGTGATGAGAACAGAAAAGAACACTTCGGTAAACATTGAAGGAACAAGAAAATGCTTTTTCATAGAACCATAAGTTTTTCTCTCTTCATATGTATGACAAGTATTAGATAGAGGCTGTATAGTAGATTCTACGCGATATAAACGTTCAAAAGGCACATCCTTTGAACGTTTATGTCGCGTAGAATCTACTATACAGACTCTATCTGACTTAGTGTTCGTCAACCAATGAAAACACATGTTCTTCAAACAACGCCTCATACCGGAGCTACTATCAAGCGGATCTTACTGTAATTACATCATTTTCCCAAAAATATCGCATCATTTTGCATAACTGCACAGGAAACGGGGGCGTGGCTATTTATAAACTGACCGGCAGTGCGTTTATGTGAAATATAGCGCCGAAATTTTCAAATATACTGCAATTTCATTGGTCCAAAAACTAGGACGAACACTAAAATAATATGACATATGAGAACAACTTAATAAATGCCACATGTAATTGTTACCTAGCCAAAAATCCCCACAAACGTCACCAAATCCCTCTTTATACTCGTCCCAAGAACGATAGAAATCAACATCATGATGAGTGGACCGTCGCTGAATCACCTGAAATATACCACATAGTTGCTTTCCTACGAAAACATCGTATCCGCAGCTTGTTTTAAGCTGCAGATACGAGGTTTTCGAACAAAAGCAGCGACATGCTAGTCATAACTTCTTACCCGCCAATTGATTTGTTTGTATAGCTCAAAACCGTAGGCACTGAGATTCAGGAATTTTACATACTTATAAATTACAAAAATAAACTAATCGTTTTCTCTTTATATACTGACTGACTTTAAAAACGCATCACTTATTTTTTCAAATATTTTCGTGGTCATAGTCAATAAAATTGAAATTGTACTTCTGGTATATATTTCAACAAATAAGACACGGTATCCAATAAAAAATTATTGCAGTCAGTATTGCAACGTTATTTCGCACGACGTGAACGTGTAGAATATGGATAACGTCTACGTAACTACACCTTAATTGACCAACAGGATTATTGCTTTCATATTCCATATCTTATTGGTCAGAATTTACATTTTTTTTCTTAATCAATTTGATTAAACAAAAAATAAAGCCAAGAGACCAAAGTTCGATGAGCGTACACAAATTGTTGGATTAATCTAAGAGGGGGTCTGTCAGCGAGAGTGGGCGAGACGTTTAAATGTTAATTAATCAAAGATTTCTCATTTTCATTAACGTAGCCAAGCTACAGCGATTGTTGCTGAGCATCACCGTGCTGATCAGTCGTTTATAACGAGCCAATCTCAGGATGATAAAAAATACGTCAACACCACTTACGTAATAGGTTTACAACAACGATTCCACTTTAATTGTAATACAAAGACGTTGCTATTGACTAACTCGTGCCAGAACAGTGAATCAACGAATAGGATATTGCGTTTTTCACTACTAGCGACTATGGCCGTGATTGATCCTTAAAGAAAGTCATCGTCAGTTCAGGATGCGTTGGGCCTAGATATGCTGAAAAAAAAAACAGAGGCCAAAACTTTGGAATACTCTCCAGCAGTGTATGGTACTTAATCCAATCCCAAAAGAATAAAGATTTTGTTTCTATTCAAGAGTCAACGAGGTCACGACTGTGGAACGTTTTTTATACTCAGAGCTAAATTACTCGTTACTAAATAGAGAAAAATGTCGCAATCCTAACACCACCTCTCTTTAGATTGCTATATCTCAGCAATTTAATCTGAAATCTGGAATTTTCTGGAAATTTTGAGAAGATAGCCAGCTTTCGTTTGATATACAAAACTACATGGTTGATAGTGTATTTTGTATATCATTGCCAGAGGAATTTCAGTGATGCGTTTTTAAAGTCAGTCTGTATAGATTGTATCGTAGGTGTGAATGGAAACCCCGTATCCCGTTTTCGAAAAAAAATCAAAGGGGAAGGAGAAAAGTGTAATAACTTTTCCCAAACCGAAAGGTTTTACTTGAAATTCGAACACATTGTTCACAAAGAATGTGTCATTAATACTGATTAGTAAAAATATCTCAAAACCTGCAAGAGTCGTTTTAATTGGGGACACAAATTTTTACTTTGAAAATTGCGAAAATCGACATACGCGGTTTTGCATTTACACCGACGGTATTCTCTATAGACACCCATAAGGTTTTACAGCAGTCATTTCGTAGGGTACGCAAGTTTAACAAGTACCACTGATTCCATATTCCAACGAGTAAAACATTTCCTTGGTGGAAACCAGAGGTGCTTGTAAAACACCCGTGTCTTCAAAGTATGGCCGCTAAACATACTTGTGAATATTCGTGTTTGTTTTTTAATTGTTTTTAGGATTAGAAAAACCTCTTTAAACGCTAAAATATTGGCTGATGGTAAATATCCTGATTACCCTTGCCCCTATATTTTTACAAGGTTTTCTGCCTCTTTATTAAGAGGAATCATCAAAAAGAGTCACAATTTGACAGCTTATATGACTTACCAGCCAGTTTCCGCCATCCGTATCAAAGTCACAATATATGGACATCTGTTCTCCGTTGATGAAGTGACCGGACTGAGCTTGATTGTTGTGTTGCTTTATGTCCATGCATGTCAGGCCTAGTAATATATAGAAATCCTTAAATGATACATTTATTCACCGTCATAACAATAGCTACTTTTCAAATAGCCACACTCTTTTCTTTTATTGAACGATAAGCATCTTTTTTTAAAGTTACTATAGCTGTCACGATTGAAGGTTTTCTGTTACTGAGTTCTTATTATCTGATGATATGAACAAAGCCTATTCCAACTGCATAAAACCAATAAAACCAGTGAAAGAATGGTACATTAGTACATTTTCCCTTTCTTGCAATGTATGTCAGTATGTCATGTTTACAATGTCAAGGGTGAGTCGGAATTATCCGAGTCCTGAGCGGTTATAAGCGAGCGTCTAAGGAATCTATTTCTAAATCGAGTGGAATGACGTCAGAGAATAAACAGTAAAAATTTAAAAATGTGAGATGTCTCTTTAAAAGGTACCTTTTGGGAAGTGTGTAGCAACCCTAAACAGTCTGCGAGGAAAGCACAGACGGATCAGGATCGGAACTGTTGACACTAACTTGATACTCTGGATTTACATGTTTTTCCAATATCTTCCAATAGATGTCGCCACCTGTCGATTACCATCTATCTTTGGTGGGCATTCTGGGTTAACTACTTTCAAGATGTCAGCGCCCGTAAAGTGCATGCACGTGGTACTTCCTGTCACGCGGCACATTTGCTTCACATGTTTGTATAAAGTAAAATGAATAATCCGATTTGAATTAATTATTTTATTCGATGAAATTGAGACGAAAAGTAAACTTTATTTTGTAGGTATTGTAGTTTTTCTTGCAATTTTCTGCTTGCTACTTTTTGGCGACAGGATCTGAGTTATGCGCACCGCGTAGTGATTTTTATCCAAAAATGGATAAAGTGATGCGTCAAATTAGTCAGTCCAAAAATAAAAAAAAAAATAGACTGGAAATATTGTAGACTGGCTGCTTAGTCAATGCATGTTTTTCCTATCATACTATATATTATTATCTAAATACATTATTATCTAAATACGGATATCGTTGGCGCTTGCTAAATGTGACCTGTCTCTCGAAATATGGTCTTCTGTTGACTTCATAGAAGCATGCTCTTAGCATGATGTGTCATGCAGAATCTGACCCTTTTCCAATTAAAACCTTGTTTTGGTGTCATCATTAGAAGGGATTGAGAACACATTGAGGTAATAGGAGAAAATCTTGATAACAAGAAATTCCCCCAGTTGCTTAGATATTTTCTCAGTTTTGTTATATTCAACAAATCCTATCTTAACGTGCATAGTTTGTCGTGTTTAAAACTTTCAAAATAGAATATCAAACTTATAGCCGTTTGGGAAAGAGTGACTATTAAATTAACTTCAGTTGGTTAACCCTTTCCCATACAAGACCTGCTTTGGACTTCCTTTTTTTCAAAAACACAGGAAACATTGAGACAAAAGAAAGGAATGCTAATTGTTAGCAGTCTCTCCTATTACCTAAGTATTTTCTATGTCATATCGTAAATAATTCACATTTCCAATGTCATTGGTTATGCAGTCTTCAAATGATTTTAACTGAGAAGAGTTTTATTTTTTGTCATTTAGGGAAAGAGTTGAACATTTATTCGTAACCAGGCACGTGCAGAAATCCCGTGAAAATCGGAATGTTTCAAATTTTTACCCGTCGCACTAAAGAGGAACCGTCTGCAAAGTATAAAAGTATAGACAATATCCAGCCTGTGCGGACTGCGCAGACTGACAAGATTCGAGACTCATAACTCGTAGGTAATTTTCTGGGCCTCGAATGCTTTCTCTATCTTACTATGTGTTCATTTTCTAAATGCAACATCTAGTTTACGTCTGCTTAGTATAAGTCGTTTCTCGAAATTGTGTTTTATGAACTTCCCGTAAATTCCCCTTTAGCGTGACGTGTCTTTTTTATTAGATACCTTTGTATCACATGATCGCCCGACTATAAACGAATATTTACGGCTTTTGCAGGTACTCGAAATATGTAATATATAACTTTTTGTAATGTATTATTATATGTATGTATTGTGGGTATATGGGCCGGTGGCCTTTGTACATATCCTAATAAACTATAAATCTATATATAGACACAATTGCAAACACCCAGCAAACTTTTGAGCGCCGTGGAAAGTTAGAATGTCAATATACATGCGCTTATTGTGGGTAAACACCGCATGGTTACTCGCTTGAAATACGGTGTTTTTGTATCTTTTTGCTCATGCTTTTAAAATACTGTAAACCCCTTTTTTGGCAAATTGGCAGGTTTTTTGAAAGCTATTATGACTTTAAAACTGTTAACATACCTGGCAAAAGGTTCAACTGAATGGTGGTTTTAAAAAAAATCACATTTCCCTTTTGTTAAGAGCGATTGCATTTTTCTGAATGTATAAACTCGGTTGATCAGCAACCAAATGTGCCATGTTAAGGTTGATCTTAACTAGACAATTTACAGCAACTGCGGTTTGTCTGAATATTAAATGCTGAAAAAAGAAAGTATGACGAAACATTTTCTTAATTCGGAGCATGCTGAAGACCAAAAGAAAATGGGGTTTAAATCTACGTGAGCGTTTGGTGCTCATCTGTCTAGATGTAATTACACGTTGGGTAACCCACGTGACTTTTGGAAAGCGTGCACGCAAAAAAATCGTCCGCTTCAAGGCATGTTTTGTTTAATTTCTCAGCTTATACTCTATTGATTTTGATGAGATAAAGTGCAAGGAACGTGCCTTTGAGAGGGCTATTCCCGGCTCTAACTCAGTCTGCTCCAAAGCCAGTGGTTTATTCAAACATTCGAGCCAAAATGTTTGTAAGTGCAAAACGAAAGTGGGAAGCGTTTCCATGCACCGAAAAAAACTTTCGCTTGAATGTTTGAAGAAACCACGGGATTCGGAGCAGATTGAGTTACAAACGGGGATAGCCCTCTCAAATGCGCGTTCCCTGCACTTTATCTCGTCAAAATCAATAGAGTATTAACTGAGAAATTAAACAAAACATACCTTGAAACGGACGATTTTTTCGGTGTTAACGTTTCCCAAAAGTCACGTGGGTTATCCACCGTGTAATTATATATTTGTCATTTCGGAATGATGTAAATGTTGGACTAAGACTTCATTACCTGTATAATACACCTGTTTTGTCGTGTACCACGTTCCATCATCAGCACAAATGATTGATTCAGGATCCCCGGCACAACTGTATACAGCTTTGCTCCCTACTTCATACATGTTTCCTGTTGTTGTCGGATGTTGACTAGGATAGCCACATTCTAAAATTGTGGTTGTTTGTTTATTATTAGACACTTATTATTAACCATTTCCCAAACAAGACATTGTTTTGAAATCCCTGGCAAAAAGGTTTGGGAAAACATTGAGGCAAAAGAAGAAAGTGCTGATAGTCAGCACTTTCTCCTTTTGTCCAAAATTGTCTGAGCTATGTTGTACACAATTCCTTTCTTTAGCAATATTCGTTTTGTCCTCTTATTCAACCACCCTAAAATGTGTCGCTTGAGAAAAGGTTAAGACACTTTTGTAATTCGAGTTAGCCGATTTGGCCTATCATAAATTAGGGTGATAGTCGACTTATAATTATTTGTATGGCGATTGTTTATGTTATAGCGGACGAGAATTGACCTGGCAGAGCATTCCATTCAATTAGCATGGGCTGCTCTGCCAGGTCATTTATCGTGAGGTATAACAGAGTAATATTTCAAAGGCGAAATGGTCATCCTAAATCTGATACATGTATCTCATTCAAAATTAAATGTTGGGGTACCCATTTGAATCGTCTTGATTTTTTAAAAAAAAAGAATGGCAACATTTAGACAAAATGAAAACTTGACATTCTTAAAGTTTATCTTTAAAGACTGGTAGTCAAACGATTCTATTTTACCCAGGTATGCACCGATTCTATACAAAATGCCCCACCCACCAATGTTAGAATTTTAAAATCGACTAAAATCTAAATTAGTAGTTAAACGCATGTTAATTTAAAAACATTCCGGACAGAACTTTTGTAACTTTTTCATCGTTTTACTTCGAAAATATTTTTTCTGTTTAATGGCTAACAAGAATTGATGTTATCACGTCACTAAATATACCAAATGTGGCAGAAAATAAGTGACCAGTTAGAACTTTTGACTAGTATATTTACCGGCAACTCTGCATGTTTCTGTGTCTGTGACACAAACCTCTGTACTTTGACATACTTGGTTACCACAAGAACCCTAGGAGAAAAACAATAAGAAAAGTCGTGATCTATATATCCATGATTTATACCCTCTTCGAAAGTTTTATATTATTACAGCCGTTAATGTGATTATTTAGCAAGAGAAGAAAATCGAGAATGAATTTTGAGTCGCAGTACTATGAACCGATTGGATGGTGCATGAAACAATAATTGTATTCATTTCATCGGAATTTCATCGTCATTTTCAATATTTTTTTCATTTATATCATACAAAGATAAATACAAAGATAACTCATTCGCGTGAATTGTCATTCCTGAGTACCGACAATATTAAACCTTATTAACTTAGATCGTTCGAAAAGATGCTGCCAAAAGTTGTGTTGTGTTAGACTATTTACCTTTCCGTTGAATCCCGTAATAATCAGAGACCCCGGCGCTGTCACATACTCTCTCACGTCACTAAACAGTCTACAATACTTCGTTCTGTACTTGTACTCAACAGCTTTACAGCGAGGTCTTGCTTTACATTCAGGATAGCATTGATACACGGAAATATCGACGAAACTGTTAAGTACGGAAAATTCCGAGTCAACAAACCGACGATTTGCGGTAACTGTTTCAGAGGTTTCATAGGTTCCATCGAATATGTTATTTGCCAAAGTAATTTCGGCGAAAATGAATAAAATGAGAGCAGTGTAAATTTGCCTTCCGTTCATGGTGGGAGACTTCAACCAAGTGAAATCGGGAGTGTTTTGCAGTTGATGCAAAAAACAATTAGTCGCTTTTCATCGAAAGTCTCGTAACAACAGGTTGTTTTAAGCTTTAGTTACGTGTATTTGTGAAAGTCAGTGGAAAGTATTCAGTTGCATACAATTCAATAGCGTTTGTTATCTCATTCATACCCAGCAAAGCTGGAATTAAATAATTTAGTATGAGGCATTTTCCGGTTACCAGACGGAAAAATGTTTGGACTGTTCCGATTTGTAAGATGTGGAAGACGACAATTTCAAGTTGATTGAGTTTTTCTAAAAAAAAGTCCTTGCATATTGGGTTAGAAAGCATTGAAAATATGTTTTATAAAAGAATGCTTGTCACAAGCAATATAATATTCTTTTTACACAATGTTTTCCAAAGCATTGCTCTTTTGGGCTGTAAAACGCACCATTGTGTTAGATAAAAATCATCACGTGTATTAGCATGTGACACTCCTTTATTGTTTAAAAAATATAGCAATTCAAAAATAGCGCTGTACTAACCCTTAAATCAACGACAGAGATCTGTCCACTCCAATCTGATGGCTAGTGCATTTGATATAATGGAGGTTGATAAAATTATAGTCCATTTGACGTTGCTATATGCCTATATGACAACCTTGCAATGTCGAGTACAATGAAGTTTTATTTTTTCTTTGCATTGTATAGGTGCTCTAGAGCAGATTTAGCTTGGTTGCCAGAATGGCAACCTTGGGCAACTCCCAAAATTCGCAAAAATCCAAGATGGCCGCCAAACGCAGCGGGAAAAATCAACTTTTTGTCAAATTGTCCTAAATTGATGCGAAAAATGCCTATTTAGGGATTCCTTGGTGTGCCGAATCCAAATCCATTGATAAATATAACATTTGGATAACACAAATAGGCTAAAATAGAGATGGCTGCCGGACGCCATCTTGAAAATCACATTTTTTTCTACGTTATTTTACATGGTCGAAATCATGTATTTAGACAGACTTAAAAAGGTAAATCCACTTTATTCCATAAATTCACACTTTGATTTATCTGGTGTACATAAAATTTCGGCATGGCCGCCGGACGTCATATTGAAAATGATAACTGGCTTAATTCACTTATTACTATTTATTTCTACTTGTAGAGAATGTGGCTAAAATGTGATATTTGTGTATCATTCCCTCTTTTCATTTAATAACCCATTTTGATATTGGATTTTACATTGATCTAAAGTGTTTATCAATTGGGAAATGGCCACCAGATGCCATATTGAAAGTGACAATAAATACTGGTACTAAATATTACAAAGGGAAATAATTATCTTGTACTTTATTTTGGTATTTCAATTCTTACAAATCCCAGATTTCTTCAAAACGTTATATCATCTATTGTAAACATTTCTATAGATCTGACAGTCTTGGAGCATTTTCGAAACTTTTACAGATGATATGATTAAAACAGTTTTTTTTATTTCAACAGACGACCATCACCTCTGAGTAATGATATACACAGTTCTGACATTAAATGATAAAAGTTGCCAGTGTGGGTTAAAGTACCATTATGAATTTGTATCATTAATTCCTATGTCTTCTTCCTAATTTTGAAGAAGTGATCTCATGATCTACATCCAAATATAGAATGTAAACATCACCAAAATCGCAAATAGAATATTGGCTCATAAAGCAGAAATTTGTAACTTTTATTTTGGAGTTCTTACTTGTTAATTTTACACACAGATTCGATCTACGAAATGTGTGTAGCTTAATAGGAATTATAATGTACAGTCAACATTAAATGTAGATACTATACATGTATGTGATCATTCCGCACCATTACAATATACTGGATTAATAGAAATAAAAGAAAATAAACGAAAAAAGTCATGTTTGATTAAACCGTAAGTACCGGTTCATAGTTGGTCTTGAAGATATACTGTTCATCGATGAAAAAGACAAAAACAATAAACTAGGAAGGTTGATATTAACAAGCATTTGATTACCTGGTTAAGATACCACCAAAAACATCAATTTAAAAGAAAGAGTATGCAAATGTTTCCCTACCTACACGACATCTATATAAATTCACAGAGGAGCCCTGTCCATTTTTTCATTGTATCGGGATACCTTATACTAATGGTTGTCCATTCAAATTTACATAAATGGCAAGATATAACTTGATTAAAATTGAACAACTTTACATTCTCTGATTCCTAGGCACTTCTGCATCTGATTCTTAATGGGTTTTGCCTTTCAAATCACATCAAATGTATTAGTATATTTTACTAGAGTATTTCGCTCAAATGACTTTTCAGTAATTTTCCAAAAGTATTCTTTTGTCAGACACCATGTTCCGGAATATTTCCTCAGCAATGTTTGAATTTAAACAGCACATTCATTGCATATACAATGTCACTTCAGTTATTGCCAGAATTCATCTAAATCTATACTCCCATTGTTTTAAGGCCTATTTTGTACGTCAACTATGTATTGTGTATACTTACAGTCTTCCAGCAATAAGTCAATATGATTCTTTTGAATAAGATATACCAGTACATAAATCAGCAAGAAGACAGCAACAACAAATTAAAACTAACGGAATGAGACGCAGTTCTCTCATTAAATCATGTAAATTGGTAATGATTCTTATTCTTGTTTACAGACCCATTAAGAAATGGCTTAGTCAGAGAGTCTAAAAAGTGACATGCATGTACTTAATACTTATCCAATTTACATTGATTTCTCAAAATGAAATATTAATATGCTAAAATTCCACATTGTCTTAAATATAGTGTGTATATTTATTTACTTTTCAAAAGGTGAGGTAACTCAAATTATTATAATTGCCTCTTTAAAGCGCTCATGATAAGTCTTGACAGAACATGTAATGTTTTAGTTTCGTTATTGGGGTAAACAAGTTGAAACAGAATGGGACAACTTTCTTGCAATTATGTACATGCACATCTACTCCATGCTATTGGAGCTATCTAGAGGTACCTTTGCTTTACATGAAGATACATCCACGACTATACTGTTTCCTGTTGTCGTTAAAATCGTTCATGGCTGTAGTATGGCAGGACTCGGCATTTCACTATGCATGGCATTCAAAGGGATGTAGTGTTCACCATGATCACTTGGGTTTTTATTCATAAATCTTAAATTGTAAAGGTATGAAAGCTGAAAAGATCAGCTCCCAAATGAACTTAAGCCCATCAATCACAATTGTTCTTTTACGACTCCTTAAGATATTCACAAGGAAAATAATTTCTGAAATATAAATATTGGAATACTTTTAATGATATGTTTTCTTCTAGCATGACAGTCACCTTTAATTTCTATATAATATCCATGAATTAATATAATTTATGTTATTATGTAGATAAAATGCTTAGAACTGTACCGAAACTGAAATATTACAAAATGCCAAAGATATTTATCTTTAATCAGCAGCAACAACTGAAACTTTACATTTCAACATAGTAACTGGTGGCCATAATTGAATAAAATCACAGTTGCATACTGACTTAATCTCAAGCCTATAGCATTGACATCGCCTTCATTTAACAATAATTATGGCAACGGGTAGCCTATGTATTGCATTCTATATATTCATCTAGTTCTAGTCCTATACATAATTGTGTGTCAGAATCTGATTTTCCAAAGCAAAAAAACTTCAAATCTAGGTAACAATATCCCAAAACAGCACCTAACAATATGTTATTTGAATTTTCTACTAAATGCACATATAAACAAAACTTTAAGAGTTATTAAATTGAAGAAATAAACACAGGTTAACTGATATTATATCATTGTTTGCGAAAAGAGCAGATTTTTAGGCATTTGGTGTCCTACTTAGAAAAACTGTCTGAAAATTTGCTCTTTATGCCAAGATGGCAACTGGTTGCCATATCTGTTACTTTCATTTATATGAGAACAGAAACGAAATATGTAATATCCAAATGACTTAAAATAAGTAAAGAGATTCAATAACACGTAAATATCGAAATTTGGCAGCAATTTGTACCAGTATTTCAACCAATAATTATTTTCAAGAAGGCATGTGGCTGCCATTTCTGAATTTTATTTATACAAGGTTGGTATAAAACAGAAAAGAAGAAATGAAAATGTGAAGAAATGAGAAGTAAAGTAAATTTGGCTTACCAAGTATTCTGAAAAGGTGCCTTTTAAAGACTGTATAAAAACTAACGTAGAAAAAATGTGATTTTCAAGATGGCATTCAGCAGCCATCTCTAATTTAGTACTTTTGTGATGTTCATATGCTACATCTATCATCAGATTTGAATTCAGCATTCCCCAAAACCCCAAAAAAGACATTTTTTGCATCTTTGTTGGACAATTTGACAAAAAGTAGATTTTTCCAACTGCGTTTGGCGGCCATCTTGGATTTTTGCGAATTTTGGGAGTTGCCCAAGGTTGCCATTCTGGCAACCAAGCTAGATCTGCTCTAGAACACCTATACAATGCAAAGAAAAAATAAATCTTCATTGTACTCGACATTGCAAGGTTCCGAAAATTTCAAATGGACTATTAGGGATCGTGTGCAGTATAGTGTAGAAATATTGAGACAAAGCGAGAAAACGATTATTATCAAATTAATGTGCTTCTGTTTTAGCTCACCTGAGCACGAAGTGCTCAAGGGAGCTATTGTGATCTACAAATGTCCGGCGTCCGTCTGTCCGGCACGGCGTCAAAAATTTCTTTAAACGACATCTTCTCCTAAACTACTGGGTAAAAATCAACCAAACTTGGCAGAAATGTTCCTTGGGTGGTCCCTTATAAATTTTGCCAAAAAAAAAATGAAATCCATGAGAAACTCTGGTTGCCGTGGCATCGGAAAATTACATATTTCACAAAAAGCTCAACAATTTCTTTAAACGACATCTCCTTCTTAATTTCTGGGTCAAAATCAACCAAACTTGGCAAAATTGTTCCTTGGGTGGTCCCTTATAAAAATTGTTAAAAGAATTGAAATCCATGAAAAACTCTGGTTGCCGTGGCATCGGAAAATGGAAAAATTCACAAAAGTTCAATAATATCTTTAAACGACATCTCCTCCTAAACTACAGGTTCAAAATCAATTAAACTTGGCAGAACTGTTCTTTAGATGGTCTGTTATAAAATTTGTAAAAGAATTGAAATCCACGAAAAACTCTGGTTGCCGTGGCATCGGAAAATGGGAAACTTTACAAAAGCTCAACAACTTCTTTAAACATCATCTCCTTCTAAACTTATGGGTTAAAATCAACCATACTTGGCAGAAATGTTCCATGTGTTGTTCCTTATACAAGTTGCTAAAAGAATTTGAAATCCATGAAAAACTCTGGCTGCCGTGGCATCGGAAAATGGGTGATTTCTTTAAATCTCAACAATGTCTTTAAACGACATCTCCTCCTAAACTACAGAGTAAAAATCAATCAAACTTGGCAGAAATGTTCCTTTGGTGGTTCCTTATAAGAAATGCTAAAATAATTGAAATCCATGAAAAACTGGTTGTCGTGGCAACGGAAAATGGGGAATTTCTTTAATTCTCAAAAAATTCTTTAAACGACATCTCCTAAACTTCTTGGTCAAAATCGAACCAATTTTGGCGGTAATGTTCATTGGGTTGTCCCTTATAAAAATGCTAGAAGAATTGAAATCCATGAAAAACTCTGGTTGCTGTGGCATCAGAAAATGGGAAATGTCATAAAAGCTTATCAATTTCTGTAAACAACATCTCCTCCTAGACCACATGGCCAAATTCTTCTCCGGGACCACAATGCGTACATGTAACATATGCAAAGTTATTTGGCATTATTAAAACATTACTCTGGTGAGCGATTTATGGCCCTCAGGGTCCTCTTGTCTAATTCTTTTTTCTGTTGCGGTTTCTACCAGGGACGTAAAATTCAGGACTTCACATTTTCATGTGAGGAAATGGGGGCTTTTTGGTGTATATTTCCTTTTCTGACTTTATTTTCCAAAGCTTATTCTAACACTCGTGCCGAAACAAGGGTATTTATTCCACTGCAAGGATCACTTGGGAAAGTGTTAAATGTACGAGGGGCGTTCAATTAAAAGTGGTACTAATGGTCCACCATACCTCACAGTTCTATAGAACTAGTGGGGCTTATGGCTACTTGACGGGAAAAATACTGTCTATACTTGGTCAAAATTTGAGACAAATTGGTTGACTCGTTCAAAAGTTATTAAACTTTTAAGTTGGTTCAGTCATATACGCTGGCTATTTCGCTGTGTGCAAAATGGAAAACGAACTGAAGTAGTATGTACGGGTCTACATTAAAGGTCGCATAGGCTTTGAAATATCTGCATCACATGTATAAAATGAACTATATCAGATTCGTGGACATTCGAACGTTGAATATAAGCCAGTTTTTAGGAAGATCATAAAAATTAAAATTGGTAAAAATGGCCTGAATGATGCCCCCCTCTCAGGCAACCCAGGTAGAACTAGTTAGTCAGGGCACAAATTTAGAAAAGTTATCACCTAAAGGCATTTTGTGAAGAAAAGGGTTTGAGATCGTTTCTAAGGGTATTTTGGTATGCTGAATCCGAAAAACAATGTTGCCAAGCTGAAAATTGGCTTCTTAATCATCTAATTTGCATATTTTCAAAATGGCCGCCAAAACCTCATTTATGCAATAATTATGTTGTTATTTATCATTTTTTCGTCATGTTTTGTTCTAAATATCGCAAATTTCATGTTAACAGACTAAAACTAAATGGTTTACCACGTGAATGAGAAACAAAAATGGCTCTTTCACCATCTAATTTGCATATTTTCAAAATGGCCGCCAAAAACATAAAATCCGCTATATAGTAACAAAGTTTTTGGCACAATCTTAACCAAATTGTTGAAGTAGTTTGCTATTAATTGTTTAAAACTAATAAGTAATTAATTTCAAAAGTAAATAGAATCACGTTGACACTATTTTTAATAATCTTTTACCGTATTACTGGCAATAAACCCCTATTAAACATACAGAATATCACTTTCAAGTTTCAAGTTTTTGGCTTAACCTTGACCAAGTTGTTGATATGTTTTGCCATGAATTGTTTAAAACTACTGAGAAAATAATTTCAGAAGTAAATAGAATCAGGTTGACACTATTTTTAATAATCTTTTACCGTATTACTTGTAATAAACCCCTATTAAACTTACAGAATATCACTTTCAAGTTTCAAGTTTTTGGCAAAATCTTAACCAAATTGTTGATATGTTTTGCCATAAATTGTTTAACCCTTTCCCAAACGACAAAATTTCAGGGTGATCCACTTCAAAAACTGTAAAAAATGACAAAACGGATGTCATTAAAGATTGAATTTGTGTAAAATATGACATAGAAAATATTGAGACAAAAGGAGAAACTGCTGGTTATCAGCAGTTTCTTCTTTTGTCTCAATGTTTTCCAAAGCCTTTTCTACTAGGGACGTCAAAACCAGGTCTTGTTCGGGAAAGGGTTAAAACTACTGAGAAAATAATTTCAAAAGTAAATAGAACCACGTTGACACAATTTTTAATAATCTTTTACCGTATTACTGACAATAAAACATTTTTAAAAATGCAGAATATCACTTTCACATTGAATTTATTTATCATTTTTTGTTATTGTTTTTTTTGTTTTTGAAAAAAAGCACAGTTAAAACCGTTGGTACCAAGATTTTCACCAATCCTATAAATTTAATGAGAAACTTACAATGTGGCAGGTAAAGTTAGATACAAACTTCATATACGAGGGGTGTTCATTAAAGATTTCCCCTAACCTACTTCTTATAAGTATAGAGAATTGAAACTTGGTACAAATATTAATCTTTCTCTACATGGCCTCTAGCCAGAAAGACATACTTCTGCCATCGATTAATGCAGTTTTGGAGACCTGTTCTGTAGAACACCGTAGATTGTGCCCGAAACCTTGCATTGACTTTATGGTGGCATCATCAATGACAGACTGTGGTCGCTCAGGATTCGGGCTGTTTCCACAGACTTACGTCCACACTTGAACTGAGTATACCAGTGTTTGACAAAGTCTTATGATGGGACATCATCCCCACAAACTTCTTTTATGTCACCAAATTCCTCCTTTAGATTGCGACCTTTCAAATACAGGAATCTGATGACTGCTTGCTCCATCACGCTACTTTACTTAACTTCAGAACACGGAAATAAGAAACAAATTACTTTTCAGAGCTGCAAGATTTCATGTGACCTATAGAGGTATACGGTAATGTATGTGTACAATTTCAACTTCCTACCTCAACTGAAAGTAGGTCAGGGGAAATCTTTGATGAACGCCCCTCATAGAAGAACTGAAAGAATTTGATGCGATTTTTCATGATTCAGTAAGCATCTGCCCATACAGGTTAATGTCTCTGTACAGTATCAGGCGAAAAACCACTTCTCTTATCATAATCATTTCCTTCCTACTTGCCTCTCAGGTACGGTTGCCTTGTGTGAAGAAATGTTGAGCATTGAAGACGCCAATGCCTCTGTCTAGGCTATTCTTATTTATGTCCTGGTGTGGCGTCCATATTTGAACCTTCATTTTAAACTTGTGTGAACTTTGAACGCATGCGGGTATACACCAAGAAACCCATATTTTAAAGTTATGACAATTCATGACAAATGATATGGCCCTTGTCATGAGCACAGCTAGAAGGGATTTTTATACAAATGTAAGTGCACAACCAATGATACGGGCTCTAGATGAAACTGTCAATACTTTATGCATTATCATTAAATAGATGAAATAGTTCTAACAGTTTCGGATAAAGCTGCAATAGTTCAATAAATAACAACAGAGACTATCTATCCAGGGCTTGTGGGTTCGAACCAATGGGTGTCAAAATGCTTTTTGGGGTATTATAAAAAGTCTGTAACCAAAGGATGAATCGCCTACATATAATCTCCATGTATGTGTGATGAATATATGCATCAGTCATTGTGATGTTACTGACAATTTAACCCCATTCAATCATTAAAGTTTATGTAACGTGTATTTGTTTAGAAAATCTGTATTATATAGTATATCAGTCACTATATCCAGTTTCTAGTACCGGGATATTATCTATATCATAGGTAGATCAATAAGTTGCCTCTTTGAAATAGTGTCAAAATGAACAAACAATTTTTCTTCTGAAAAATTTAAGTTCAACATACTATAGTGAAATAGGTTTGCCACACTCAACCAATTTTGCAATCTAGCAAAATTTGGAAATCTAAGATGATTGTACTTTTTAATATTGTCCAGTGCCTAATTAAGTTGGTTACCTGTTTAATATGAGTTCAATTTCAAATACTCATACACAATTTAATTTCTAAGGATATCAAAATGTAAATTAAACAATTTTTAGTAACTATATTTTCAACAGTTTGGAATCGTGAGTGTATATGAAAGTGCAAAAAATGGAATTTCCCACAAAATGGAATTTCCCACACTTCACTATCCCTTATTAGAATGAATACGGTAAACTTTTTTCCAAAAAGTTTTATACATTGATTTATATCTCTAAGAATTTATTGTGGATATTTTGGGAAAAAGTTTAACCAAATCATGGTTTCAATATAGTGGCTAGGATGTATCATTATTTTGGCAAAATTATGCGAACAATTATTTACATGGTTTTTGAATTGGCGTGTTTGAGGTAGATCTACGTTAAAAGTATTAATATATGGTCAAAGGACAGCTGTGCTAAAATGTGTATTCTTTACCATATCTGCATTCGAAACTTTACCTTTAATGCATAATATATAATAATAAAATAGTACTATGAACAATTTTACTGCATCTCACACAGGAAAATGAAATGTAGATTAATGTTATTGTTTCAATGGGATTTATTGCCATTTATACGGTAATTTTCAAAAACGAATATGTTTTTTTTCTCAATCACCTATTAAATCATTTAGTTTTAGTCTGTTAACAAGAAATTTGCGATATTCAGAAAAAAAGATGTCGAAAAAATGATAAATAACAACATTATTATTGCATATTTGAGGTTTTGGCGGCCATTTTGAAAATATGCAAATTAGATGATGAAGGAGCCATTTTTCAGCTTGGCAACATTGATTTTCCGACTCAGCATACCCAAATACCCCTAGAAACAATCTCAAACCCTTTTCTTCACAAAATGCCTATACCTTAAAAACTAAGCGACTTTTGAAGAATTTTGTCCTGACTAAGTACCAAAGCAATTGTTGCTGTAGATTCCATAATGACTGAACAAGACGCATGGTTCAATGTGCAAGAAATAGCAGATAAAGTTGGTTTTTCATCGGGGACATGTTATACAATTTTAACGAAAGGGTTGAAACACAGAAAGGTTAATGCCCATTGGGTCCCCCACCTGCTGCCTAAAGGACAGAGAGCCACCCGTGCAAAATATACTTTGAAATAATGCAATAAATGCAACAAATGTGGGCTTTCTTAGCTTTATACATATGATTGAACAATTATCTACTATTATAAGCACCAATGGCGTGTCATTAGCAAGCAATAGTTGCTAAAAGATCAGGCAAGGTCCGTAATAGCTAACAAATTAAAAGCGCGGCAAAAGTTTTGTACGCGGTAATTTTCAAATGTAATGGGTGTAATGTTCAAATAATTGTTTCAAATAGTACCGCTATCGCCGGTCATTCATACAAGAAATGTATGTCGGCGAAAGTAAAGAAATATCACGAAAAGAGCAGGTCTGGGACTGACTAAAGAGGTATGTACCAAATCCATGACAACGGAGCTGTCCACAGGTGTCATCTTGTCCAAGACTTCCTGAAAGAGGCACATGCTGCACAGCGTCTTCAATCACCCTTATAGCCGGGCTTGAGCCTGTGTGGCTTCTTTGTGTTCCCCATGATGACGAAAATAGCTTCTGGTCGTCGGTATAGGCCTTCATGTTTCATATGCAGTGCAATTTTCCAGTGTCTGCGGGGTGTTCCAAAAGAGGCCAATTTGTTGGCATATAAGTAATGGATCTCAAAACTTTAGAAATGTGTGGGTATCAAAGAGGATTACTTCGAAGGATTGAAGAAACTTAAAATTGAATTGCGACATAACTATGGCTTATAGAACCCCAGTTCCAAAATTAATTGAACGTCCCTCGTAATTTTGGGTTCTAATTGGCATTGTGGACCCATTTTGAATTTGTGTTGATATGGTAAAAGAAAGGTTGACCTGAGTGTTAAATTCCAATCAGTATGACCTATTAATAGATATGTTTCAAGCCTCTAGACCAAACTTTGACGTGAAAACTGTTGCCTTCAACTACTATATAATTTATCTTATTATTACTGTTTATAGTTTCATATAAAGAATTATAATGAAAATATTCCAGTGGCTTGGCATCATAGGACATATCAATCTAAATACAGGTATATGAGTTTGGGTCTGTAAAATCGTCCTATACCTGGTATTTGTTCTATTTGAAATTAACTTAAAGTTTGAAGTTGGTAGAACTTATGGTAAAGGAGAGATGCGCTGACGTAAATAGTCCATTTTACGCTGCTATATATGCCCTATATGACTACCTTCCAATGTCGAGTACAATGAAGTTTTATTTTTTCTTTGCATTGTATAGGTGCTCTAGAGCAGATCTGGCTTGGTTGCCAGCCAGAATGACAACCTTGGGCAACTCGCACAATTCAAAAAAATCCAAGATGGCCGCCAAACGTAACTGGTTAGACACCGTTCTAAATTTTCCCTTCTTTAGCCTATGTTAAAATGGCCAACTTACCGCTGTCACAGCACCTTCCACAACATTCGCGAACACTCGTGACTTGGGTTGCTTCATCTACTGCCTCTATACTCTCTTTTTATGGTGTTTTCAATATAGGTTGAGAAGGAAAATCTGAAAATATCCAACAAAGAACATGACCACTATTTACTTTCACTTTAGAATAGCTGTTTTCCGCCAAACTACATGTACATTTTTTGGGAAGTATCCGCAGAAAGTAGTCCAGCAAATAATGAAAAAATATGCTATAAAGCCAAAGAGCAGATGCAAAAATACTAAACTATCAAAGAAAACAGTACTTAAACTATTGTCTAACACTCCAAACAGCCCTCTGCATGCAGAGAGAAAAATTTCTAGAACTATTTTCTATTGTACAACGACCCGGAAGCAAAAGGTTGACTGGGGTCACTCCTTTAGAAATGAAACCAGATTTCCCACATAAACTTATTTTTTCACTTTTTCCTAGTTTTGGGGTTATCTATGAGTAAAATAACACAAAAATCAAAGAGTTAAAGTCTGCTTCCAATGATTCATGGCCATTTAAACAGAGAATGTGGTATAGCAAAAATCCAGGTTTTAAAGCAGGGTTTTTCATTCACTTATGACCTAACAATGTCAGTTATTTCCTTATGCCTGAATGGATTGACATCAGGTAAAAAGTAGTGTCTGCTGCAGATGCAGGGCCACATTCTGGTAGCAGATTCATTCATCTTGTACAAATTTAGGACTCTTCAGGGTGTAATTTACACTGAAAATGTGGTAAATATTTGGAGAAAAACATCATTTGGAAAGGTTTAAAACCTTCAAAATAATGCTTTTTGCTAAATATTTGCTTTACATGTGCATTATAATTCACATATTCCCTAAAAATTAAGAAATTTGCAATGATTCAAAAGAAACTTACTCGTAAAGATCGGTTGGGTAGTACGGACCTTCCGCTTGGCGTTGCATCGATTCGGCCAAAATCATGTTCTCCGCTGTTAGTTTGTGGAGCCCGAATCAAATCTAAATTGGTCCTGTGTCACACATAACTTGTTTTTGCACAGAAGCGGTACCTTCCACAACATTCGCGGACACTCGTGACTTGGGTTGCTTCATCTACTGCCTCTATACTCTCTTTTTATGGTGTTTTCAATATAGGTTAAGAAGGAAAATCTGAAAATATCCAACAAAGAACATGACCACTATTTACTTTCACTTTAGAATAGCTGTTTTCCACCCAGCTACATGTACATATTTGGGGTATCCGCAGAAAGTAGTCTTGCAAATAATGAAAAAATATGCTATAAAGCCAAAGAACAGATGCAAAAATACTAAACTATTAAAGAAAATAGTACCTAAACTATTGTTTAATACTCCAAACAGCCCTCTGCATGCAGAGACAAAAAATTCTAGAACTATTTTCTATTGTACAACGACCCGGAAGCAAAAGGTTGACTGGGGTCACTCCAACTGGGAAAATCAACTTTTTTGTCAAATTGTCCTAAATTGATGCAAAAAATGCCTAAAAGGGGGTGTCTCACGGATAGGAAAAATAACACGAGAGTCTCCCCACGCTCGGAATTTAATTAAATTTGGCGTGAAGTTAGTACACTAGATAACTTCATATTCATGAAATGTTTCAAATCGTTTTCACCACGAAAAAAGAGGGTACCTTGATTAAAACAGTGAGACAGCGTTCTGGTTGTTAGTTTCATCGCGTAATTTATTCTAAAAATAATGCCCAGTAGTCTGTGATCCTGTATGAAACAAAAATACATATAATTATGTACAAAAAATTATCTTTTGTCAACTGATGCTAGGGGTCAACCCAAACTTCATAGATTTTAAATAATTTAAGCAAATTCTGTTCTAAAATTTACTTTGTTCCAGTGTTTGTCAATATAGGAAAATCATGTAAAAGCTGCCCACAAATATACTCATGATTGTAGTGAAATATCAAGAAAAAATAAAACCGGTAACAGGTTGCTTTTAGAATTTCCACCTGAATGGTACACATTTCCAAGAATGGACAAAGTTTATATTTTTAAAAATGACATTTACGAATGTTTTATTTGCTTTTTTTGGTTATCTTAGTTTACCTTGGGACAAATCAAGATGTAACATACTTTTTCGGTCATTTCCTGTCATCTGTCTCTGTGTGTGTATGTGTGTGTGTGTGTGCGTGCGTGCGTGCGTGCAAGCGTGCGTGCGTGCGTGCGTGAGTGAGTGCGTGCGTGCGTGCGTGCGTGTGTGCGTTCGTGTGTGCGTGCGTGCGTGCGTGCGTGTGTGTGTGTTTGTGTGTGTCTCTGATGGCATTTTCTCAAAAATACTTTTTCACCCAATCTTATATGTATTTTTTTTTGAAACCTGATAAAAAGTATCCTTAGGTAAAGGGAGCACAATGCTGTGTATTAGAATTTCTTTTTGTCATAAACGTTTGTTGTTGCGGTAGCATGAAAGGGGCAACATTTCATATAATTAAAATAAGCTCTTATTGTAAGGCTTTACACAGCCATGAGGTTTTAAATTTTGTTTGTAAGTTTGCTAAGGGGTCGACTTCAAAGTCAGTTACAACATTTTCGTCTAGGGTCACATTAGGTCTTGTCGCAGGTGTACCTACTTTACAAGAGAGGAAATTTTCTATAAAAATCATTTTGAATTATTCAAGTCAGTCATCATTCATGAAAGCTTTAACAGCAAGAGTTTTTGTTACAGATCTTTTGAAACATGAGAAAGCAAATCAGAAAAAGCACTGATTTCTCTGATGACATTTGATTATCGTGCAAAAGTGAAAATATTGTTGTAATGCATCAGAAATAGTTAATCCGGTGCCCATGTGACTATTAAGTGCTAAATTGATGACTAAACTACATGTACATGTTAATCATATGACATCATTGAAATGTGTATGAATTGTGTAGCAATACAGGTTAAGCTATGGTCAGAAAAATAATTTGCAGAAATAATTGCACCCTGTTTTATCCCAATATAAGGTCACGTTTTGAAATTTTTCAACTGTGTAACTGAAAAGAATATATTGCTGTATTATAGGGGCCTTCCATATCATGTAAGTCTATTAGTGGCGCTTAGAGAAAAACACTTGGTTAATGTATTGGTCACTTGGAAGGGCAACTTTTGGTGCCTTACCGTACCGGTTCTAGGTGTCTTTTCAATTTCATAACATTTGGCTTGACCTTTATTGCATGTCATAGTGTCACTAAAAATGGTGCATAGACATTGTGATCAAACAGTAAAGAAAACTGGCAATATGTATATGTAAGCCTATTTTGGCTTCCATGCATGTAATGTTGTAAATAAAAGCAATACTTATATTTAATCTATTTTTTTCAATGAGCTTTTTTGGCATGAATATTGCTTTAGGTTTGTGCTGTATGCTACAGTTAATTTTACTGAATAAAAAATGTTTAAGGAGCACAATCAAATTCTTACTGAATACAAGTTTGGACCAAAACATCACCTTCATCAATAATAATAAATTGGTGCCGGGATCTGGAAAAACGTCCCTTATAGCATTTGAGACAGACACATTTCAAGAACAGCCTGTGCCTAAGCGAAGACTGGCATACATCAATGTTGCTCTTCTATGGTTGCTACAGGTCACAAAGAAGCTATTGGAGAACAACATGGATCCTGATCAGACTGTGCGTATGCACAGGCTGGTCTGGATCCAGGTTGTTCTCAAATGCCATAAAGGACGTTTTTCCAGATCCTGACTCATATGTATTATATGATATTGTTACCGGTTTTGGATTTCTATATAATTTACCCCAAAATAAGAGGAAAGGTGTAGCATGTTTTGTGATAATATGGAATTTTGACAAAAACTCCAACATACTTAACATTGGAATTCAATTTTGCTTTTTCCCGAAATTTTACACAAAAATATGCATATTTTAATGATTAATTCAATAAAAAAAAATCATAATAATTCCCTCAAATACCTTTTCTGGAATGAATGTAATGCCTTATGTGTCTCGGAGCAAATTCACTTGACAGATCTTGAAAATACTTAAAACTAAGATTTTGGGACACATGAAAATGGGGCCATGTTTCATGTCATAGTGGGAATGAGTCAATGTGTCTTTTTGGAATCCAGTTTGGATTGTCTAAGATACTAATTGCATTTTCATAGCTTGTATATGGTCCTTTATCACCATGCAGAATTAAAAGAAAATTCATGTGTGGGCAGATCTGAGACACCCCCTTTAAGGATAAAACAACAAAGGGCAAAAACTCGTACAGTGGCCAAATTAGAGTAATGGTTCTTGTAGATGGCACTTCTCCACATTATGAGCTATAGGTGTACAAAGTTTGGGGTTGCTAGCGCATTTGGGTTAGGAGATATTTTTCGGACAAAAATGTGAAGGTAAAACAACTTTAGGGCTTTATCTCTCAAAGATAGTGTGGCAGAGTAATGGTTCTTGCAAATGGCACTTCTCCACATTGAGAACTATAAGTGTACAAAGTTAAGTTGATATCTAACATATGGTTTTGGTTATATACAAAAGTGTGACAGATCGACAGACACACGGATAGACGGACGGGCCGACAGTAATTGTACCTCCCGTTAAATGGCTTAAAATATTATTCTGAAAAACGCTTTATCTTTAAATATATTATGAAATCTAAAAGAAATGTTTCGCTCATAAGAACATTCCTCAGATTAGACTTTACAAAGGACACAAGCTGATAACAATCCATGGTATTCTTTATTACCGACATTGTCTCTTTTCAAAACCACTACTAAAATATTCATTTACAGTTGTCTCATATTAAATTCATAATATTATATATTTGCAAACTTCTATTCATATTTTTTTCAGTACTTGTCGTCTCATTAATCATTTTGCCCGGTAATTTACTCAGATTACAAGTAAACTATAATGCTTGGTGGATTTTCCATAGTGACCGACAAAAACAAATAAGTGCTTAGTTTTCAAAACTCTCAAATATGTGTGTGTTGACAAAATTTACAACAAAAATAAACAATAGCAATGCAATCAAATTACAGACACATTCCATGGATAGTGTATTTGTTTGAAACCTGGATTAATGAAGTTTTCTGTCTGTCTAGAATTAACGGGGAGGAATGCGCACATTGAAACGCTCCGCCGAATACGTCGGTAATTCATTGAGATATTAAGATTACCAATTGACCCGGCACTGACCTTATGTAAAGCATAAATTAACGTTGAATAAATAAATATTCGTTCACATTCGTTCATTTACGAGGTTTTTCGGTTGTTTCCGGAAAGAAACAATCCTATAAAACCTTTATTTTGGCACTCGTACCTAAATGCGAAAATGGTAATTAGGAAAAGGTCGTTGTCTTTGAATCTGGCGATCCGAGTTCAAATCCCTCTTCAGCCTCTTTTTCTTTTCCCTTTTTTTTTTCATCGTGATATCACGTTGGTCTTGTGCAATATTACATTGTTTACGTAAGAGGTCCGCGTATTTGGCCATTAGACGAACAAACATGCACATAGAAAATGTAAAGAAAGAGACAATATTACATGGACCAGCATATCGACAGCTTTCCAATAGATCCGAGAGATGACACAGACTCTGAAGATGATAAGGTTTGGATGCTATTGTTTTGAAATTGATTTTGTAAATATGAACTGAGAATAAAATTCTTGAATTTTGAGGAAAAAAACACCAAAACTAAAAAGCCACATCGTTGCAATGAAATGAAATGACATTGAATACTTCTTAATACAAGAATATACCTAGGTAAAATCAAGTGCAACTATAATTCAAAATAAAAAAAAACGTTTCTACGTGCGTCTCGAACCCACGATCTTCAGCTTAGTAGAAACTCGCTTAACATCAAAACGTGAAACCAATCTGCAATGACGTCAGCGTAATTTAACTCTTTGAATAAAAGCTTTATTCGTCTGTCATACATACGGATATACCCGAAGCTATTTTTATCCAACTTGTGACGTGTATAATTTATGCTAATAGAGGTTAAGCTGCGCAAGGTCAATTGGTAATTGTAATACTGTAGATTGTGATTCAACCCACTTATCAATGTCTACGTAAGGTATCGAACAGTTGTTAGCCTCAGTGATAGGCACGACCGCTTATCTCCTATGTCCCAACAGTCGGTTGTGTATGAAAATGAGCCGGGATCTGGAAAAACGTCCCTTATAGCAATTGAGACAGCCACATTTCAAGACCAGCCTGTGCCTAAGCGAAGACTGGCATACACCGATGCTGCTCTTCTATTGTTACTACAGGTCACAAAGAAGCTATTAGAGAACAACATGGATCCTGGTCAGACTGTGCGTATGCACAGGCTGGTCTGGATCCAGGTTGTTCTCAAATGCCATGAAGGACGTTTTTCCAGATCCTGGCTCAAATATATTAAGGGGATCTTCCGGTTGCAGTTGAGGGGAAGCGACAATGTCAAAGAGTGAAAGGTGAATTTCATCATTAAATCGAGATGTCTGTTTCTATCCCAAAAATAACGAAATGGGAAAATGTGCTGCACTCCTTTCACATACATGTGATCCCCATCCAAAGCCGGATTCCCAGTGATTGGACGTTAATCTAATTTCTCCCTGATTAAACAATGACTTTTCGTCTATTCTGATTTGCGTTTGAGGGTAGGTAAAAAATCACAATCCCAATTGCCAAGACGCTCAACACTTTATATCACTTCGTCGTAACAAGGGCCGCGGCCATGGCGAAGTTGGTAGCGCATCTGCCTCTCATTCGAGAGGTCCCGGGTTCTATACCCGGCCGCGGCAAATACCGTTACTGACAAAAATGTCACCCATCAATGGTTTGATGTCGTGAACCTATGTGGGGGAGCTGCTGGAGGCTCGGTAAGGGTGTTGTGGTAGTACTGGTATGAGAAACGCCAGGAATCCATGGTTAGGTGCTCCATCCGCCACGATATGACCTTAGTAGTTGAAAACAGCGTAAAACCCCAATAAACCAAATCAAATCGTCGTAACAAATTGAAACAGTGGGACCCGGGTGCGATACCCGGCCGCGGCAGATACATGTGTCCTCTCTGACAAAATGTCACCCATCAATGGTATGAGATCGTGAACCTATGTGGGCTACTCTCTTACGAACAGAGCGTATTCTCCCTACATTCCATTTCGATAGAATACTCTCTGTTCTCGCGGGGTCGTTTCACGTCTAATCTCGTGGCCTTGGCGGGATTTCGGTATCCAATCGTCGCCAATATACTCATAAACAATCGAAATTTCTGATACAAGAAATGATTGGCTAACGCTTCAAATTACCAGCTTCCGCCAAAAATAGAAGCGACGTAATGTATACGTAATCAAACCAGATCAAACTGAAAGATTTTGATTCGATAATTCAAATGTTACCGGCTTCAGCCAAAAATAGAAGCGACGTAATGTATACGTAATGATCATGCAAGATAAAACTGAATGATTTTGATTCGATAATTCAAATGGTGTGCTATAATTAGATTATGACGACCAAATAGGCTGTTGGCGTACCGAAAACTGCAGAGGTCATATTTGATGGTTTAATCAATAGAGCTCGGCATGGAGAGTAATGTGGGCGAGCAGCTTGAGGCTCGCTTAGGGTATTGTGGTAATACTGGTATGAGAAACAGCTCGAATCGATGGTTAGGTGCTCCATCATCCGCGATATGACCATAGCAGTTGAAAATGTCGTAAAACCCCAATAAACAAACAAACAAATCGAAAGAGTGGGCAATTCTTATCAATATACCAGATACGTGTATTGCGATAGCTAAGTCAGAACCGTGGTTAAATAACAATAGACCACGATAGAACTTACTTCTTAAATGATGACATATTTTCAGTAGAATTCCTGGTAACTCGTGTTCTTCATCTAAACCATATAAATGATAACCATAGCCTTGAAAACAAACTTTTACATGGCCAAAATCCAAGTGCGTTATTTAAAGTTTATGTCATATCAGTAGATGGGTCCGCAAGCTAACGGTATAGCAAAATCCACGTATTATATACGTCATGTGGCGGGAAATAACAAATATATAAAATACGACAATTGAAATTGGTTATCGCAAATAATGACAGAGAATTATGTGCTAAAAATAGTCTGGGTTTGCCGTTATGGATTGTGAAACACACGAAATGCTATTTGTTTGTCCGAAATTACGACACGGTTAAGTGGATAAATCGTTCCCTATTTTGGTAAGTTTCATTACGGGATTTTTAAAATGTTTTTTCGCAAATAATTGCCGATTATTCCACGGTTATTCTGGTGTGTGGGGGCCTGTGATCAAGACAGTTGATTATAATTGCAAACGATATCGCATTCCAGCATAAACACGGTGGGTAATCGATATGTGACCCGTCACGCTAAAAGGGACCTTATCCGAACTCCACAAATACAATTTTTGACAATCTTGTTAGACCCACCACAGGTCAACCAGACCCCGTATGCGAAAAATGAACATATAGTAAGATAGGAAAACTATTCTGGATTTAGAAAATTACATAAAAGTGAAAAGTGTCGGCCCTAGTCTGGCTGCGCGGACTGCGCAGACTGACAAGGGTCGATATTTTTCACAAAACCCATAAGGTCCCTTTTAGCGCGACGGGTCACATATATTCAGAGCCACTGGCTCCGCACTTTAAGCATCATACTAGACTTCCGGTCCACGTGCGGCTCCGAAGTTATTTGCATATTTTGGTAAACAACGAAAGGTAGGTGCTGGCTTTTTTCCTTTCCTTTCTTCTTTGACTGAATCTTACCACAAAAATGCAATGCTATTCGATGCCTACGATATTTTCCCCTTGAAAAACACACAGGATATTGAGCAACACCTCTTATTTTTTTCTGAATCACTTTCATTCCGAGATCAACTGTACAGAAAGCTAAAGGAGTCGGGTGATATCTTTCTGTAAAAGTGTATGTTTTGAAACCGTTTGACCAGATGTTGCTGTTTGAAGTATGGTTATATGATAATTGAACAAGTTCAATGTCCCTCGAAATGTCACCAGACAAAATCATAGAAAAAATGCTGAAAAAGGGTGCGGCTCTGATTATGTTCGATGGATCTGATTATGTACGTTGCTGTACGTTGCAAAGTCAAAACTAGCCATTTTTGATGTTCAAGGGCACATAACTCCGGCCTTTTTAGTCCGATCTGACCCAAAATCGAACTCATCCGAGAACTTATGGTCCTATATCTTTTGACCAAGTTTAGTTGAGATTGATCGATATTTGTGGGTGCTAGAGTATAACAGCAAAATGTGAACAGACGGACGGACAGACGAACGGACAGACGGACGGACGGACGGACGCCGACGGACAAAAAGCGACCACAATAGCTCACCTTGAGCACTTCGTGCTCAGGCGAGCTAAATATGCGGATCACCAGCATTTTTTCCTTTCCTACAAATGCTCACGCAAAACAATACTTACATCCAAAACGACCCGTCTATTTCCAAAGTGCCGCGGCCTTAGCGCAGTTGGTAGCGCATCTGACCCTCATTCGAGGGGTCCCGGGTTCGATACCCGGCCGCGGCTAATACCCTTTCTGACAAAATTGTCACCCACCAATGGGTTTGAAATCGTTAACCTAAGTGGACGAGCAGCTGGAGGCTCGGTAAGGGTGTTGTGGTAGTACTGGTTTGAGAAACAACAGGAATCCATGGGTAGGTGCTCCAGCCGCCGCGATATGACCCTGGTAGTTGAAAACGGCGTAAAACCCCAATAAACTCAAACTATTTCCCAAGTGGAGCAAAGTTTATTTTTTGGAAAACATAATACTGTATTTCAAAGGAAAAAAAGAATAGACTGTAAAAAGGGTTTGAAGACTAAACCCGTTCTCGCTTTCAGATTTAGCGCTCTCAAAAGTGGCATCAAATATAAACAAATAACGAAATGACGTATCTTTATAAAATTGGAGCTAAAATGGATTATCTTATTTTCTGATACAAAATGGATCTAATCTCTCGCAGATAAATTGGCCTATCTTATAAGTGTTATTTTAGCATCATATCAGAGAAACCATTGTAAAGAAATTAAAATAAACATAATTTCATCTTGTTTACTTTTCTTTCACTGCTTTCAAAAGCCAACTACATGTAACGAGTAACGTCAACTCCAGATTTAAACATTAATTAGAACCTTCCCAGACTGCCTTTTCCATCTGCTCAAACATGAAAGATAATCACAGGCGGCAATCACGTGATTTCGTTATTATATGCTTTCCTAACTTATGTAAACAAAAACACTCGGTAAGGAAACATTTTTCTCAAATTCTAAATCAAATACTTAACTGTCAGTATTGAGATACGTCGTACTCTCCGGTTTATTTTGATACCACTATATTCCCTCAAATCCCTGTCAAAGCCGAGAACATTCGTGCAAAGTGCAAACATTTTTTTTTAAAACAAGAGCTGTCACTGTAAGATGACAATGCCCCCGACACCGCTTTGAATTTAAATTATGGCCAATCTATGTTCAAGGTCAAGGTCATCCAGGGGTCAAGGTCACCAAAGTATGTGCCTACAGAAAGGTAATGTACCAAGGAATGTTGTGGTAAAGTATGAAGCGAATATGTTCAGTAATAAGGAAGTTATGGCCAATGTTAAAGTTTTTGGACGGAATGACGGACAGACGGACGGACGGACAGACAGACGGACGGACGGACGGACAAGTCAAATTTATGATGCCTCCCTATCGGGGGCATAAAAATGTATCTAGGAATTCAAAAATACTTTGTACGATTGTTCTCAGCTTTGTGCCAAGTTTGATCAAATTCCGATCAAAACTGTAGGAGGAGTTGTGCATACATGAAATTGCTAACGGACGGACAGGCGGACGGTCAGACAGACGAACAGGGCCATAACATAATACCACCCTTCGGCGTATATTAATTTTGATATTTTTACATTTTTTGAAAGTAGCCTGCACCCTTTTCTGTGTATAAAGAGCAAATTCAAGCAAGATTTAACGTTCCATGCCCTTTCTTTGGCAATGTAAACATGTGGGGTATGCTGATAAAAGGAACAATATTTTAAGAATTCTAGATTTTATTTACTTACAAAAGTCATACACCAAATGGTTCACAACATTTAAACTTGAGGATAATTTACATAGTTACTGCTAGAAAATATCCTTCATTGAGAAAATCATGTTTATCCACTGGCGATGCATCGAGATTTGGTTGCCATGGTTACCAAAATGATATTTTTGTACAAAAACATATTGCTGGCATAGACTGATTTCTTTACATTCATTCTTCTATATATCTTTCTTATGTCAAGTATAACATTTCATAAAACAAACAATGCATGGAAAACAAAACACGTTTTGACATAGTTTTCATGGCATTATGTAGATGAAATTGGAATTTGTTGAAGTCTACGGCTACTCGACAGGATTCCAAAATTTCACCCAAGGTCGTAAATGAAAAAACATAGTTTTGAGAAAACTTGAAAAAACAGGTTGTTTTCAAAAGGAAAAAAGAACAAACGACCTTTTTCTATAGACAAATTGGTCAGCATGACAAGTTCAAATGTCTATGAAATTTGCACCATATGTAGAGCTTGAAATGCCCTTTCGAAAAATGTATGCATTATAAAAGGTCGTAAGTACCACTTACGACCTTATTCTTCTAAGGCATCGGGTCGTAAGTGCCTCAATATAATGGTTATCAACTACTTACCTAGAGACCATTTTAATTGATGAACTCTCGTGATAATCAATTCGAAAACAAACATTATTTTTCTACTCAAGCTACTTTCTGATTTGGTTGCTATGACAACTAAATCGACGGTTATTGTGAATTAAATAATGAATTTTCGTATGACTGTTCCCTCATTGGTCTTTGCTTTTGATAGAACTATTTATAGTGAGGAGGACCGGAAGATGTTGTGTGGTTTGTAAAGTGCCCACAGAGGTGGCGAAGAAGGAGAGCAAATTTGCAAAATTTGCTTCCCAAAAAAGCATTTTTCAGACTTAAAACAATTATGTTCATTCCTTCTTCTACATATCAGGGGAATTGAGAATGAGCTGGTCATCAGCAATTCGTCGTCGTCGTCGTCGTCGTCGTCGTCGTCGTCGTTGTTGTTGTTGTTGTTGTTGTTGTCGTCGTCATTGTTGTTGTCGTCGTCTATCCGCGCCTATCCGCACTGACAAGCTGTCATTCGCAAGCAGTTGTGCCCTGATGACTGAATGGTTTGGTGTACCTGGTCAGTCATTATCACGCACCAATGTTCTATTTGTCTTTAAGCGCCCATGTTACTTCGATACAAATGCTTTTCTACATATCAACAAATCGACTAGCCCATTTCTCTCTATGTATCTGTAGACGATAACTCTAACCAAACATAAAACGTCAGATATGTTTCGAAATATTTGTGTAATTGAAAATCGTACCACAGCAGCATGATCGTGCGTGCCAGAACCAGGGAAACCAGGCTTACGTTTGGTTGACATTGTGTAGTCATTTTGTGAAAATTTGCCGCTTTTGCTTCGAAAGTTGACATGTACTGTGTACAGCGTTTACAAGACCATGTCGTAAGCAAATCGTCGAAGAAATCTGAAGTCATCGAAAATGACCAAATACGTCACGTTTATATTGGTTGCTATGGAGACAGAAAAATGTACCTTAGAGTGGGTAAATTTTATTGTCGTTATAAAGCCAAATGGAAGACATGATTTCCTGTATTTGTATGTACTTTCAGTATTTTTAAACACGAAATAAAAAATGAGAAACTGTTTCGGCAAATTTATCAAACAACCCTCATGAATATATATAGCGTATTGCAAACACCCTGCAACCGTTATGAATCGTGACTCTATTGACAAGCAATACTTTTAAGTAGCACAAAAAATATGTCAAAATAGTTCACGTATTTTCATGGAGACTTTGTGCAGATGCATGTTACCCCATTGTGTTCCTTCAATATACACCCCGTTAAAATTTACTCCGTAACAATCTTTGTACCACCATCCTCCACGAAATCTTACTGCACAATTACCAGGGGGACTTTCATCGTTGTCTCTGTCTTTCGTCGTGAACATCTGACCATTGCTGTATTCAAACTTATCGGTTACGGTACCTGTATATAAGAATTCATACATGAGCTTGGTGTGGTCAAATTGTCCTTATTGCATTTGAAAACAACATGGATCCCGATCAGTCTGCGTTTGCTTGCATTTTTTATCAAGATCCGTGTCGTTTTATCAAAGTGTCATTTTGACAAGTGTAAACTACATAATTTTATGGGTTTAAAGCAGCATAATTATGATATTATACAATTGACCAAACGCCAATTGACAGATCGCTCCGCCCAACATAGAATTTAAGACAAACAGTGGGGATGTGATCGTAAAAGGGAACGATTTTATCCAGTTAATCGTGACGTAAATTCGGACAAACAAAATAGTATATCATACGTGTTGTTATAAAATCTTGTAACTACGGCTTGATTCAAGCCGTAGTTACGAGATTTTACAACAACACTGACGGTTTATCAAAACATAACAGTAAACCTAGTCTATTGTTAGCACAAAGTTCTTTGCCATTGGCATGTCGATTTTTTTGATTGTCAGTCGATAAATCGATACAAGAACGCGTGCAACGAAGAACAATTGGGGCATGACATTTTTCTGATCGACCATTGGCTAATCAATGTTTTAGATTGACAGTCGGCGTTTGCTCAATTATAGCATACAATCCGGTCTATGTCTACCTTTCTTCAAAGATCATATAAGCTACTACACAATTATACATCGCATTTATAATGATCTCACATCGGTAATGATGGTGGACGGAAACTAGAAATCTATCACTAAAAGTGATAAAACATACCCCCGCCAATATACATTTACCTGAAGCAGCATTTTCCTTGAAATCGGGGGTCGTAACTATATTAAAAGTTGATTGATCGAGTTTAATGCAAATCGTGTGTCTCGCATATCTATGGCCCGAATTATGCGGAATAAACGCTTATGTCCAGTTGATTTGAAGCTAATCGAAGTCTAACTGTAGGAGTTGCTCGGACAAGCATTTTTTTCTTAAATAAGGAGCCGTAACTTTAAAAAAAAATACCCGTAAACACGTTGGTTAATCATGTGACTCAGAAGTTCAGATGATCTTCAATATTTTCTTTATTAACTGAACACTTTGAATAAGGAACAATTTTCGCGGGATCGTGTGCTAAAAATAGATTTCTTATGGGAAATCCCTCTACAACATTTGCCTCCCATTCGAGAGGTCCCGGATTCGATACCCGGCCGCGGCAAATACCCTTTCTGACAAAATTGTCACCCTCCAATGGGTTTGAAATCGTTAACCTAAGTGGGCGAGCAGCTGGAGGCTCGGTAAGGGTGTTGTGGTTGTACTGGTTTGAGAAACAACAGGAATCCATGGGTAGGTGCTCCAGCCGCCGTGATATGACCCTGGCAGTTGAAAACGGCTAAAAACCCCAGTAAACTCAAACTCAACAACGTTTGCCGGGTACCAGTCTAATACTTTGTTTATCGATCATGAATCGGACATTTTTTTCGTAACAGTGTTAGCGAAAAATTATTATTATCAAGCGAGATATTAGATTTATCATAGATAATGCAGGCGGGAACTAAAACTACGAAACATTGCGCATATTCAACATGCAACATTGATTCCAGATACGGAGACAGACCAGAAACAACAAACGTTTTTTCTTGAGATTCCTTGGCAGCTTAACCAGAAAAAACATCGAAAAGTCTGAAAGTAGAGTAGCTATGATCATGAAACTTCGCGGGTAGATAGATCTCACCAAGGAGAACTGCAACGTACAACGTACAGCTACCTCAAGCTTATTTTGTGAGTTATTGGCATTTGTTGTAGTGAAAGTCTGTGGGGGTATCAAATCAAATTCAGCGACAAATGCTAGTTTTTATCTTGATTAATCCCTTCCCAAACAAGACCGGTTTTGACGTCCCCAACAGAAAATATTTGGGAAAACATTGAGGCAAAAGAAGAAAATGATGATCGACCAAATTGAAAAGACCTGCACAGCAGACAAAATTAGTGTGAATAACTTCTTTGGATATTGATGATCATTCTACTTTTGCCTCGATATTTTCTCTGACATAAAACACTAAAAGTATTCACATCCGTTTTGTCATCTACAGACTTTTTTCAATTTGGCCCAACATGACATTTTGTCGTTTTGGAAAGGTTAAGCGAGTACGCAAGAGCGGCACGACGAAGCCAAGGCAGGACCGTATGTGTAAACATTACTTGTCAACTGCTTTTTTCATAGTTACCGATCTTAAAAAGTACAGTGCAGCAACCTTCTCAACTCTGAATTATAATGTTTCTCAACAAATGATAACGGCAATCCAGGGGCCAGTTTCATCAAATTATTTAAGACGTATTTTTGACTTACCGATGTCTTACGACACGTTTAGAGGAAGAATCACGTATCGTCAATCAACCAAAAACTATGTAATGCGGTTGTTGGTTTAACCGTTTTTAAGTCAAAAATACGTCTTAAATATACTAGAGGAAAGAAGAAACGCAACAACTATTTTTTGTTATTTCTCTTAATTCTTTGATGTTATTGAGTCAAAGTTGTTACTGATAATTACAGGGAACTGTATCTTGATATTGATCTTTGTGTGTACGTTAGAACCTGTCTTACCTGTGAGATAACGTCAAAATAGACGTTTACACGTTTCTCACACGCAAACCTTTAAATACCCAAACTTTACATAAAACTCTTTTGATTTACGTAGATGCACGCCGACCCGACAAAATGCAATGATTTCCGTTTGGATTTAATCCCTTATATCATTTTGCAACTTATTCAAAGACGCTGTCCGGTAGTAATTGTGATGTTTACGAATGGAACATCTCAACCCGCAATTGCTGCTGACTTTGGTGTACATCGGTTGACAAAATATTGTTTGAGATAACGTCTTAGAAAGAACGGAACAACTAATGGTCACCCAAAAAGTGGTCGTCCACTTCTAACGTCTCGACGTCAGGACCATAACGTTCGCTCATTTTACCCACTGAAATAATTTCTCTTATCGAAAAAAAACTGTTTATGCTATTCATGGACAGTACAGCAATAAGATTTCAGCCAGGAATCGTTAACGTCAAATTGAATTGCATGCAAGAACGCATTTAACGTTGACGCCAAATCGCTCTCATTCAAACGCATATCTATGGCATGTAAAACCTGTGACCTTGATGAAATCTTGGCACTAGAAAGTCAAATGATGAAGTTTTACTATGCATTGAAAAAAGTACTCGAATTATGGTGATTTTGAGAAAGACAAAAACAAAACGTATGAGCAAATTTATTTTTTGTTGCGTTTCTTTTTTTCTTTAGTATGAAACAGCCCCCAGCTCTTAGAATGTCATCTTTGGCAAGCTGAACGTGGAAAATCGTCACGAGATTCACAGCCATATTTGTACGATAGGGGATTCCCAATCTATTTTCAGACCACTGAGGCATGACGATGACGTATTTGTTTACACGAGAAAACCGAACCCTATTCGGTTTGAAGTAGAGAAGGTCGAAAAATGTAAGAAATAGCTGGACGTGGTGGATTGTTTAAAAGCCACGTGATAAAAAGTTATTGACGATCAATCAAATTTTGATTGGTCTTAAATAATATTTTATCACATGTTTTTCAAAGATCAATCACATCCATCTAATGCATGACGTCTGTCCACCTTCTCTGCTTCAAACCGATTTCAAATCAGTAATCGGTATCCTATCAACAAAATTATTGACGTTTTTCTGAAATTGTTACGTCATGTGATAATCTTTGTTGTGCGTAGCTACTCATTGGAATCGTCTCGTTGATTTTGTTCTTTTTGGAAACGTCAAAATTAAAACGATATAGATTAAAGGGAAATGAAGTACTTGATCGTGGTCTATCTATAGTATAAAAAGGGCTCCATTACTAGACACAAATACCAATTCAAACACATGCTAACTACTTACCATTATAAAATTGAATTATTAATCTGTAGTTGTCACCCTCTGATCCAATTTCAAAGTCTCTGTAGTAAGCGAAGTGTTTTTCTTCATACGTGGACTCCATGTCAAATCTCAAATCAAACGGTCCGCCTTTCTCGTGGAGAAGTTTGTAAATATTCTCGAGTCCTAGACAAGATAAATGATACATCGTCGGTGTAATTGCAAAACCTCGTAACTCCAGCTTTATTCAAGCTAGAGTTACTAGGTTTTGCAATAACACCGACAACATGGTTAATTTTCAAATTAATAGTGTGGGGCTAAAGTGGATCCCATGTATTAAACCCCAAATATTAAGTGTTGGCTCGTATGCACATTTCCATGTTTAATAAAGGAGAAAATGATTAAAATTGATCAAAAATGATAGATTTCCTTTTCATAAACATTCTAATACTCAATTATTGATATAAGAAAAATTCTCAAAATCCCACAAAAAACGTGTTAAGAATTATTTAAGTCTCTTACGCGCCTCTGATAAAATCAATCATTTTTATTGCAAAAGGACCTTTGTACAACTATACAGAGAGTCAAGCAAAGATCCACGTTCTACCGCCGAACATTTACGACATTGTCCGAATAATTCTGACGTCGCGTGAATCTCATAAGAAAAAGAGATGGGCTACCTTAAAGGGACATAACATTGCGGTTTCATTTTCTTTTTTTTTTTCTTTTTTTCTTTTTTTCAAAGTATGTCTTGATGCAAAGATTTGTTATTCTAATGCGTAGAAATGCTATCAGGGTTTTTAAATTGTTTGTATAAGCGAAAAATGCGCCTTTAAAAATTGAGCCAGACAATTTTATATAAATCTGAACAGTTGTCCACAACATTTTTAAATTCTAGGACAAAAATATATATTTCTCGTAAACGGTTCAATATTTTGGCTTAAAATTTTCAGAATTTCAAAAGAAAATTTACTCTTTCATATTTTAAAAAAAGTGAAATAAATGAAAAAAAATAAATGTGAAATGTCACTTTAAAGTGGGTTGGTTGTTTGACTACTGACAAGATATTGATATTACCTAGCCAGAACTCGCTACACACTTTGCCAAATCCATCTCTATACTCCTGCCAAGTACGATCAAAATTCAGGGTCCCGTCGAAACGTCTCTGTATCACCTACATTATGGAACATAGAAGTAAGGGATATCCCAGTTGGTCTAATCCCATTTAATTTAAAAATCAAATTCTCATTTCGTCTACAATCCTTACTTTAAGAAATTCTCATTTCGTCTAAAAATATTTTCAAAATAACATTATTTTCTAATTATTGAATATTAAATAGATCTATAAATTTAATAATTCTTCTATAAGTTTAAAAAAAAAAAAACACGAATATAGTTATAACGGTTGAAATTGATGTCTGAGTGGCAGCCATGTCAGGTTTTCATGGTAGATATCATATGTTTTGTCAAAGATAGTTTACTCTGGGGAACTTTGAATTTTGTTCCCAATTTGGTGCTTGAATCTTAAGGGGGAATGCTCCAGTTTCCTAAATTTTTTCCCAATAATAGAATTAATTCATATTTTGTATGTTGAAATTGCATGTTATTACCAATTGAAAAATAAAATAAAAATGGGTGGTCAGCGATCTTGTTTGAATTTTATTGGCATTCGTATCACATAACCCTACATCGAAAAAATGCACAATTTTTTGCACCTGTCCAAGGTCACTAGAATGCTAATAAAAAGCTGTATATTCATCATTTAGTCCCGAAAACGGATTTAAAGTAACGTCTTACATTTATTACGAACAGAAAACCCAAAATATGTGCTGTTATAAATGCGTAAATGTATAAAACAGCATGCTCACGTGTTCGGTTAGATCAACGAAGCTGGAGTGTTTTATGTCAAAATTTGCATATTTTTGGAAATATTTCAAGTTCTACATAATAGATTTTGACAAAACTCCCTCATTGTATTAAGCAACATGTCCTGGTAATAATTCAAAAAGAAAATGTATAGGTCAGCGCACTTATTTTATGGTTTCATGGCACCCAATCCAGTATCAAATAGAAAAGAGAAAGCTTCAATTCCTACAGAAATTATGTGACATGAATTCTAATTTACTTATTAAGAAACTATTCGAATACAGATTGCATTTGTTTGACATTAGACAACGTACCGATCAAAAAGGCTTCATACCCGATGTTTACGCATTATTAGTTAAATATGACTGTGTACACTTTTTGGATACTTACCTTAATACAGCAATATTTCCTCCTAAATCAGCCTGGAGAAGACTTATCTGTAATAGGCTACGAACATTTTATGAAAACCAATGGTATCTAAATACAAACAGTGATTCGGATTTCGATACATTTCGGACAATAAATCCGCTCTTTAAACCATCTATTCTATGGCAAACTGCTACAACCAACAATCAAATAGCAGCAGCTATCACAACATCGCGCCTGATAGTAACTTGTCATAGAAAAAACGAGCAGATATGTGAAAAATGTTTCGCAACAACTGATAGTGTCGAAGAACATTACCTGGTGACGTGTCCAGCCTTTCGACGTCAGCGATCTTACTTCCTTAACAGTGTGGAAGAACTCTTTGGAACTGACCTTTATACGTATGTGAAGGACTCTGATTCAACCAATATTGTCACTAGACTTTTTTCTGATGAAACTGTCGTTAGATTTAAGGTTGACCAGCATATTTACGCACCCCTTTGTTGTAGTTTTGTACATAGCGTCCTGCATCGGAACGTATGAATACATGAACTACACTCAAAATGTATCCATATGACCCGACGTAGAGCGGAAATCGTCGAATGAAAGCAGATACAGTGAAACGATCTCGACACATATATCATATTGTGAAATATAATGCAAAACATTGTAAATGCAAGTCTACAAATAATTTACAACAGTCATATAATTCAATGTTAATAGCAGATGACAAATATTTTTGTTGCAGTCAATTTGATACAGAGCTTTTTCTTTCGCGAGCAGCGCAATTCAAGTCGAAAATCACTTTAATGAAGTATTTTCACACTGAGTTGCAATGTTCGAAGTGTCACAGCCTTTATCCCTAACCCTACGGAGCACTTTCATTTCGTTTCGCTTAAGAGCTCTATCATGGGTCGCGAGACAAAAAGCTGTACTGATCATTAATTTTGTATATAATTGTTAATGACTATCTGATAGTTACTATTCTTTCTGTCTACTGTCTGTTTATCCTTCTGTCTGTCCATCGTTTTTGTCTATTGTCAACCATTTCTCCTTTTTTCTTCTTCTCTCCCTCCCTCTCACGCCATGTCCTCCTGTCTTTCATATACATTATGTTCTATAATTAGTTTGATTGTGTTGAATTTGTATTATCATGTCATAATTGTAAATCTCTGAAAAGAGGAAATAAAGAGTATATATACACATGAATAAAATGACGCAAAACAGTGGTAACTGCATACACACTTACGACTGTCTTGCTCTAAATATTCGATTTCTATCTTGAGAAAATCATTTTCGCATAATAAATACACTTTTACCGTCGAAAATGGTAAATTGTAATGATGTGTTATATTATTGAAAATCTGGTAGCGAAACATATTAGTACGAAACATTTAAATTACTACAGTAAAGTCCGAGTGTTCCGAAAAACTGGAGCATTTCCCCTTAATAAGAAGCATTTTCTCGATGAGACGATTCAAATCAAATGAGTACCAAAAAGCATCGGGTTCGATGTTCAATAAATGAAATATTGCATTTTGAAAAGCCTTCATTCCCTCATATGTGTAGCTCTGTTCAAATATTCGTTGTCGGGTACGGGGCTAACAAACTTACCATCCAACCACCTCCGTCTATACCAAAGTCACAATAAATGGACATCCCGAACCTGTTTACATAAACACCAGTTTCTGCGTGCTCATTCTCAAGCCTAATATCTTTGCATGTGATTCCTGAAAAAAGGGGTTAGCATCACAAAATGGTTAACCCATTCCCAAACAACAAAATTTTGGTGTGGTTCAATTTGAAAGGTAATGTGGACAGCCAATAGATGAAATTAAAGATATGATTTCTGTACAAAAAGCACAGAAAATATTGAGGCAAAAGGAGAAACTGTTTCCCAAGCCATTTCTATTAGGGACGTCAAAACCAGGTATTGTTTGGGAAAGGGTTAAATATATGTTTCGGTAAAAACCTGTATACTCGTATTTTAGTAATCGAACATTTTACAAAGAAGTTATTTACTCATTTGGTCAACGCTAAGCATCGGTTAAACAATCGCGTCTCGGTTTGTTAAAAAACGTCTTGCTTATAGAACGAACAAATGTGATAGAGACTCTAATGTCAATAAAGAACATTATTATCTCTTACTGTTGATGTAATAAAACATATAGATTTTTTTTCAACTATCATCTCTGAGAAAAATACAGCATTTACGCAAAGGTTATTATAAACATTATTAACCCTTTCCCAAACGGGTGGTTTTATTGCGAGCTGCTGCAGACAAGAAAATGGATGTAAATGAAAACAGTATTTTGATACAATGTAGTATAGAAAAATATTGAGGCAAAAGGAGAAAATGCTGATTATCAGCATTTTGAATTCTTCTTTTGCCTCAATGTTTTCCAAAGCTTTGCCTAATACACACGTCAAACCAAATTTTGTTTGGAAAAGTGTTAAACACGGCTTTCCAAATAGGTTAGATCAGTCATATTCTTTGTCCTTTGGAAAATGTCAATCAATTTAATAGTTTATAAAAGTACCTGTATAAAACAGTTGCCTTGTCATCGTCCATGTACCATTTTCATTACATATCAATGTCCGTGGTCCAGGTACCCCAAAACAACTGTAGACGGCCTTGCTCCCTTTGCTATACACGTTACCAGTCGTGTGTACGTCAAAGTCGAGGTCTTCAGGGTGGCCGCATTCTAGAAATATAATACGAGTCGTTACCACCTTCACGGTGAAATAACAATTGCACGAAATCTGCAAAATTTCTGTTAATACATAAATTGTTTGAGGCAGAGAAGGCGGAAATACATCAGGGATTTGTGGGATGGGTTAGATATTTTAATTAAATAATGAGGAAAAAGAGCCTTTATAGCCTTGCGGAAGTAAAGTCTGGTCATAATCCATGTTACTGTTTGACGTTTACTACAGGTCATTCAGGAACTACTATATAACGTCACAAGTTATGATCAGACTGCGTATACAAAGGCTGACCTAGCTTCATATATGCTCGTATTTCTCTAATGCATTTTCGAGCGCTACTCTGCATCGTCCCCTGGGACAATGAGCCAGCAAAGGTATGAATCAGCACGGGAAAATCCAGACTTTAAATGCGATATAATGGTGTCTTTTTCCATAATTTATCAATCAAAAGGGGGGTGGGGGTGCCTAAGGGCCGTTTTCCTAGGACCTAAATTTTATTATTGCCTAAAATGTGTGTTTTCAGTCTGTTATTGGCATTGTTTAACGAGCAGAAACAGGGCGGATATCCAGAGAAATCGTGCATTAATCGGCAGATTCACGTGCGATATCGGACCGGTTTTGCATTCAAATATCCTCGATCGGGGATTTGTTGTGAGTGCTTCAGAAAATTGAAAATAAAGCCGAAATTTTGTCATTTCCCTTTTCCGCGTTGTAAATTCTTGTAAGACCCCATATCCAGTTTACACCCCAATAAATAACTAGGTCTCCCAGTGTAACCATATCTGATGACGTAATATAGTGACGTAGGTTTAATTCTTGGAATCAAAAAGTAAACAAACGGGCAGCTGACAGATTTTAAACTAAAAGTGGATTTCGTGGACATGGAAGGATAGAAATTAGAATTGAGTGGTTGTGGTCTAGGTCAAACGTGGTGGTAAGCCTGTGTGTTTCTTGTTCTTCTTTTAGTTACTGCAAATTTTCCTTTACAACTTTTTTTTTATTGAAATGAACGAATGTCTGAAACGAATCAGGTGGTCCAGAGATCTACCTCGGAAATTCTGACCTTTAAATTTATTACTCGCACCGAAATGAACGTTAGAATATCCAGAGTATGTTTCCAAAAGAAAACTAAGTCGAATATTGTTACGATTTCGCCAACCCAAATGAAGATTATGTCAGTAAAAATGCGACGAAACTTGACTACATAGCTACCAGATGAAAATTTAACGGCCCGTCTAGTGGATATCATACTTACTCGATATATGTCGAGTCGAATGCCGGAAAACTCTGGTATCTGTCGGTGTAAATGTGGCTAAATTTTCACAAAGTTTTTTAGTTATTCGTCTTATTTTATTACATTTCTTTGCAAATTCTTCATATTTTATGCAATAATAGCGTCAATTCACGTTTTTTCGATCGTTAACATTCTCAGAAACGTGAATTAACCCTATATTATACTTTTAATACAGATAGATATATAAAGGGGACATATTTTGCCGAAAAGTCTTAATCGAAAGGGCCTTTAGTTTGGTTTATATTGTATATTGAGAGTGGGTGGGGTAATTCTATTCCGGCGTTACCCAACGTTCTTATTGATCATTTTAGCTTAAATGTAAATAATTGTCTGAATGTTTTGTGACATTATGCTCGTATATGAGCCACAGTCTAAGTTGGGAGATGAAAACATAGAAAATAAATGAAAAATTACAAGAAAAGTTAAGTTTTTTTAATATTCATCATAAGCAAACCAATGGATCTGATTTCATGTTAAGGTATACGACCCATCAATAGAATCATAAAGATACATACGTAACTATATATATTTAAAACCAGCATGGTATCCCGCATCTAATTGCCAATTTTTATCAACTTTGATCGTTTCGTTGGTGAAATTTTGATAATTTTATATCTTGCATCAGGATCATACAAAATCATGAAATGCCAAACACCCAAAGTGAGCTTTTAAACACAAAAACTGCATGATTAAATGCAATAAACAAGTGTTTGCATCTAATCAATAGCTTATATTATCCCCAACAATGGACTAACAAGTAAATAAATAATAAAAAGCAACAAAATATTTTTTTGCTTTTGTAATACATGGCTACCATACTTTCGACAGGCTTTTCGGACGAATCTGAAACAATAGTCAATTTTAAATAACATTAATTCCAATGATATATCAAAATGCATGGCACAAAAGGAAGATAATAATTTTCCTATGTGTATATTCTTTCAAATAAAGTAAAAATTAAACAGTTTCGCCGTATACAAATTTTAAAAAATCACTTTGACTAATACACCCCCTTTTTTACCACCGCCCAATTTCTTAAGGAAAATGGCACTTTTTGTTCATTATACTTAAATAAATTGTTCCATACGAATTTTACAGGTTTTTTTATTGTTTGTATTGGAATATTTATATAATAGTAAATGTTACTATATATACATTACTACATATATGTTTTTTAACATATATATAAACAAAAATGTTTATAAAAAAAGAGTTGTCAGTGGACAGGATAGCTCAACGAAAAAAAGTTGGATTGTGAAATTTTATAGGATGAAAAGAATAAAAAGTCTACCCAAACAGAAATTTGAAAAGGTAATGGATCTTTACCTAGTCTTTATCCTAATAAGGAATATATACATGTCTGACCACAAGCATGTGTGCAAAGTTTCAATATTTTAATAATGGTAGAAATAAAAATGTTACAAGTACATAATATCTGCATGTAAATCGTTAGCCGAACATGTCTATGTCGAAAATTGTTAAAATGCCCCAGAAATGTATGTGTCTGAGTGTGAGTTGAGGAGGGCATTATCATCACAAGAAAATGTTTGAAAAAAATAAAGCCAGGAATGTTGTAGAAAGATAGGTCTCTGCCAAAACAAGGACTTGTTTGGGAAAGGGTTTGGTGAACAAGCAACTTTTGAATATCAGTTTTCTGATGTCATGTTTGAATCATGTTTGCTGCCTTATTAGTAGCTAAAGAGAAAAGACGAGACAGAAACACAAAAATATATAATCAAATAGAAATTCTACAGAGAAAATAAATACAAATGCTTGTATCAGTATTTGCTTCTTTTCTCTCATTGGTTTCTTTTTTTCACGCAAACCTAGCGTAGAGTAAGCATCAGTTGGTCTTATCTTGTGTCTAGTTGCTTGGGAAAGGGTTAAACAGAAAGAAATGGCAAAGGTCAAGCATACCTTTCCCCAAAGAAAAAGCCCACATTACGATAAACAAAGTGACCAGTTATGGAACGAAATATTTATGGTGCGAATCAACCTCCAAATAGTGACATATTACGTCAGAGGTACGTAATTGTGATTCAGGGGAGATCACTGGGTGCGCTTTAGTTGTTGGTGTTGCAAAGGGAGGTCATTCTAAATGCCAAAATATTTTGATTTTTTCGTCTTTTGCTGTTTCATTTGACGCTTTTATAAATTCATCGGCTGGGATTCGTTGAAGAAACTTTTCGTACAAATTCAAATCTAATGTAGAAGTCTCTTTATACAAAAAATGATTTAAAAAATCTCCGTAAATCCGAACATGCTCGATTATTTTCGTTGTTGCGGACACAGCCGACATTACACGAATCATTTAGAGCTAATGATGGGTCGTATTCCTTACACGAAAGTGTGTGTGTGTGTGTGTGTGTGGGGGGGGGGGGGCGAATTAACACGAAGTTGTTGATCCGTTGACATTATAATCCATCCCATGATGCACAATAGGGCCTACCCATAATTTATAGTCCATTTACGATATTTTGGCACATGTATTTTATACATATGTAAATGGTCGAAAAGGCGTTCATACGCTCGTAACTTCAATGCTATTTTGCATGCGTAAACAAGGGACATAATATCATCAGCGGATTATAAAAGGATAATACAACTATGTTTACCTGCAATTTTGCACGTTTCCTTATCTATGACACATATTTCTCTAATAGTGCATGTTTGGTTTCCGCACGAACCCTGTGGAAAAATGCAAAAATGTACTTGTAAACGTAAGGTCATTTACAGGTTAGCCTGTTGGCATTCTGTGACACAGGGATTACAAAAGTGATGAAATGAAACTGAAATTCTCTGTCCTGATTTTTATTTCATTCTGTATTTCAGATTAGCGAAAGTAACTCGTAGGTCTACCCATTTTGTTGTTTGTCAGTATTTATCATGGTTGCGTTCCATGAATTTAGGGAAACGTATTTATAAACATGTGACCTGAAGCCAGGCTAATGCTACGGTCACAAATCACTAAATGTTACCGCCCGACGCGATAACTGCCAATGTTCGTATAAATTCGACCGGTGGCGGCCCTGTGGCCGCCCTGCAGCAAGCAACATCGGCAGGCGGCAGGCGGCATTTAGGACGCCGCTAGGTGGCAGTTAGAATTTTAAGAAAAAGTTATAACGTTTGACCTTTCCTTTCAAGTCGATTTTTTTCGAAAACTGCCAAGTGAAAACTTCCGCTTTTCGACCTCAATTTGGAACCTAGATCGCTTTCTATGTTAACATTAAGTCGAAGAGTAGAAAATGTTATGCCGTAAAGTGCAAAATTCGACTTTTCGAGGTGACAGCATATTTTGGTAGAAAAATGAAAGTTTAGTGGCATCCATTTCTATTTTTCTAGTTGAATGGATGTTAAAACGTTTAAGACGGAAAGAAAGGATGAGTGCCAATAAGGCCTTTTCCGTGACCCAGCCCGATTTCCTTCATTTTCGCCTCACATGACCACTATCATATTGACCTTATGTAGGCAAAGTATCAACTTGAACGGAGCATTGGTTTGGAAGATATGGTTAATCAAAGTGGGTGGGGTAAGTCACCCACTATGCCATTTGATGGTAATCAATTTCTTATACAGTTTTACTAACAAGTTATAACTTGAAAATTGCTGATGCAGTGAAATATGTGTGTACTGCATAACAGAAGAAAATCGTATACGTCGCTCGATGTATGAAAGTATCTTGTTATCTGCTCAACAGGTGGTCATGCAATATGATTCTAGAAATTCAAGTGATTAGCTTTACCATTCATTTTCTTTCATGAGTCTAGTCTACCTTTGCCAGAGCTACAAACAATGGAGGGTATTTAGTCCATGAGCCAGGACCCGAATTTTGGCCGATTGGTACCACTCGGAGGGAGTAATTATTTTTGCACTTTTTGATTAGCCTGGTATCTATACTTCATGTTTCAGTATGATAGCAATCTCAGATCGGTAGTTTATGCCCCGAAAAACGCTTCTTTTCAAGGGTACCCTTTACACACAAAAATTTCATTGGTTTTCTAGTAAAACAACACATACATTTTCCAACCCTTAAACTCATTCAAATACAAAAGTCTTTGTTCATAACCGAGATACAGTACAAAGTAGCATATTTTAAGGTTTCTTGTTAGTCTGAAATGTCTTCTGTAGGAAGATTTTAGTGTACACAGAGAACTATCTATAGATGATACGAATTACAAGGAAAAATGAAAATTTTAGTGTTTGTGGACAAATAAAGTCTGCTTTCTGATGTAAATGAACTGTAATTAGTATTTTGATATCAGGTGATACTAAATAAATATACATATAACAAACTAGCATGGATAGCAATGCCGACTTTATTGCCGCTCATTATACTACCAGAAAGTCAAAAAAGCATAAATGCTTATCATTTACATTTCATTCATTTTTTAAATGTAAAACTAATTTGAACTACGAAAAAATTCAAATGAATAATGCTTACAAACACTTCCTTTAGGTAACACACGAAGAAAACTAGGCCTGGTTTGAAAGTGTACGCAGAGAAGCTAATTTCTCACAAGATAAAAAGGGGTGAGGGTTATAAGCTGGATATATTCATTTATGTCTCTGGTTCGAGAGGATGACACAAAGTCATTGTTTTGATGTTATTCTACTGTCAGAAAGTCATTAGAACACATGTCCAGACAAATGTACACCCATAAAGCATTGAAGAATAACGATTTTCCATTCGTGAAGAAAGACGGATTATCAATACTTTTATTATAATGTATAATATTTCTTTCCTGAAATCAAATGCAAATATTCAAGTGAATAAGACATCTTTTACAAATAAAGAGTCCCTCCAGAGTGCACACTTTCGTCTTTTGCCTTTTGTTCGGATACATTTGCACAATGAATACAAAAATTGTAGGCTATTGGCCTGCTTTTGAAAACAATTTTGAGGATTTCTGGTGTTAACACTGACATGCAAATTGGTAGTGTTTTCTTATATATGTACAAATTCTTTCTACGTATATATTGCTTAGTACAACCACTTGGATTGCAAATGAAACATGCATTCCAGAAAAAGTACTCAAAACATCGTATATGTATACAACATATTAAGAAACATGTGTAGTTAACTACAAGGCTATCACTTTTCATGTGTACGGATAAAAATGTTAAAAAAAGGAGGTATTTTCAGCAATACTGTCATGGAACTAATCTATAATTAGAGACCTAGCAAGAATTAAATACATCTTAAGTGTATTAAAAGCATTGTTGTGCAACAGAATTAACATTAACCCAGGACATCTGAATATGTAATGACCCGACTTCGGCTATGTTTTTTTAAGACGCTCAACTAACGGACGAAGATGCAGTTGTCCTGGGTTCACTTTATTGCACTATACTCTGTAGCGTGGACATATCACTACAGCAGTATAGTCTTTTAGAATGCAAGATATAATGCAGTACAAAAGAAATATTTACGAGTAAAAAATAAAGCAAAGTGTTAAATAAACGATAAGACTAGAGATAAAATTGATTACAGTGATACAAAAGCTGTTGAAAAAAACTCACACTACGTTTCTGAAAAAAGAAAAACTATAATTTAATTGTCAAATCAACATAGCAAGGTTCAGTTGGAATCTTTCGTGAATGATGCATAATGTAAGTAAAATTGGCTAGAAAGGAAGAAAGAATCACTACATGGACTGTTATACAATGTACATAGACAGTTACAATTTATTTATGCGAAGTAAACAATGATAACACAAAGAGAGTAATATGCAAATGTAAGTATTTAGGCACCAAAACAGATTTGTTGAACTGCAATTACAACATATTGCAAGAATTACGACTTGATATTAATCAACTTCTACCCAAAGCTTGGAACTGTCATGAGCAAGGCCATAATTATAACCGAACAATCGAAATCACCCTAGCATTTAGCCTTACAGCAATTGATATTTCAAATGAAGAAATGCAGACAGGTTGATATTAAGAAAAAAAATGTAAGTATGCTGTCTAGTATGCATTACAGGGAAATGTGTTTTGTGATTTTTGAGCACTTAAAAGTTATGGAGATTAGACATTTAAAGTTAATTTATTAAATTATTTTAAAGCCTGTGATTAATTTATTGTAAATATGCAAATACGAGAGGGAATTGGATCACGATAAAAGTGGTCTAGATTATGAATATATGAAAGAATATGGTCAATCAGAGGTAGAGATTTTCCATGTATCGAAGTCGTCAGCAAATTCGTTAGTTGGTGCTTTAGACAGATTTAATTTAAAAAAGGTCATTTTAAAAAACGATCCAAAGTTATTTTGTTCTGTTCATTGATAAATTAAGTACCTATTGTAATTAGCATCAATACTTTTTTTCAAGGATTTAGGTGTTAAAGATAAAGAAAAGATATATAAAGCGGTGATGGAAATGTGAACTGTTGGAGCAAAATGAAATTTAATTTCTGCGCATTACGGACGTTATCAACTTACAAACAAATTGTAGTATTTTAATCTTAATCAGATAAAAACCATCATTACTGAATCATAAGCAAAATGTGATTTGTGTCGTTGAAGAATGTCATATATCACCAGTTGGTATAAGTTCAATTACCCACGAGAATGACAATTTCGAAATAATAAAGTTATGTAGACAACGATTTTGTTCGGCAATTTAAAGTACGCTGGTGCATTTACGTAACTAGTCAAGTGAAAGCATATGAGAGGATATCAAAACAGTTTTGAGCTTCTGGTATTTACTCCTTTGAGGTAGTAAAGGTTTTTTACACCTTCGTGTAAATGAATGTTTCAGATACACTTTGCATGTAAGATCATATGGCTAGCTGCTACGAGCTTGTCCAAAACTTTTAAACCGACTTACCCCTCCCAGTTTTATTGGCCAAAATGGATAATATTAAGAACACGGTTACACATGGTAATGTTTCTAGTCCTTGAGGCTTACGGTGCTAAACATGATTGCCTAAGTTTATGGGGAGTCTTCCCCTACTTTTGCAACAATCTAATATTGGGAAAAGGGAATTCCAGTGAGACTGAGACAGTTAAGAAGATAAGTTGACTGCTGCCATTAGTTGACTGCTGACGAGGAGACTGGTTAGGATAACAAGACGTTGATTCCTAAAAATCGGATATTAGTGAACTGTTAACAAGGTGGAAGGAATATGTGAGGTTGGAAAGGCTACGGGACTATTATATGAAAAATACAGCAGGTGTGAGACTCATAAACCTTTGATATGCCCTCATAAACGACTTGTTTTGAAACATGGGATCATAAACGAAACCGCTAAACAACCACAATCACACCAGTAGTGAAAAGGTATGGTAACTATTTAGAGGATTATAAAATCGAGTTTTCAAATTATATTGATCTGATGAATCTGTTGCTCACAACGCAGATTCTGTGAAATGTTTGCATTTGTCTAAAAGAAAGGGTGAATGAGATATGTTTGATTAAAAATTACGCCACTGTGATTATAAAGACAGGGGGTGCTGTTTTTGCTTTTGTAACCACAAATTCAATCACTTTGACCATTAGTTATCAATTATATTCCAATCACTTTGTTGTTAACATGTGTATAGTCATATGGATCTTATTAAAATTTCAGACTCTTACTAAATGAAAACAAAGATTTACACAACCATTTGAGTATTATATGTATCATACTGCATTTTGTAATGATTCGTGCCAAATAAACTAGAACACATATACATCTGATTCACATTTTAATGCATATATTCGACAAAAAAAGTTTAAATCTCTGTCAAATAATTATTTAAAGTATATATGCATACATATAATTATTTTTATCTATATGTTTATCATTTCTCCTAGTGAGCTGGATACATATTACTTAAAGTGATTTTCAGTGACCAAAAGCATAACCCTAACAACGGGTATGTCAGGAACCATTGACTAAATCAAAATCACGAATACCAGAATCAGCACATGTATCCAGTATGATTATATATAGAACAAATTTTAGAAATATTGCTATTGCAACTGTAGTGAATATACAAATGTACGTACAAACAGACAAGGAGACCTAGAAATGGGAAAAGGATGACACACATGTTATACAATCACCTGGCTTATAAAATTACATTGTTTATGATAAATCTGTTCTGTAAGTATGCATTGTACATCTACGGACTTCGCTGTCGAAATACATATATAGAATTTGTCTTTTAGGAGGCAAGGGGGTTGCATTCATTCATGGACACTGCAATATATTTTCTAAACGAAATAGAATTGCAAAAGTACTACATGTATCTAATTTCTATTTTAACATAGAAATAAGTTCCCTCCGTACACTTTGATTATCATTCTTTGCATAAGTAATCTTTGTCTAATCATCATAGGTTATACAAACTAGGTTTTGAAAATGAGAATGTTATAATCCTACTTAAAATAGCAGAAACAAATGTATTCTCTCATATTTACATAATTGAGCGCGGATCTGGAAAAGGGTCCCTTATAGTATTTGAGACATTACATTTCAAGATCAGTGCATGCGTTTAGTAAAGACAGGCAGACATTCATGGTGCTATATTACAATTGCAACAGGCCATTAAGGATCTAGTGAAGAACAGCAATGGTTCCTGATCAGACTGCATGTATACGCAGGCTGATTTGGAACCATATTTGGTTCAAGAGCCTTAAAAGACCTTTTTTCGTATCCGTATCCTGACTTATTATATTGTACCTGTATTATATTGAGTTATGATTAGATATTTATGAAGACCAATATATCAGACGAAGAGAGTTTTTGTACTATATATGACAAAAGCTGCAAATTATTTTGTATATTCATTGTATCATTGAAAAGGGGACGATTGGGTTTTACTTTGGTTGCTACATGATGTACATTACATATCGTATAATCGTATATTGGCATTGGGCTATATTTTGTTGTAAAGTATAGCTTCATTTTTTTCATGTGGTCATTCAATTTAGTTACGAACCGTCGAATATTGTGCAATTGAATATATTTCCAGTAATTATTTTCTAATTTGCATTGATTGGGCATGCAACTGAACATATAAGGCCCTTCATTATTTATAAAAGTGAAAATGCTTTTGAGCTCAGCATTCTTTCAGTAGGCTAACGTAAAATTCTCCATTTCATATTCATATAACATATATATGCATGAAATAGTCACCTATGAGGTAATCCAATTGTTTTGGATAAAACACAGTGCTGTCAATAGATTAGCAACAGTTAGAAGTCTTAGAACACTAATAATATGCGTTTTAGTTTTTAGGTACGAACATTTCAGGGTCCGAATCGACCAAATGTTTTTTTGCCTTTTACAGCTTTTTCCGAGTGTTTTGTGTCATGAAACTGGCATGAATCGATGAATACGCATTTGAAAATATATTTAAGTGTAAAAATATGTAGCCACTTGCATTCCTGCTTCAAAGAATTGAAAAAGTCTCTTGAAAAAAATGTGCATTTCGTTCGGTGTAGGTGCCGACAAATTGTCTTCTATTTCACAGCCTACAGAGGCCCCATACCTGGGAACAGATTCAATAGTGCTCAAAACTAGTGTTTTAAGAATATTTTTGCAGAGAAAATAATCACGACAAGCCTTTTGATAAATAACACACTACCAAAAGAAATTGCACCTACTGTCCCATTTGTGGACATGTGAAAACGGGGTAGGTTAAGAAAACGGCGATTTTCTCAGCATAAGCTACCAATTTCAGACTGCTATCATATGAATTAGTTAACTACACATATAAAACTGTTCATAAAGTGCATTAAGAATTACTCCCTCCGAGTGGTACCAAAAAAGTGTCTGGCTCAAGGACTAATTGGCTTTTTCAAATTGCAATACTTTTTAAGGTAGAATACCCGTAATGTGGCCATTTTGTAATTCATAAAACTTCGGCTTTTTCGAGCGTCGACGTTACGTATCCGAACCTATTCGGGCGCGGTCATAAACATCCGGTGGTGGAAAGTTTCACCGCCGATTGTTTTCGACGTCGCCGAATAGTTCCGACGTCACGCGAATATCATAAGGGGTAGACTACCTTAAACATGTCGTTTATCAAAGCATATATCGAGACTATTCAAATGGGTACCCACAGCATAGTGTTTAGATTTATGACAACCAAATTAGAATACATTTATCCTGTTTAGGCTATTTGTTGTTCTACTTCATATTAGCCTACCCCTTTTTGATCGTTTGCAACATGTTACTATATTACCACTACATTGTAGAGTTACAGTACTTACATTTTCTTGGAATTCCGTTATAATCAGAGACCCCGGCGCTGTGACATCATCTCTCACGTCACTAAACAGTCTACAATATTTCGTACGATACTTGTATTCTACAGCTTTACAACGTGGCCTTGTTGTACATTCAGTATAGCATTGATACACGGAAATATCGACGAAACTGTTTAGTACGGAGTCTTCCGATCCTACAAACCGACGATTTACGGAAACTGTTTCAGATGTTCCATGGGTTCCATCGAATATATAACTTGCCAAAGTAATTTCGGTGAAAATGAATAAAATGAGAGCAATGCAAATTAGCCTTCCGATCATGACGAGACACTTAACAAACTAAAATCGGAATTGTTTTGTAATTGATTAAACGATGACAATTCGACGCCGGTAGATTAAAACCTCATAACGTCACCTGTTTCATGCTATAGACACGAGGCTTTGGTCTGCTACCATTATGCTCAGTTACATATAAAACAATACCACTTTGTCATTTCATTGATCTACTGTTACTGAATTTTTAAACACAAAACATTCATAACCGGTGATAAATAACGGAGATCGTGTACTTACACGTGACGCTCCTAAATTTCCTTTAGATGCCTTTTTCTACATCATGATTCGTATAAATACAATGGGAAACGATTTTATCAATTTGAGTTTGAGTTTATTGGGGGTTTACGCAGTTTTCAACTACCAGTTTCATATCGCGGCTGGAGCACCTACACATGGATTGCTGTTGTTTCTCAAACCAGTACTACCACAACACCCTTACCGAGCCTCCAGCTGCTCGTCCACTTAGGTTAACGATTTAAAACCCATTTGTTGGTGACAATTTTGTCAGAAAGAGTATTAGCCGCGGCCGGGTATCGAACCCGGGACCTCTCGTGTGAGGGTTAGATGCGCTACCAACTGCGCTAAGGCTGCGGCCGATTTTATCAAGTAAAGCGTGACGTAATTTCGGACAAACAATAGTATTTCATAGATGTTGTTATAAAATAAAAAAAACTGACGGTTTATCAATGTTTATGCCCCCGTATCGAGAGATCGGGGGCATATTGTTTTACTCGTGTCCGTCTGTCCGTCCATCTGTCTGTCCGAAAACTTAACAAACTTAACCTTTGCCTTTTCTCCAAAAGTATTTGACATGCAAAGGTCAAATTCGGTATGCAACTTCCTTTCAATGATATCTATCTGTTCCTTGCAATTTGACCATCCTCAATGTCATCCGTTAACCCTTATCAACCCTTTACTCTACAAAAACTTAACATTTTACAACAATGGCCGTTTCGGGGGCATTTGTGTTTCACCAACACATCTTGTTTCCCTCTAATTCCTCCAATAATGAAGATAAAATTTCCATGCAAACGAACAATATACATTATAAAGAACATTAGACAAAATATATAACAACAGCGACAGTTTCTCAAAACAAAATGGTATATAATGTCTATTTTCAGCACAAATTGCATTGCTTTTGTACTTTCTTCTACATTTTACAACACGAATAGAAATATGTGTCACGTTTTCAGTCACGTGGTCCGGTGAATGTTCATATTGAAGGGCATCGTGAGGAAGACTGTTTTGATGAAAATACAGTCGACACTCGTTATGTCGATATCGGATTAGTCGATATTCCGCTTAAGTCGAAGTGAAAGTCTGACCCCGTCCTCACCAATGGATATCAAAACGTTAAATAGAATAACTTCGAAATAAATATAGCCATTGAAATTTAGTAGGAAAAGGATAAAAATTGCTCGTTACGAGCAATTTCTTTCCTTTTCCTTTTTTATTTCAATTATTAACGCACTTGATGAGCAACGAAAATGGTCAAATGGCATTCAATTCGAAATTGAACAAAATCGGATAAATCGAACTCCGGATATGTCGAGATAATTTGACGGCCCCTCTGAGTTCGACACAACGAGTGTGGACTGTAGTCTTCTGTTTTCTCGATGTTCTTTTTCGACAGAAACAAGTTTTTGTGTCATTATAAGATAAGGCGCAGTACGACTCTATATGTACATTATAATGCTTCCTTTTGTCTAAGAATCCGTCTGTCGCTTCATTTGCACATGCCTACTACCTCCCGAAAGTTATGAACTCTACAGAATGCATTCATAATTTGCACATGCCTACTTCCACCATTTGATAAAAAGCACGTAAAATTTCATAGGAAATGCTAGACTGTTTTTAAAAAATGCACTTTTAATAAGGATGTCCTTTCTTCTAAAATTCCTATGGGCTGGAATTTGTAAGAGTTCCTGTGTAGAAAAGTTAACTTATTTAAAAAACCGAGGCTTTTTACACTTTTCATGGCCTGTATTTTATTCCCGTGTTACATCACTAAAGTGTAATTGGTGTCATTGTTGGCATGGGTTACGTAGACAAAAACTTATCGGTCTATATCTTATGAACTGTATGAGATGTAGTCTTAATACTGCACTCATAGAAAGATCCAACCAAGACCTTTCGTATTTTTACCACGAAATTCGACCTTGTGACATTGACCTTGTAAGATTGACTTTTTTAAAGAAAAAAATGTGCGTCTATGCGAGCTACGTTGTCCGCGAAAAGCCCTTGTTACGTTAGATAACCTCGGATTCAGTTTTTTTAGACTTAAATCACACAATCGACCAGCTTTTAAAATCAATTCAAGCCAAAAAAGATTGAAAAGATCACAAATTACAAGAGCTGAAAAACTGTTTTGGTCCCCTTTTTGTATGACGCGGTCACATAAGAGAGAAAACTTACAATAGTTTTATAGGCTGTGCCCAGAAAATAGCCGGATAAATATATGAGAAATATTGAATCTAAATCTTTTACAATAAAGACGTTATTATGCAATTTTGAAAAGTGATGCGTTAGAACATTTGCTGAGTATATATAAAGCTAGAAAAAGACATAGCTAAATAATGATGTGTTTATAATATACTTAGTCCCAAAAGAAACGATACATAACCTGAAATCATAACATTTCAAAAATAGCGTTCGATTTTGTCGTATGACAAATACGTCATCGTCACGCCTCACTGGTCTAAAAATAGATTGGGAATCTCCTATCGTACAAATAATGGCTGTGAATCTCACGAAGTTTTTCCACATTCAACTTGCCGAAGATGGCGTTTTAAGAGCTGGATTGCTGTAATCATTTGTTGAGAAACATTCTAATTCAGAGTTAAGAAGGTTGCTGCACTGTCGTGTACTTTTTAAGATCGGTAACTATGAAATAAGCAGTTTTAAAACAAGTAATGTTTACACATACGGTCCTGCCTTGGCTTCGTCGTGTCGCTCGTGCGTGCTCGCTTACCCTTTCCAAAACGACAAAATGTCATGTTTGGCCAAATTGAAAAAAGTCTGCAGATGACAAAACGGATGTGAATACTTTTAGTGTTTTATCTCAGAGAGAATATTGAGACAAAAGAAGAATGATCATCAATATCCAAAGAAGTTATTCACAGTGTGAATCACACCCTTTTGGTCTGCTGAGCAGGCCTCTTCAATTTGGTCGATCATCATTTTCTTCTTTTGCCTCAATGTTTTCCCAAGAATTTTCTGTTGGGGACGTCAAAACCGGTCTTGTTTGGGAAATGGTTAATATAGAGAAAAAACTAGAATTTGTCGCTGAATGTGTTTTGATATCCCCAAAGGCTTTCACTATGTAGGCCTACAACAAAGGGCAATATCTTACAAAATAAGCAAGGTAGAGTTATGCTCCTTGTGCGTTGCACTTCTCCTTGGTGAGATCTATCTACCCGAGAAGTTTCATGATCATAGCTACTTTACTTTCAGACTTTTCGATGTTTTTTCTGGTTAAGCTGCTGGGGAAACTCAAGAAAAAACGTTTGTCATTTCTTGTCTGTCTCCGTCTCTGGAAGCAATCTTGCATGTTGCATATGCGCAATGTTTCGTAGTTTTAGTTCCCGCATGCATTATCTATGATCGACCTATATCTCGCTTGAAAATAATATTTTTTTGCTAACACTGTTACGAAAAAAATGTCCGATTCATGACCGATAAACAAAATATTAGACTGGTACCCGGCAAACGTTGTTGGGGGTTTTCCCATTAGAAATATATTTTTAGCACAAATTGGCGCGAAAATTGTTCGCTATTGCAAGCGTACGCATTTGGTCGAAATATACATTGTTGTACAAGTCGTCTAGCAAGGTAATGTCAGAATTTGAACCGTTTCCAATGAACCGTTCTTCAGGTACGTCCATTTTAATGATTTGCACGAGTTCCACTATACCCACACTCCCAGGTAAATGTAGACGTAAAACAGTCGGTGTGTTATACAGGGCTTGTACCCAAACGATAGAAAAACATTAAACGTTGTTGAAAAGATGTGAAACGGAATGCCGAGATTAAATCAAAATCAGCGACTTTGAGCAATTGGAATGTTGGAATCTGGTCGACGTCACGTTGACGTCGCCGCTCAGTTTGGAATGTCGCGCATTACGATAACGCATGACGATACAGAACACGCGGATCAGTTGATGATCGACCCTGAGCAGGAAGGCCACACGTGACTACAGGTGCTCAGGACCGTCACATAAGGACGTTACACTTACGTAACCGCTTCAGGTCGGCTCCATCAACTGCTGCTGTAACGCCTGGTCGAAATAACAACCGGATTAGTGCGCAAACAGTTCGGAGAAGACTAGCTGCATTGCTGTCAGGAATGCAAATGGTGGCCATACGCGCTATTGACTTCTTTGTGACTTTGTACGGTGACCCCTACTTGTATCTTAATGGTTTGTAGTCCCTATCTGGTGGTTAAAGTTGACTTTTTGCTGATCAAATATTCCCTAAGACATTTGAATTTAAGGTTATGTGAGAATAAATTAAAATGTAATGTTTACAAAAAAATTACTCACATTCATATCTATGTATCGTTTCTTTTGTGATTAAGTATAGTTTAACTTTTGCGGTTGAATGTTTGACACCACCACCACCACAACTACTACAACAACTAAAAGAAGAAAATCATTATCTTCTTATTGTCATGCAATAGAAAAATATTTATTGTAGTTAAATCATACTAGATATCATTTAACTCGTGTACTTATGTAAGATACAATTTGATGTTGTGATTTATTGTGGTACACATTTGAGAAATTAAATAATGATAAACAGCAATACATGTACATGTATGCAAAATCTACTTGTAGCAAGAGTATTACTATTATTAGTCGATATGATGGAAATTAAGCTTTTCTACCCATCATTAGCACTAATAAAGAGCCAGAGGCAAAATTTAAAAAGTGCCCGTAATGCCTAAACTTTGTTACATTTCCACTCTAAATACAAACATAAGCATTCGAACAGTTTAGAATTTTGAATTTATGCAAACTTATGGAAATATTTGATAAAAATGTTCAAAATTACATCCCTTGCATATGAATATAGAGTAAAATAATATTTGTATATTTTTTACTTCTTGAAGCATAATGTTGAAATCTGGCACGGTGTATCAACTTATTTGAAGTGTATTTACAAGTGTCTGTAATTTGATGCATTTCTTATGGCTAGAAGGTGGTGTTTTTAATGATGGGTTATACACTGCTCAAAAGTTCTAATTGACAACAACTTTGTTTAAAACGTAATTATTGTAATATCATAAGCTGACATATTCATTTTTCTTGATTTACACAAAATGTCAAAAGCTTCTTATCAAAATACATTATTAAAACAGCGGCATGAGATAAACACCACTACAAATGAAAAGTCACAAACGGTGGTCAATGACATATTTTCTCCAAGCAGCATTGTCCAAGGCTCGTAACTGAATTCTGATGATCCTTTCTAGATAAGGGTGTATTTCCTTGGGAATTTCCTCCATTCATGAGAGGCAAAACGATTCAGATCGTCCAAAATGTAGCCTTACATGGGTGGTTGTCTGAATTCTCTTCAATCCAGCCCGATATGCTTAAATGGTGCTAAAATTAAATTCTCAATGTGGTTTGAAGCCAATATGTGGCAGGTGCCTATTGAATAATGACACAGGGATGATATCGTTGACAAGAATGGTTTCCAGATTATCTTGGAAAGGGCCGGAAAGTTGGTAATTTTTCGCCGCTCATACAAATTGCGCTGATGATGTTTTCCATGTAGATTACTGTTAAATCTAACAACAGAAAGTGTACCCGATGTCAATCGGCATCGTAGGTGTCATTTTTACATATCCACTTCCAGTCATTCGAAATTCCTGGAATAGCCCTTTACACGCAGGATTTTGACGAGTGAAGATTCTTACAACAAGAAAATTATTGTGAAAGGCACTAGAAACCATAATAGAAGATTATTTATGTTATTTCAAGAAAGAAATAGTCAAAAAGTTTATTGACAACAAACCCCCATAATTGACCCGCCAGATTCGATCTCTCTAGCACATTCGCATTACATGATTTTGGTCATGTTTTCTGTTTTTCCTGGGTTCTAGGCTGTGTAGGACATGATGTGTCTAACATTTAGGAGTTTTGTAAAGCACATGTGTTTTACGTGCACGTTTGACCAAAACGTGTTTTTCAACAATAATTTTTGGAAAATAAAACAATCGGTATTATTATTTATTTATTCGAAATCTTCGTCAAATAGATAAGCAACTGTCAAAATTTCTGGTTTTATGTTTAAGCCATGTTTTGAATAAAACGAGTTCAAAAAGTAGCCAATTAGAAATTTTGAGGAGTGAAAACCTTAAGAAAGATATTGACAAAACAAAAGGTGTATATTTTCTTTTTCCAATCAAAGACAGAACAAAAACAAGAGGACCAAGATGGTCCTATATCGCTCACCTTAGAGCGCCCTGAGACATACTTTTTAGCAAACCTTTTAAATCTCCGAGGATTTTGAAAAGAGGATTTAGAAAAGGAGTCATATGACAATGGTACACACTTAATTTCAAAGCACAATTTTGGAAAAGATTGTCAAAGATTTTTCACTACATCTGTATTTAAAATCACAACATATTGCTGAATTTCCATTGCAAATAGACAAATTGAAGCATTAATTTTGGAAAGAGGTCATTGGGCTATAATATTTAGAAACCATAGAAGGTTTGGAAATTCTAAGACAATTTTAAACCTGTTCCCGCTTTTTCAAATCTAGAATACCTCATGGTAGAGCTTATTTTCAAAGCGTAATGATAACTTGAACTAATCTGTTTAACAAGACAATATGACACACACAACTTATGCACTTTTTTCTGTACAAAATGCAAGAGCCTAAAGCATAGGAATAAATCTAAAAGTTCTTAAACAAGGCAAAAAATTATCTTCAGGCCTTAACAACTTGAAAAGATTGTCAAACATTGCCCTCTATCATTTATATGGAACCCACAACATAGGGGAAATATTCATTGAACAGTAAGGATTTGGTTTTAATAGTTAAACCTTTTCCAAACAACATAACATAAGAGCAGACATAATTAAAAGCTGCTGTAGATGATAAAACAGGTGTTGATAAAGACTGCATTCATGTATGATATAAATGCAGAGAAAATGATGAGGCAAAATGAGACAACACGGGCTATCAAGTTATCAACATTTTCTTCTTTTACCATATCATTTACAAGCCTTTTCTGTCGGTGAGGCAAACCTGTGTATGGTAGAGAAAGGGCATAATGCTTTCCCATACAGAAAGGTAAAGAAAGAAAATAGACTGTTCCAATTTGAAAGTTCAGAATACAAAATTGACAGCGGTACAAATAGGATTCGTTTACAATAAGCTAGCATATAAAATATTGAATAAAACAAAATAAAATATTGAGGTAAAAGGAGAATCAGCACTTTCTTCATTTGACTCATTAATTTCCAAAGCCTTTTCTAATAGGGACTTCAAAACAAGGTCTTTCCAGGAAAGGGTTAAAGTATCTAGTTGATCCCTAGATCGAGTAAACAAACCTAAGTGCCTCGGGGATACAGGTAAAAGAGGGTAATGGCTTTCAGAATCATAAAATATCTTTTTAATATTTTAACACCCTATGTTGAGGGTATTCATTTGAATTCTTAAATCAAGACTATTCAAATGAGTACCCATAACAAAGCGTTTAGATTTTAAACATCAAATATAGAATGATTTACCTCCTTTTATCTGTAGCTCCATGCATTCTTTATCAGATATTATGATCTGCACAATCTGATTATAGGGATATGATATGTGATAAAATCTACCTGGTCAAACAATTCCTCACTTGAAAATTCCAGAACCCATAACATAGGGCTTCTTTCCTTGCAATGTGATGATTTTTTAGTATTCTGTTAGAGGTTTATGAGATGTAAAGTCATGCAAAATTTCAAGACTCTAGGCCAAATAGTCTTTGAGAAAACTGTGTTTCAGTGTGAAACCTTAAACCCCACAACATAGGGCCAATTTTTCTATAAGCACAATAATTTGAAGTATTTTGGTAGAGGGCATTGAGACAATACTACATGCAAAATTTCAAGACTCTAGACCTTATAGTTTGGGAGGAGAAGATTTTTTAGTTATTGTGGACAGACAGACGGACGGACGGACAGACGGACAGACGGACGACGGACGGTGAGCGATCACAATAGCTCACCCTCAGCACTTCGTGCTAAGGTGAGCTAAAAAAGAATCGACAGGGAGTCGAACTCTAGCAATAAAAGGTTTACATGACCGCAACGCTAACCCGAAATAAAACGGTTTTAAATTATGTACATGAAAACTATATGAAGGCAATTTGGATCCACCTCTAATCAGTAGCCCGATTAGCTCAGTGGTTAGAGCGTCTACCTTGAGTTCTAGAGGTCCCTGGTTCGAATCCCAAGAGTGATACATATTTTAACCACACCCCCTTTCTTTTTACATTTTTCATACCATATGGTTCTACAGATTGCAAAGACGTAATAAAAACACAATTACCAATTATGTTTTAATTGCATCTTAGTGATTTCTAGAATAGCTTGGTTTGAGAAAATGTATTGAAACAAAAAGTAGACGAAAAACATTTGCCTGACGTGAGATTCGATCCTTGGACCTCTGGAGTCAAAGTCAGACGCTCTACCACTGAGCTAATCAGACTATTGGTAGAAGGCGCTTCCAAATTGCCTTTATATAGTTTTCATGTACGTAATTTAAAACAGTTTTATTTCGGGTATGTGTTGAGGTCATGTTAAACTTTTATTGCTAGTATTAAAATATACCGAAACCTATCTACTCTTCGAATGACACTTCCCTGCTCACAAAATTAAAGAACTTTGCTCTTTATCATTGTAATTAAATTTGCCCACTGGGGGCGGCCATTTTTAGAAAATGCCTGGCGTACTAACTTACATAGTACGACAGGGAACCAGACTACCCATAGACACCCATAGACACCCTTAAACACCAAATAGCACCGGAAAACGATAACTACCCATAGACACCCATAGACGCCCTTAAACACCGAATAGCACCGGAAAACGATAACTACCCATAGACACCCATAGACACCCTTAAACACCGAATAGCACCGGAAAACGATAACTACCCATAGACACCCATAGACACCCTAAAACACCGAATAGCACCGGAAAACGATAACTACCCATAGACACCCATAGACACCCTAAAACACCGAATAGCACCGGAAAACGATAACTACCCATAGACACCCATAGACACCCTTAAACACCGAATAGCACCGGGAAACGATAACTACCCATAGATACCCATAGACACCCTAAAACACCGAATAGCACCGGGAAACGATAACTACCCATAGATACCCATAGACACCCTTAAACACCAAATAGCACCGGAAAACGATAACTACCCATAGACACCAATAGACACCCTTAAACACCAAATAGCACCGGAAAACGATAACTACCCATAGACACCCATAGACACCCTTAAACACCGAATAGCACCGGAAAACGATAACTACCCATAGACACCCATAGACACCCTTAAACACCGAATAGCACCGGGAAACGATAACTACCCATAGACACCCATAGACATCCTAAAACACCGAATAGCACCGGGAAACGATAACTACCCATAGACACCCGTAGAAACCCTTAAACACCAAATAGCACCGGAAAACGATAACTACCCATAGACACCCATAGACATCCTAAAACACCAAATAGCACCGGGAAACGATAACTACCCATAGACACCCATAGACATCCTAAAACACCAAATAGCACCGGGAAACGATAACTACCCATAGGCACCCATAGACATCCTAAAACACCAAATAGCACCGGGAAACGATAACTACCCATAGACACCCATAGACACCCTTAAACACCAAATCTCACTGGAAAACGATAACTACCCATAGACACCCATAGACACCCTTAAACACCGCGATAACTACCCATAGACACCCATAGACACCCTTGAACACCAAATAGCACCGGAAAACGATAACTACCCATAGACAGCCTTAAACACCAAATAGCACCGAAAAACGATAACTACCCATAGACACCCATAGACACCCTTAAACACCAAATAGCACCGGAAAACGATAACTGCCCATAGACACCCATAGACATCCTAAAACACCAAATAGCACCGGGAAACGATAACTACCCATAGACACCCATAGACACCCTTAAACACCAAATAGCACCGGAAAACGATAACTACCCATAGACACCCATAGACACCCTTAAACACCAAATAGCACCGGAAAACGATAACTAGCCATTATAGACATCCTAAAACACCAAATAGTACCGGAAAACGATAACTACCCATAGACACCTATAGACATCCTAAAACACCAAATAGCACCGGGAAACGATAACTACCCATAGACACCCATAGACACCCTTAAACACCAAAAAGCACCGGGAAACGATAACTACCCATAGACACCCATAGACACCTTTAATCTCCGAAACGCATGGTAAACGATAGCTACCCATGGACACCCTTAAACACCAAATAGCACCGGTAAATGATAACTTCCCATAGACAGCCATAGACATCCTAAAACACCAAATAGCACCGGTAAACGATAACAACCCATAGACACCCTTAAACACCAAACAGCACCAGAAAACGATCCCTATCCATAGACACCCATAGACACCCTAAAACACCAAATAGCACCGGTAAACGATAACAACCCATAGACACCCTTAAACACCAAATAGCACCAGTAAACGATCCCTATCCATAGACACCCAGAGACTCCCTAAAACACCAAATAGCACCGGAAACAATAACAACCCATAAACACCCATAGACACCGTTAACACCAAATAGCACCGGAAACGTAATTACCCATAGACACCGTAAAACACCTAATAGGATCGGAAATGATATCTTCCCATAGACACCCTAAAACACAAATGAGCATAGATAAACGATAACTACCCATAGACACCCATAGACACTCTTAAACACCGACTAGCACCGGAAACGATAACTACCCATAGACACCCATAGACACCCTTAAACACCAAATAGCACCGGAAAACGATAACTACCCATAGACATCCTAAAACACCAAAAACCACCGGTAACGACAACTAGCCATAGACACCCTATAACACTGGTAAACGATAACAACCAATAGACATACATAGACACCCTAAAACACTAAAACAGCACCTATAATCCTTAACTACCCATAGACACACATAGACACGCTAAAACACCGAATAGCTTCGGAAAACGTTAACTACCCATAGACACTCATAGACACCCTAAACGCCGAATACCTCTAGTCAGCAAAAACTACCCATAGACACCCTAAAACACCAAAAAGCACCGATATCCGATAACTACCCATCGACATCCTACAACAACGAATAGCACGGGTAAAAAATAACTACCCATACACAGCCATAGCCACCCTAAAACACCGAAAGGCACCAAAAATTATTACTTCCCAAAACCCTGGAAACGCTTACTACTAATAAACACCTATAGATAGCATAAGACAACGAAAAGTACCGAAACCGGTAACTTCCATAGACACCAAAAAACAACCCTAAACCCTGGAAACGCTTACTACTAATAAACACCTATAGATGGCATAAGACAACGAAAAGTACCGAAACCGGTAACTTCCATAGACACCAAAAAAGACCCTAAAACACCAAGAAGTACCGGAAACAATAACTACCCATAGACGCCGTGTTTGATCTTCTATACTGAACCTCATAAAAAACGCACCACTTTTTCTTGGTTTATATTTTTTCAACAAAATCATTCATTTTGTTGATACAGTATTATTCGGTATCCGTCGGACATAAGGTATGCATACCCACTCTTAAGCATTAATCTCACTCATTCATCCCAGCAAACATGCTTAAATGGGTCCCATATGAGCTGTGTATGGGTAAGCCCATATGGTATTGGGTAGGTCCATATTGGACCCATATAGGACCTTTGTGGGCAAGCCCATGTGGGTTTGATCATAAGGGACCCAGATGGGTCCCATATTCCCAGCATATTGGCTGTGTATGGGTAAGCCCATATGGGTATGCCCATATAAGACCAATGTAGGAAAGCCCATGTGGGTTTGACAATAAGGGCCCTAGTTAGCCTACAATAAGTGACTTGCGCCCATCCAAGTACAACAGAATAATTATGTACAGGCCTACATGAGCATATCTAAAATATCCATAATCTGAATCATGTATAGAATTATACGAGGGTTGTCCCAATAAATCGTAGACAACATCTATAAAACAGAAACCACTCAATAGATATTTCTATTTTTTCCCCAAAGATTATAGCCACATATAGTGAAACCACTTTGACCAAAAATCAAGTTGACTGCTTATTGCTTACAAAAAATTACACAATTTAGCAAAGGCATGTACCGACCCGTGGCGCACGTCATAACGTCATATACCGTTGTAATAACGTTACATTTTCACCGGGAAATGAATGCAGAAATGTCCAGGATAATTCCATCCAACCCGCATTATCTTGTGTTATGATTGAACTTTAGACACATCTCGCGAGTACTTTTGATGCCAAAAGAACTTTTTTAAGTACGTCGAACCTTTATTATCTCAAATTCGTTTCATTCGCCATCCCCCTAAAACCGTTTACCGTTTTTTCCTAATCAGTTACATCTTCATCATTTAACGCCCGTTTTAACATTAATTTATAATTCTCCAAGAAGCAATATTGTAATATCCTTTTGAGAACCTTTCTAAAAAGATACATACATGTACCCTAGACACTTTGCTATGTACGAGGTATAGTCAAAAAGTTCCCGGACTGCCTTTGAATTGTATTTTTTCGACGTATTTGATTCAAGTCTTTATTCAATAAGTAACTTTGAAATGTAAACTACCACTTTGATAAGTTTTTGTGGTTTTAAATTGTTAAAAATCAAAATTTTCAAAGACATTAGAGCATGGTGTTCAAGAGTACGGATCACTTTGAATTAACGCTTGCTCCCAATATTCTTACTATTATTCAAAGGACCATATCTTAAAAAATTACAGGCACTTTTACACGCAGCCTCGATATGGCATCATATCAACATATTTTCTGAACAATTTCAAAATTTTAACGTCGTGGCATAAAAATTCTGCGTTTCGTACATATTTCTCTTAGCAATGGATGAAAGTCAACTGAAATAAAGGCGACGTCATCACAGCGTACGGAACAAATCTCCGCTATTAACGTCTATGTGAAGGCCGGAATGACGCCTATGGAAATTTAGAAGTTCTTTATTCCAAGCGAAGGCTGCAGTGCATATTCTATGACAACTTTGTTTAATTGACATAAGAAATTTAGGATTTACCGCGCGAAAATAAGCGGTGATCTTAGCAATGAGTGGTCGAAAAACGTGCTCATTTAGACATGACGACCAACATTCTCATGGACCGATGTAAATCATTCGACGATGTAGCTAATATTGTTGGAATATTTGTCGTGGTTCAATTCATAAAATAATTTCAATAAAATAAAATACGTCTAAATTGTACGCAGGGCGGGAGGCGCGGCTTTAGAAGGACGATGAGCAAATGACCCGCGGCGTGTACACAATGTCTTTTCTTTGAACGTTTCCTAAGAAGCGTATGAACGCTGATTTTACCAGGATAATGTAGGTCTTACCAACCTAATGCATCCATCATACCGATATGAAAATAGGAGCCACATAATTATGTTCTAAGCTATAAAAGACTGTCCCGCATAACACGCAATACAGCCCGGACTCAGTAAAATGTCATTTCAGCATTTCCCTGAAATTTCCTCGATGTTGCAGGTTTGAGTCAAACGAAAAGCTTTGACCTGCGGCCAGGTCAGCTGTGAAATATTATGACACCGAATTCATTCGTTTGCTCCATATGTGTATCGCGATGGGAAGTATTAGTATCTAGATCATTTTGATAAATAATTTGAAAAGTTGTAAACTAACCCGAAATCATTGATTTTGGCTCTGTAAAATACGACGTTATGTAGACGTCGCTGTGCGACGTCAAAGTGATCCGTACATTGTTTATGTATGTTTTTGCGACTGTAAAATAATATGTTATAGGTATTGTATCAATATAAATGATATATGTACTTATTGGACATGAGTTCATCTTTTTAGGTATGTAAGTTTTAGAAAAATCCGAATGCATATAATTTACGTACGAAGGCAGTCCGGGAACTTTCTGACTGTACCTCGTATTTTGATTTCTTTCATCTTCATTAAAGAGTCCTAGGTGTCATTCTGCTATCCACAACAAAAACGCACAACTTTACGGTGCGCCGCAATTTTCTCAAACGTCGTCTTTTTACGCCAAAGCAAGTGCTATTTATTTGTTCTTAAAAAACGTAGTTGAATAACAATTAACGTCAAATCTTTGAAATTTGGCACAACGGGAAAAAACAGTATTTGCTTAATATGGCTTCGTAAACGTTTTTGACTGGAAATAGAAACCATTGCGTTAAATCACGCCAGTTAACCAAGTACGATGAGCGGGAAAGACGATACTTTTTACGTGCGCCGCATGGCCGCTATGCGCTTAATTTAAGAGGATATAACTGGATATAACGGAAGGACGTTTACAGAAAACATGTGCATATTAATTCGAAAATGGACAAATAATATTGCCACAAGATAGAAACATCGTGCGACGTTAGAAAGATAAGTTATTAAATGTGTCTACGATTTATTGGGACAACCCTCGTAAGTTTGCAATTTTGTAATTTAAATGACAATTTTATTTATATCCATCAAAGTTATTGACGGCGAGATTTGACCCGGCAGAGCAGACCAAGCGGAAAGGTCAACAAACTTATCGTCCAGGGGTGATAGGTATGCCGGAACCCCTCGTGATTTGCTGAACACTTCGCATGCTTCGCTTTTTACAGCTTACAATCCTATTACTCAACGACAAACAGTATTTGCACGTGCATACATTTGTCGCGTCATCTTAAAATGGTAATTGGTTAACTGAATATGCAAAAATGCCGATCCTGGTCAGCCTGTGCCATCTGTACGGTATGACCGGGATGTAAACTGTATTTAGATATTTTCACTTTTTGGAGATTACGCCTATTTTAATGATTAGCTTTACTGAAAATTTTGATCCAAACGGACCACGGTAGCTTCACACTTTTATTTGACTAGATAAGATAAAATCTTATTTTCACATGGCGGCACAATATTGTATAACGGATACAGTGCACGCTTTTACGTAAATTAACTACGGACCATTCTCGTCTAAACTGGACAATAAACTTTTCCACTTTTGTGAACAGTTAAGGTCACTCAGTCGGGTCAATTATTTTCCTCTATAATGACCATCAAATCAATACAAAATGAAAAAACAACAACATTAGATTCAGTAAGACAAGTAAGGCAACATCAATAATACATATCTAATCCTTTCTCGACAAAACCTGGTTTTGACTTCTCCTATAGAAAGGTAAATTGCGAAAAACATAGAGCTATTTACAAATGTTGATAATCGGCATTTTCTTCCTTTGTCTAAGTTTTTTCTGTGTTATATTGTACAGAAGTACATTCTTTGCCAATATTATTTTTTAACCGTGGCCTTCATGTTGGATCATCCTAATATTTTGTCGTTTTTACGGCGTTAAAACTGTAATTAGACAACTCAAATTACTAACATAATCAATTAACTAGTGTGTTACATGAAGTTTTATGTATATTAAAGGGAAATATTTCAATATCTTGAAAATAAATCATGTTTTCACAAAGCTTTTATGTAAAGAAAGTATTTGGCTTGATAATCGTATGTGATTCTGTTAAAAAAAACATTTTTGTGTAGATATTTTTTTTAAAAAAAGGACAGAAATAAATCTAGACATTTCCAATATATCAAAAACATATACATAGTTATAGAAAACATTGAAAATATTTCCCAACTTCCTTAAGATCATTCCATAGGAGTTCAATCAAGGTCGTCAGATACACCTGACGAGACCTTAAATAATCCTCATTGATGGGGATTAGAGACTTCTCTCTGAGCGTGAAGCTCAGGGATGTCTTGTACTTCTATCAATATTAAATAAAAGCCAATGGAAATGGGTTTTATAAGGTCTGCCCATCTGGGACCCACATGGGTCCCATATTGCATGTATATGGGCTGCCCAGATAGGTCCCATATGGCCCCCGGTTGCACATCCTCTATGGGTCCCATATGGGTTGCCCTTATGGGACCCATAAGGGTGCCCATATGGGACCCATTTGGGACCCATATAAATTGCTAGCTGGGCCATAGACCACTTCTACACCATCATGGGTGGTAAACGGGGAAACTTACTCCAAAAAGAGTCAACGATTGTTTTTGTCCGGCTATTTCCGAGGTAGTTGCCTAGAGCAAAAATATGTAAACAAAGGTAGGTGTCGAACACATTTTTTAGCTTATTTCTTTTACAACGAGTTTTGGAAAAAATCAGGCGATGCCGTGATAATATTATGAAGAAACGGTAGAAGTTTGTTGTGTGCTAGAGTAAACGGTGTTTGTAAGCCGGGTATTCATACAACCGTTGAAAAACATCTTAAAATCGAAAGTGAAAACTGCTACACGAGGATTTAAACACACGGTTTTACCAACCATTCTCCCAAAACAATATTATAGCCAATAAATCCGCGTGAAAATCAAATGAATAACCAGAAATATAATAACATCTTGAACAGTTTTATTACTGAAAATGATATTGCAAATTCAATACAGAAACTCAAATCGGGAAAAGCTCACGGTATCGACGGAATAGGAGCTGAATTTTATAAAAAATGCACAAAATATGATATTACCTTTAATCACTCTAATTTTTAACAAAGTTTTTTTGACGATGGATATTTCCCACTAAGTTGGCAAGAAAGTCTTATTGTCCCAGTACATAAGTCGGGATCAAAAGATGTCCCATCCAATTATAGAGGTATACTTAATACTACTGAATACTTTCTACAAGATATTTTCTAATATAAAGTTTAAAAGGCTTAGTAAATGGACTACTGAATTCAACATTTTAGACGAATCTCAAGCAGGATTCAGACCCGGTTACTCAACTATAGACAACATTTTCATTTTACAAAGCATGATTCAAAAATACTTGTCAAAACCCGGTGGTAGATTTTACGTACTTTATGTTGATTTTGAGAAAGCCTTTGACGGACTGCCACACCAAAAAATATTTGATACTTTGCAGAAAATAGGCATACAAGGAAAACTCTATGATATACTTGCATCAATGTACACAAATATGACATGCCGAGTTCGAACTGGTAATAATATAGCTTCAAAATCGCTGAAATGTAACGTAGGTATAAAACAAGGGGACATAACAAGTTCTATCATTTCTTATCTCTATATAAATGAGTTATTGTGCTTTTTCAGCAGTAAGGGCCATAGAGGAATTTTATAACTCAGGAAATACCCGATATTGTATGTATTTTGTATGCTGATGATGTCGCAAATTGCTCTGATAGTGTAATTGAACTACAACGACAATTGGATAGTCTATCCGAATTTTGTAATGTATATGGAATGAAAGTTAACGTAAAGAAAACTGAAATTGTTGTATTCCGTAATGGTGGACCCCTGAGAACAAATGAACATTGGACATTTAATGGAAATGCTGTTAAAGTAGCATCATTTTATAAGTATATGGGACTCCTATTCACACCAAAACTTTCATGGTCAAAATCATTGTCTAAATTAACTAACCAGGCACAAAAATCAATAAACGTTATCAATTCATATCAAAGAAATGTAGGAAAATTCAATTTAGAAGAATATTTTAAACTTTTCGATTCAATGGTCAAGCCTATCATTTTAAATGGAAGCCAGATATGGGGAGTTGAATATACAGATGCCGTTGAACAAGTTCAAGCACAATATTGTAAGCGTTTTGGGGTGTAAATCGATCTGTAAATGACGCGGTTGCTTTAGGAGAATGTGGTAGATTACCACTTTGTTGTGATTATTATTTCAATGCAATCAAATATTTATGTAAACTTTTTTCTATGCCTGCGCACAGATATCCGAGAAATTGTTTTATAATGTTGAAAAGATTAGATGAAATAAATAGAATTAACTGGGTGACCAGTGTCAAAAATTTACTTTATAGATATGGATATGGTAAAGTATGGATAAGTCAAGAGATAGGTGATAGTAATTTGTTTTTAAATAATTTTAAACAGCGATTAAGAGATTGTTAGACACAGGATTGGAGAAGGAGAGTGGACGAGTCACCCCGATGCGACACCTACAAACATTTCAAAACCTTGTTAAACCCAGAAAGGCATTTGTCTATTAATCTACCATTTTGTTTTATAAAAGCCGTCGCGAAATTTAGATGCAGCAGTCATAACTTTGCCATAGAAAAGGGACGTCACGAGAATTTACCCAGACATGACCGAATCTGTAAATATTGCTATGACCAGTTTATTGTCAGAATTATAGACGATGAGTACCATGTATTCTGTATTTGTTTAAACTTTGAAGAAGAACGCAATTCTCTCCTTTATTCATGGTATTCAGGAAATAATGAACGTGAAGGCTTTTATAATCTAATGAAAACGGAAAATATGTTAAAAAATTCGAAAACTTGCAAATTATATACATGTATATATGTCTTATTGAATGCATATAACACAAAAATATAAAGCAGTTATTGAATGAGCTGGGGCAGAGTTGTTGTAAATACATATGAATCCATGTGTATTTACATCAATTCTGTATCATCTCTTTAATATAATATTTATGATATCTAATATGATTGCGATTGTGATAAATAGCGAGTACCATGTGAAACAAATCAAGTTAAAAGTGCAAGACTATTGTAAATGCATATGAAGCTCTTATACACGTACAATAGTATTGCACCAACTTATCGTTTTTTCGTATACATCGATATAGAATGTATATAATAGGGACAACACAACTCTGTGATGTAAATATTGTTAATTTGTAATATTGTATTATGGGCCGGTGGCCTTTCTTTACATAATAAATATTCGTTCGTTATATCGATACATCTACATGGCTTACAAGCACAAACTAAAATGAAATATCACATAAATGGTATGTTTGTTGTTCGTAATAATGGAAATATGGCGAAATATCGGCGACAGCTAGTTGCCTGGAGGAAGAGACAGTTGCCTAGAGAAGAGATAGTTGCTTCGAGCAACAATGTAATGATCGTGTTAATCATTACCCCTTTGTGGAATTAGAAATTCTTTGTTAAGTTTTTACAATTAATTGTCATATATCTATGATATCTCTGTTTGTACTAATGCTATTGCTTTACATATCGTCGTTGTAAATGCAAAACCTCGTGTCTCGTTTTTGGAAAAAAATCAAAGGGGAGGGAAAAAGTGTAATAACTTTTCCCCAGCTGAAATGTTTTGCTTGAAATTTGGACATATTGTTCACAGATATGTAGCATTAATACCGATCAGTAAAACTGTCTCAAAACCTACTAGAATTGTCTAAACTGGGCACACAAGTTTGTACTTTGAAAATCGCAAGAATCGACATACGAGTTTTTGCATTTACACCGACGATATGCTTCTGAGGCAAAAAATCCCATCAGCCTGTAGGCGTTTTCGGGTATCTGTGAGTGTCTATGGATAATTAACGTTTTCAGTGCTATTCGGTGTTTAAGGGTGTCTATGGGTGTCTTTGGGTAGTTATCGTTTTCGGTGTTTTTCGGTGCAATTGTACGAAAATGATTTACAAGAATTTGATAAAGTGAACTTCTACACTACTCAAAGGTACTAATTGGTCACCTCATATTTTGGGATGTATAGATTACATCTATGTTAAAAGCATAATTATTTTAATACCATCAGCTGACATATCATTTATCATAATTTACACATAATGTCAATAGCTTTTTATTACAATACATTATCAAAACAATGACACCAGATAAATACCTCTACAAATGAAAATTCACAAACAGAGGTCAATGACGTATTTTTACCAAACAGTATTGATCATGGCTTGTCGTTGCATTCTTATGATTCTTTCGCAGATAAGAGTGAAATTTTTCTCCATTCATGAGCGACAGGACGATACATATCAGTCGAAATGTTACTTAATACACGGTTGTCTGAATTCTCTTCAACCCAACCCATAATGCTTAATTGGGTTCAGATAAAAACGTTTCAATGGAAATGAAGGCTTTGAATGTGGTCTGGAGACAATATGCAACGACTGCCTATCAAATAATGACACGGGAAAGGTATCGTTGACAAGAACGGTTTCCAGATATGCTTGGAAATGGCCGGAAAATGGGTAATTTGTCCCCAGTCGTACAAATTGCGCTGATAATGTTTTCCATTTAAATCATTGTTGAATCTAACAATTCTAAGGATAAAAAGGGTGTCCGATGTTAGGACATGGTGTATCGGCTTTGTAGGCGTCATTTTAACATAGGCTATTCACTTCCGGTCCTTCGAAATTCCTGGAACAGCCTTTTAAATTAGGCAGAATTGGGATGATTGAAAATTCTAACATCATGGAAATTATTGTTAAATGCACAAGAAACCATGATAGAAGATTACTTATGTTCTGTTAATGAGAAAATGAATGAAAACGTTTTTTACAACATAGATCTATCCCTAATATAATTGGCCTGCCAGACTCGATCCTGCCAAACTCTCTTGCGTATTCCAACTACTTGATGTTAGTCATGTTATCCTTTTTCTATGTTCTAGGCTGTGTAGGACATGGTGTATCTAACATTTACGATTTTAAATAGCTCACGTGTTTTTTCGTGTACGTTTGACCAAAACGGTTTTTTTCACCAATAACTTGATCAAAATAAATCGATCAATGTATAACAAATGTATAATAAATGTTTTTTTTTTCTCTCAATCGAAATCTTTATCAAATGAATAAACACCTAAATACATGAAATAAATATCAAAATATCAGTTTTTATGTTTCAGCCATTTTCTATTAAAACGAATATAACAAGAGCAACGATAGGCGAAGTTTCAACATCGTAGGCCTTGCACTTTGAAAGTTATGGACCGGACACAAATTTGCAAACTGAATCAAACAAAAGGCAATACGTCAAAAATTATAAATGGTAGTGTTAGGGTAATTGCACTCTGCACGCCCTAGCTATGAGATCTATACACCTGTGAAGTTTCAAGACCATAGGCCTTATAGTTTAAAGTTATGGACCAGACACGAATTTGCTAACTGAATCAAACAAAATCAAACAAAGGGCAATAACTCAAAAATTACAAATGGTAGAGTTGTGGTTCTTGCGCTCTGCACACCCTAGCTATGAGATCTATACACCTGTGAAGTTTCAAGACCATAGGCCTTATAGTTTCAAAGTTATGGACCGGACACAAATTTGCTAACTGAATCAAACAAAATCAAACAAAGGGCAATAACTCAAAAATTACAAATGGTAGAGTTGTGGTTCTTGTGCTCTGCACACCCTAGCTATGAGATCTATACACCTGTGAAGTTTCAAGACGATAAGCCTTATAGTTTTAAAGTTATGGACCGGACACGAATTTGCTAACTGAATCAAACAAAATCAAACAAAGGGCAGTAACTCAAAAATTACAAATGGTAGAGTTGTGGTTCTTGCGCTCTGCACACCCTAGCTATGAGATCTATACACCTGTGAAGTTTCAAGACTATGGGCCTTATAGTTTCAAAGTTATGAACCGGACACGAATTTTCAAACAAAATCAAACAAAGGGCAATAACTCAAAAATTACAAATGGAAGAGTTGTGGTTCTTGCGCTCTGCACACCCTAGCTATGAGATCTATACACCTGTGAAGTTTCAAGACCATAGGCCTTATAGTTTTAAAGTTATGGACCGGACACGAATTCGCTAACGGACAGACGGACAGACAGACGGACAGACAGACGATGCACGCGATAACATAATACGACCCTTCGGGCGTATAAAAAGTGGTCAATCAGAACTTTTGAGCAGTGAGCAGTGTACAACAAACTTCGACTATTTCTTCACAGCATCGCCTGATTTTTCCAAAAGTCATTGTAAAAGAAATAATTTTGAAAAAAAAAACGTTTTCGACACCTAGGTCTGTGTTTACAGATTTTCGCTGTACTAGGCCAATGCAACTATCTCGGAAGTAGCCGGAGGTCACGAGGCAACAAAATATCGTTGACTCATTTTGGAGCTAGTTTCTCCGTTTATACAACCCGTGATCATGTTCTATTGATTAGTTGCAATAATGTTGGCCTAACCAATACATTTTTTTTTGAAATCTTGATCTGTGTTTCTATCAAGTTTGTGGCTACGATGTCACAGCTAAGATAGGCCTATCGCAGTTCGGTTGGTAGGTCTATCTGAAATACGGATGCCGATGACTTTGAAGCTCATGGTCCCTTTTACTTTGTGTGAATTGAAGGCATATAAAACCTTATCCAATAATGTTTAAGTCTCATGGCCAAAGGAAACTTTTGAGATGAGCTGCAAGGGCGGATCCAGGATTTTTTCTAGTGGGGTCCAAGTCCTCCCTGATTTTTCCAGGGGTGGGGGTGTGTGGGGGGGTCCAAGCACAAATGATGGCTTTAAATGTGTTAAATATGTAACGTTATATAGTCAAAATGTGATTCTCGGCCAATGCCAGTGGGTGTCTGGACTCTAGCCGAGATAGCTCCTTGCAGGGAATGATGTGAAGAGCAACGAACGAAATCTCGGCGGGGAGAATAAGGCTTAAGTTCTCACTGGTGGTGAACTCGGTCAAAGCGTGGGACGTTTTTTCGCGAACAATATATTCCGTCGGTGTTGTTATAAAATATCGTAACTAAGGCTTTATATCGAAGCCTTAGTTACGAGATTTTATAACAACACCGACAGTTTGTCAATACAAAACGGTAAACCCGGTCTGCTTTTTGTAAGTTCAGGTGTTGCCCACTAAAGAAAGATGGCATCAGCTACTCAGAAGCAACAGAAAAAGCGGAAATCCTCAACGAACAGTTTTCCTCTGTTTTCACCAAAGAAGATGACACCCCTTTACCTAACCCTAGGCCCACAAATCTCAGCTGAAGCACCGCCATTGACCATACACCGTGAATGCGTTAGAAAACTTATGGAAAACCTACACCCTCATAAAGCCACCGGACCTGATCATATTCCTTCAAGGTTCCTGAAAGAGATGGCGTCCGTCCTTACTTCCTTCACACTGATTTTCAGGCTTCATACTCCCAAAGCCAGGTACCAATTGACTGGAGAAATGCCTTAGTTACCCCACTCTTCAAGAAAGGCGACAAGAGTAAGCCTGCCAACTATCGCCCAGTATCGCTGACATCAATTTGCTGCAAGATAATGGAACACGTTATCCATAGTCACGTGATGAAGTTTCTGGACCAAAATAACCTGTTATCTGATCAGCAACACGGCTTTAGAAAGCGAAGATCTTGTGAGACGCAACTCATCAGCACCATCCATGACCTCTCCTTAGGACTGAGCAATAAGCAGCAGATAGACGGTATCTTGTTGGGTTTTTCCAAGGCCTTTGACAAGGTCCCTCACCAACGCCTTGCAGCCAAACTCCATCACTATGGCATCAGAGGAAACACACTTGAGTGGATAAACAGCTTCCTATCAGACCGGAAACAACAAGAGGTTCTTGACGGCAAGATATCCTCAGCTGCCCCAGTAACATCAGGAGGTACTGTTCTGGGCCCTCTCCTATTCCTTGTATATATCAATGACTTACCAAACAAAGTGAGATCTACTGCACGCCTCTTTGCCGACGACTGCTTACTATACCGGATTATCAACACCGAGAAGGATGCAAAGGCACTCCAGGAAGACTTAGACAACCTACAGGAATGGGAGAGGGATTGGCTTATGCAGTTTAATCCTGACAAATGCGAGACGATCCGCATAACAAACAAGCGCAAAGTGATACCAAGCGCATACTCCATTCACAACCAAGAGCTCAAGTAAACATCCCATGCCAAATACCTTGGAGTTACCATAGACAAAAACTTAACATGGAACCAACATATTGACAACATATCCAAGAAGGCCAACTCAACCACTGCATTTCCGAGGAGAAACCTATCCCACTGCCCTACTGATATCAAGGCTACATCCTACAAGACTCTCGTAAGACCTCAACTTGAGTATGCTAGCTCTGTCTGGGACCCCAACACCAAAAACAACATAAACAAGCTTGAAAAAGTCCAGCGCAGGGCAGCCCGATTCTGTAAAGGCAACTATATAGATAGACCAGCAGTGTGACATCTATGCTGAACAACTTAAACTGGGAACCGTTAGAAGCTCGTCGCCAAAATGCCAAGACGGTAATGATGTATAAGATTGTAAATAGCCTTGTCGACGTCAACCATACCAACATCTTAACACCAGCAGGAGTCCACACCAGAGGCCATGCACAACATTTCCTTGTACCTTTTACCAGCGTTAATTCCTACAGATTCTCCTTTTTTCCATCCGGAATACGCCCCTGGAACAACCTTCCTGAGAACGCCATCGCATCCCCGTCCCTCGAGGTTTTCAAGACCAGGATGGGTATGTCGAGCTGGTAACTCTGGAGCAAGATGTTTTAGCCTGATTTTAATTTTTGTTGTTTTATCTCATCACGCATGTACATAGTCACCTTTGTGCGACAATGCTCCAGAGGAGTCCAGCACAGTACTTGGAAGAAGAAGAAGAAGAAGAAGAAGTTCATTGTCATTAGAAAAAAATCTACAAACTCACATTGAAACGCAAATATCCATTTTCCCCAATTTCACTGGCCCCTAGCCCCAAACAAAAATTGGTAGCAAGACCCCTGTCTATACCTTATTATAGCGAAAACCGTCGCTAGTTCACCGCTAGTTGTTCTATCAATTTCATTGAGGAGTGACACCTAAATGAAGATGAACAACAACAAAATTTTGCAACAACAACAACTTCCTTTTTCAAAATGGCGGCGGACGATGTGTTCGGAGATTCGTCTCTGTTTGACGAGTTTGAGAAGGAACGAGAGCCGTCCAGCTCGTTTATTTTTTACGAAAAGGATGACCAAGGGTCAGAGGATAGAAGTAAAATTATATTTCAATTCAGTGACTCGTCGTCGAGCGAGAGTGACAGCGAGGATGAGGCGAAAACGAAAGTTCAAGAACAATCAGTTGCACTTGCTGTAAAACAGTTGCAGTCACAAAACGGGTTTCCCGAGCAGAACGGTGATCTGCGGAGTGACGATGATACTGATAGTGACGGGGATGATGCTCAGCCGTTTATTGGGAAGGAACGCCAAGATAAATCTACAATATTCAAACTTACACATGAACGTATCTTTTAGCACCCAGGTTGTGTACTGTAGTCCAAAGATGTTCAGGGTTTCTCAGACGGTATTTTTCTGCGTTTTTGACGCAAATAAATGGCCAGTGAAGCAATGATATTCATCAAGTGTGTCCAGTTATGTGTCCAGTCGAGCCCTACTTTGCCCATTTTTGTTGGCAAGTTGGACTCAATATCTTTTAACCCTTTCCCAAACGACAAAATTTTTGGGTGGTCCGCTTCAAAAACTGTCACAAATGACAAAATGGATGTTATTAAAGATAGGATTTGTATAAAATATGATACAGAAAATATTGAGACAAAAGGAGAAACTGCTGGTTATCTGCAGTTTCTTCATTTGTCTCAATGTTTTCCCAAGCCTTTTTATCAGGGACGTCAAAACCAGGTCTTGTTTGGGAAAGAGTTAACTAATCCACATGCCCTGTTTTTATCCTTGTAAGTAGAGTTCTTATCTTTTAAGGCTAATCTTATCCCCGATTTTTAAACAATTTAATATCCTTTAATAGGGCTGACTATCGATGCCAATTTTAACTATCGCGATAGTATCGCTATCGGAGCAACCACTATCACGATACTATCACTATCGTGACATACTATCATGATACTATCACGATACTATCGTTTCACACAAGAGGGTCTGTAAAAGGTGTGTTACTTACTTAAATCATCGGCTTTTTACGAGGATTAATCTAAAATATGTAACACTGCTTGGTCAGCAAAGTGTAAGTAGAAAGATGTGTTCGATTTGGTCTTTTCCGGCACGACAATCAAGCCATTTAATCGATATATGAACACAACAACAAACAACAGCAATCATCTTGGTAATTTCATCATATTAATAAAGAATATGACAAATAAAATATTCGTTTATATCTAGATAATAATAAGTCATTTGTTCTTTGCTAAAGAAAATAAGAAAGACGGATTCGCTTTCAACTGGTCAATTATCTTATCGCCGTTTTTTCAGCACGCCTAGTCCACTAAAAACATATTCCATGGAACCGAAAATACGATGGAAATGCATATTTGTCTTTAAACTTCGGAACCCATTACAGAAAATGATGAATTAGCCCACTCACATGCTTAATTTGATAACATAGATCTACAAATTAGATCCGTTTAAGAAATCTGACTCGAAAATTCTAAGTGAAAAGAAGAAATGAAAGTGATTTTTTTCACAAAACATTTTGGGCTACAATAAGGTCTTCAGACTCGTAGCCAAATGCAGATTCTGACATAAGTTTCAACTTGTGTTTTATTTACCTTGTGTTTTATATCCATCATGAGAATTAAAAGAAAATCTTTTCAAATGCGATAGAAAGCAAATTCCACTCAAAGTAGGCCTTACTAGTGAGTCAACACGAAAGACACACTGTTTTTGGGTTAAGAACATCGTAATTGGATATCACTGATACGACATTTTAGTCTCTCATTATTTATATGACGTCACATCTCCGAGATCAAATAAATGCCGCCAACTACAAAAATGTGGTGTTTTACTTTACAATGGAATTTATGTAAACGAGTTTGAATATAACTACGTCATGTCTCGTGATCTTTTTCCCATTGATCTGCTCTCCCCCGTGCATTATTAATGTCGTAAGTGTAGCTTACATGATCTGGAGTTTTTACATTCTTAATTAAATATGACCGACGCTATCGTTAGAAGGGTCACGCCTTTGCACGCGCCTTTGGGAGAATTGAAAATCGCTGTCTGGTTTTCGCACGCACCTTTGGGAGAAAAGAAAAACTGTCTAGTTTTCAACCAATCAAAGTGGAGATGCTTTATGACGCACTTGTCGGCACGCGGGCTTTTTTGTAAACAAATGGATGTTATCTTCCCCTATGGAGAATAAGAACCAAACACTTTCTTTCTATGCTTTTTTTACCAATTTCATGACACGTATTATGTCTTTTCATATGGGATTAACTTTTATTAAGGTATGTTGGTGTTGACAATTTTAAACAAGGAAACGCATCATTTTTGTTTTGCTACAAAGTTCTAAGCAAAGACCGAATAATATAGGCCTATACGGCCGTTTGCACTGCTAATTGGCTAGCCTATATGATATCGCAGCTAGATCTAGATGCTTTCAATCTGTCTGACAAACAAAAATTCCGTCCACACGGCAAATTGTTGTAGCCTTCTTCATATAATAAACCATGTTCAAATGGCAGGAGCGATTTGGTTTTTATAAACGGAATCGTTGAGCAGACGACTTTCATTCTCTGAAAGCCAAAGATATCAAACTCAGTTACACAGGGTGGGAAACAATGAGAGAAAGGTTCAACTGTCAATATGAAAGTAAACTATCGAAACTATCGATAGTTGAATGAACTATCGGCGATAGTTATCGATAGTTCATTTTGCAATCGATACATCAACATCGGAGCAGTCTCTATCGCGATGCATCGATATATCGATCCATCGTTACACCCCTATCCTTTAATTCCATCTTAGATCATTTCCCATATTTTTACTGCCACAGTGTTTCCACTCGGATTTTTATTTAGGGGTTTTGCACGCACTGTCATTGAAAAATGGGGGTATGGGACAGAAAATAGGGGTAAAAACCAATAAAACAATGAAATATGTGTAATTTGCAATGCAAAAACAAAGTGGGTCAAAAATCGAATGTGGCTCAGACTTGACTCTATCTTTTACCGTAAATGAAAAATCAATCGCCCATTAACATTACTGTCAACACTTACTTTTTATTTAATTCGAAAGATAGATTTGCTGTCTAAATGGTCGAGCAAGCACACCAGTTTAATATGTACAAATAACTGACAGAATTCCTTTGTGTAATCAAGAGTCGATTTGTGTAATCGCGAGGCGGCATGAAAGAAAGAGACAACGCGTCAGTGCTAAAACCATCTAACGTCAGTGTATTTACTTTGTAGATAGCGTCTTGTTTTCATTGTTTCATCCCATTTCCCGCGCTTTCTGGCACACGCGACTTTTGTATACAAATCATAGTAAAACATAACCTTATTTGGATGCGTAAACATCACATGATTATATTAAAACTGGAATCCGAATGACTACGTCATCAATTGACTGTGTTTGTGGCGTTTTTGACCTCGCTCAAATCATCAGAATGTTGGTGCTGATAAGATCTTGCCTGAGTGCAATTTTCAGCTTGATCTGAATATTATGTCTTGAGTTATGTGCCCTTGAAATTGGCAAAACTACCATTTTTGACCTTATTTTTACTCAAACAACTATAAATATCCACCAATCAACATAAAACTTTCACATTATCTTACTGGCCATAAGATCTTGTGTTGGTGTAATTTTCAGCTTCATATGAATCTTAAATCATGATTTATCTGCCCTTGAATTTGACAAAATTGTTGTTTTTGACTTTGATTTTACACTCTTTATACCCACAAATATTGAATAATCAGGTCAAAACTTAAACAAGATGTAGGAGAAGTTAGGATCTTGCTCTAGTGTGATTCTTAGCTAGATAGGAATATAAAATCATCAGTTAATGCCTTTCAATTTGACAAAATTGCTAATTGTGACTTTTGTTTTCACTCTAACAGCCAAACTCACTCTAATAAAGACTGTTGCAAAGTTTGGTAACTAATAGATCTTATATGAATGTATTTTCAGCTTTCTAGTTACTTTGTAATTGCTTTAAGAGCAACACATATTGAAAAATCTTGTGAAAACTTGTACTTGATATTACAAGAAATTCAGGTTTGACAGCCATTTGCATTATTTTTGGAAAAGGGTTTTTCCCAGGATCTATTTTTAGCTCAAAGTCTATTTATAGAAATATGAAATATTTTGGAGTAATCAATGTTCTGTTAATTTAGATCTGTTGGGAAGAAGGAAAATTTTAATTGCTTGTGACATCCTAAGCTAGAATGTTCTCCCATTTCCTTTTACCCTTTCTCAAATGGCAAACATGTAATTTTACTTTCTTTGCTTCAAGAACCACACATTTTGAACAATCGAGTTTTGTTACTTTCTTTTAGCTCTATGAAACACAAGCATTGAACAATCTAATCAAAACTTGGATTAAATATTACATGAAATTCAGGCCTGTGGAGCGACTCAAGACCTTCAGGTCTTCTAGTTTCGAATTGTCAGTCCGAATGTCTGACAAAAATTTCCAGGTCTTCGCCATGTCTGCAAGTGTGTTTTTTGTGGCCCATCCTAACTGACAATTACGAATATGATTTTTGATAATTGCTTTTGATGGTCTTTGACTTAATCTCTACAAAACACAGGGGTCTCGTTTGCCAAAATTTGGGGCCGTTATTGGGCCCCATTCCCAATGGCAAAAAGTATGTTTTTTTCCCAATTCTCTGGAGAAAATTCCCAATGAGGACCCAGAATGCCCCATGTTAAGACCTCATCTTCATTTACAAACATTTTGAAGACAGTTTTAGGGTGGATTCTTAAACAAGAGTATGCACAAATGCATTTTACATTCCAACAGTCTAATTTGCAGCTGAAACTGAGTGACAGTATGAATTCAAACTTGTTTTAGTTTTTCCCAATTTAGGTAAAAATGTCGCTATTTTTCCCAATTTCACTGGACCCTGGCCCCAAACAAAAATTGGTAGCAAGACCTCTGATTTAACACATTCATTCTACAGCCAGAGAACATATGAAATTTAGTTTCGCGGAAAAATGTCAACAATGTTGTTGTTCTAATACTTGTGGAGTTTTTTCGGGCTGCCCTAGTCCTATTTATAAGCCCTGATATATTTTTATGCCCCCGTATCGAGAGATCGGGGGCATATTGTTTTGCTCGTGTCCATCTGTCTGTCTGTCCATCCGTCTGTCCGAAAACTTAACCTTGGCCTTTTCTCCAAAAGTATTTGACATACAAAGCTCAAATTTGGTATGCAATTTCCTTTCAATGATATCTATCTGTTGCATGCAATTTGACCTTCCTCAAAGTCATCCCTTAACCCTTATCAACCCTTTACTCTACGAAAACTTAACCTTTTACTCCGAAAACTTAACCTTTGCCTTTTCTCCAAAAGTATTTGACATACAAAGCTCAAATTTGGTATGCAACTTCCTTTTAATGATATCTATCTGTTCCATGTAATTTGACCTTCCTCAAGGTCATCCCTTAACCCTTATCAACCCTTTACTCCACGAAAACTTAACATTTTAGAAAAATGGCCATTTCGGTGGCATTTGTGTTTCACAAACACATCTTGTTTCAAATTTGTCTTGAATGTCAGGTCTAAGGCTGCCCATGCTCAGCTGGGGTTCTAATTATACCAAGTTTTTAATGGAAGCAATCATGCTTAAATAACTTTTCAATTCAAGTTGAATCTAACATTAAAATTGTGTCATCAATTTTTTCTTCCTGCATATAACCCTTCTTTAACTTTAACTGCGACGATATTTCCGACATACAAATACAGTTACTATTACGTTGGTGTTGTTATAAAATCTGACAACTGCAGCTTGATTCAAGCCGTAATTACGAGATTTTATAAAAACAACACCGACAGTTTATAACGGTAAAGTCAGTCTCTACTGTCTAGTTTTAGCACAAAATTCATTGCCATTATGCTGTAAATACACATGTTCAAAGATCCTTAACTAGATATAGGTAACAAGTATAAAAGGTTCTGCAACATCATAGATTCTACCAGGTGAGTTAACCAACTTAACCCTTTCCCACACGACAAAATTTTAGATTGATCCACTTCAAAAACTGCCACAAATGACAAATGGGTGTATTAAAGATAGGATTTGTGTTAAATATGGCACAGAAAATATTGAGACAAAAGGAGAAACTGCTGGTTATCAGCAGTTTCTTCTTTTGTCTCAATGTTTTCCAAAGCCATTTTATCAGGGACGTGAAAACCAGGTCTTGTTTGGGAGAGGGTTAACCTATTCCCACTTGACCCTTTCCCAAACAGTAAAATTTTAGGGCAATCTAAATTCAAAGCTCCTGCAGACAACAAAATGGGCGTTGATACACAAAGAATTTTAAATAGCAATGAAATTATTGGGGCAAAAGGAGAAAATGCTGGTTATCCGCATTTTCTTCTTTTGCAGGGGTGTGGAAATATGGAATTTTTCCACTTGTCCTCGGACAAGTTGAACTCAAATTTCTACTTGTCCGAAGGCAAAGTTTACTTGTCCAGAAAAAAACAACATCTATTCTAGACAGGAAAAAAAAATATTTAAACTTTATTTTAACTCTATTTTCAGTTAACATATAAAACTGAATGAACACAATTCAAACACATGTTTACCTTTTAAAATTAAAATGTGATTTGATTGAAATGGATTTTTCAGACGGATCGTGAGCAAAAATAAGATTAAAATTTCGTTTTCATCACATTTTGATCCCCTTGATATGCACTTGCCCACGGACAAGCTCACTTGAAAAAAGCCCTTGCCCGTCCACCACAAAACCCAGGTCGGGCAAGTCGGGCATGTGAATTCCGCACCCCTGTTTTGCCTCAATGTTTTCCCAAGCCTTTTCTAATAGAGATGTAAAAAAATGGGTCTTGTTTGGAAAAGGGTTAATTTTTGCGAACTTCGCAATATTTTCTCTATTTGTCCGTTTGATTGTGACTACAACTGGAAAAAAGACGTTAAAGATTAGACTGTATTGTCATACGGTCTAATCTTTAATTTCATTTCTTCAAGTCAAAATATTATAACTCCGTTGCCGATCACGTGATATTCTGTATTATAATATTACGCTCCGTTTCGCTCCGTCATTTGTGACGTCATTTATTTTTTGTTCTTACGACAACTCCGATTAATGTTGTTATAGCGCTTGCACGAGCTTTATATATCTCACATGATTTATGTTCACGGGAGATATATAAGGCGCTTGCAAGCAGCCATTGTTAGTTAGGGGTTGAGATGGATATAGATCGAAAGATAGATATTAAAGAGATATAGAAACGGAGCGTAATGTTAGAAGTTTGTGATTATGGGAATAATAATGGAAAGAAAAGGTAAAATTGTGTTATTTCCTAAATTTAATATCCTACCCTCTCTCATCGATGTGGTTATGTGTATGGCGGCCAGGGCCATTTAAAGATTCACCACTACATTAATAATGCCTTTTGATGCCCCACAAGATAATGGTTAAAGGAAAACACTATGGAAGTTGAAGAAATTGCTTGTCACAAGCAATTTCTTCATGTCCAACAATGTTTTCTACCAAGAAAGACCAAAACATATAAAATTCCATGCACTTGAAATTTTTGTCTGCAATACCTTAATTCAGACCAGTCTAAAAGTTGTTGTCTGGTAATTGGTTAATGTTTCATTTGTCAGAGCAACAGATAAAGGTAGTATGGTTCCCTGTCATACTATTTATTTTACTTTAGTGTGTTATGCATACACTCTTCAAGAAGATTCAAATGAGTAACCACAACATAGGGTTTTTGTGAACAATAAATGAAGTACTGCATTTTGCATAGCCTTCATTCTCTCTTATCAGTTTCTGTGGCTCTGCAGGTCTTATTTATTCTACATAATTTGTGTATTTCAGATTTAAACATGATGAACAATCGTCAGCAGTCCAGGTTTTATTCCAGAACAATAGCTTTTCAAGGTAAAAACACAATACATTGTATTGTGCAAAAATAAATCACAAAGTGTTCACAGCTTGATTTGGCTTTGATTAAAAAGTGTTTAGATGATTAGCAGAAAATCTCACATTACTTTTAAATATTAACCCAGCAGTAGCTATTCTTAGAGCATGTTTGATTGGTGGATATCAGGATTGATTATTGGATTGTAATAATGGTCAAATAGAAAAAATATTATTAAAAACACTCAAATTATTGAACAAGTTTATGTAAAATGTCTTTCCACTCAACACTTTCCCAAACAACAAAATTTTAGGGTTCTTCAAATTCAGAGATGTCGTAGACTACAATTTCAATTGAAAGAAAATCAACATTTTATGGTCTCTCTTGGTAGAAAACGTTTAGGGAAATGAAGAAATTGCTCATCACAAGCAATTTGTTCATTTTGCCAATGTTTTCCAAATCCTTTAATTATTTTGTCGGGCGTCCAAAAGTGTCAATAAATTAGTTTCAACACAAACAAATTCTCAAGGACAATCATGGGTACCGTATATTAGTTAGTATAGATCAACAAAATTTTGTTTTTTCCAATTTATTACAGAAAATACAGGTCTGAGATAGAAGGTTTTATCAAACATCTCATAGAGAGAGACAGACACTCAGAAGTGGACATTTTACAGAAATTGGATATAAAAGTAAGTCGAAGGAAAAACAATATTCCATATAGTCTTGCACTTCTTTCTTTGGGTTCCAAATACTTTGGTTTTTCAGAATCTTGGGGAGAGGGGTGTGTGTTAAAACTCTGCATAACATTTTTCTTGAGCCATTTACCTAGACAAAAGGAGGCTTTTATTTCTGCACTATGAAATTCATTTTGGTCCATTTGCAACAAATTTGTGAAAAATAATATACCCATGACAGTAGATATAGCAGAAATAAAGTACCATGAGAAAAAAGTTTTATAATGTTATAATTTCTTTCTCAGATGAAGGAAAAATGATGCTGGAAATTTCATCCTTTCCTTCCTTGATTTTACTAAACGTGTAGAAATGAAATTTAAAGGATATAGATACTGAGATGGCTTTAAAATATTTTTAATTTTTGCCTGTCAATATATAAAGCGGGATATGTAGCAAATGATACCATAGAACATTGTCACTCAGGTTATATGTCACTCAGGTTATAAAAGAGACTATATTTCACATACGTAATATATGGTAGATTGTTTCATATCATGTTTCATTTTTCTACCTAAAAATATACAGGTAGATATGAACGCTTCTTTTAATTTTGTTAAAATAAATTATAGACATTTCAATTAGTTTATCTAAAGTTTTTGCCGCAATAATTGAGTAAAAAGCAGACAGTGTAAGCTAAGATCAGACTGCATGTATGTGCAGGCTGATCTTAGTAGATACTGCCCACCTAAGCTTTTGTCACAACAGCTTGACTCTAACTGCAGCATGAGAAGGATTAATGCTTTCAATATTTTGTGATTGAAAGTAAATAATTATATGTTCAGTACTTACCTGTAAAGACCTTGTCAAGTGAAGTAATCAAACTAGTGGACCAGAGATAGCCGAGTCTCGATAGCTCAGTCGGTAACATCTGAGTCTGTCAATCCTTGGGTCATGAGTTTGAACCCTGGCTAGGCCAATATCCATTCTGACATTTGACAAAAGTCATTTGTCTCTCATCAATGGGTGTGAATCATCTATGTTAGAGAGCAGCTGGAGGTTTGGATATCGAAGTGGTACTGGTGAGAGAAGTACTAGGAATCCATGGTTAGGTGCTCCAGCTGCCACACAATGACCATAACAGTTGAAAACAGCATTAAACCCCAATAAATCAAATCAAATATATTAAGATATACATATTAGAGGGGTTGATGGTTTTTCAAAATGAAAATTTCACCAAATATTCATCAAATCCTTTGCTGTGGGTACTCACTAGCATTGCTTTGTCAAGCAGATTCAAATGAGTACACACAAGATAGGGTTTGGATTTTATTTGTAATAAAGAATTAAGAATATATTATCCCCACTTATCTGTATTTCTGGTAGTTGAGTTACTTGTATGTTTTATTGACAAACATGTATGTTTTATTTCTAGGCCAGTGTTCCCAGTTGTACAGATCTCAATGATAAAATACCAGGTGTACGACGGACAGAGCAGCTCCGACAAGCTCATGTGGTTAGTTTATTTGGTTATTTGACCCATTACCAGATGACAAACTTTTATACTGGACAACAATTTCAAGTGACTGAAATATTGCATTTTTTTGTCATTCTCTGCAGAAAACACTGTGGGAAATGAAGCAATTTCGTCTATTTTTCAAAGGTTTTATTCTGTAGGGCGTCAAAGGGCATCACCTTGTGGATTTACCCAAACAGCAAGAATTTACAAAGCTGTTGTGAAAGACAAAGCAATTTGATGTTGCAGAAATTGACTGAAAATAATCCTCTAGCAAAGAAATCCTTCATGTTCTTCTTGTCCCACATGGGTTTCTTGACTAATGATCAGTTGAGTTGTTAAATCCAGGTCTTGTTTGGGAAAGGGCTAATTGTTGATAAACAGTGTTCTCATCAGCTTTAAGCTGTAGAAGCCCTCATGTAATACCCACTACAGTCATAACCATATGCAACTTGTGTTTGACATACAAGTACTTTGTATACACACAAATTAGACTTACTAGTTGGTTTATATATTTCATGCAGCAATTCACCCTAAACTCTTTATAGGAGCGCATGCTAGATATTTCAGGCATCTGATCATTATGGGAACGGTCAGAGTTTGCATTGTTGGGTGGAGCAAGATAAATCATCATTATCAACCCCTTTACCATATCATGAATAGCAAAGGTCAAATGTGTCACAGGTTACAAAATCTGACTATTGGAATGAAAAATAGTTCATTAGCTCTATTATCCATGTATCATATCATCGTTTTTCTATGAAAACCTCATAACTGCAGCTTGTTTTAAGCTGCAGTTATTAGGTTTGCGTAGAGAAGCAGCGCTATCTTTGTCAGTATCTATTTGTGGTCTGCATCAGTTTTCAAATGAAGCAGTCTGAAGTTTTACCATTTAAAAATGGGCTTATCAAGACACAATTTGTATATTTTCAGATTCTAGGCTGTTCCCAGTTTTCAGAATTTTCATTAGAATCAGTAATATAGATATGAGAAAGAAGCTTTGGAATTTCATTTTTTTTTTTTTTTCGCTCAATTCAAAATAGCTTGAATTTTGAAAAAAGATCCTGGAAAAAGACTGGAAAAATCTGGAATTTGCTAGCGGAAAGTTGTGGGAACCCTGATGTAAGCAACTTGTGATTGACCTTTAACCCTTTCCCAAAGGACAAAATATTAGGGTGATAAACTTCAAATACTGTCACAAATGACAAAATGGAAGTAATTAAAGGTAGAATTTGAGTAAAATATGAAAAAAAAATTGAGAAAAAAGGAGAAACTGCTGGTTATCAGCAGTTTCTTCTTTTGTTTCAAGATTTTCCCAAGCCTTTTCTTTTAGGGACGTCAAAACCAGGTCTTGTTTGGGAAAGGGTTAAAGACTTTGTGAAGAGGCTAATCATACTTACTAGTTGGTAAATAGATGAGATATTTCAGGATCAGATCAACATGGGAACAGTCAGAGTTTGCATTGTTGGGTGGAGCAAGATAAATCATCATGAGCAAAAGTCAAATGTGTCACAGACGACAAAATCTGACTGTCCGAATGAAAAATAGCTCTATAATCTATGTGTCAACATCTATTTGTAGTCTGCATTAAATTTTGAATTGTAGCAGTCTGAAGTTTTACCATTTGAGAATGGATTAGTAAAGACACAATTTGTATATTTTCAGATTCTAGGCTGCTCCCAGTTTTATCAAGACTATATGTTAGACACTCTAGGCTGGCCTATGGTGGAGTATAATCCATCACTGACTGACAGCTGGGAAATACCCATGTATCCATTGTTAACCCATTACCAAAAAACAAAATTTTAGCCTAGTCCAAACTCATATGTGTTGCAGACGACAACTTCCATTAAACAAAATTTAACATTTTTTGGTCTTTCTTGGTAGAAAACATTGTTGAAAATGAAGAAATTGCTTATCACAAGCAATTTCTTCATTTTCCACAATGTTTTCCAAAGCCTTTATTTTGTGGGACGTCCAAAAGTGTCAATGTATGGGAAAGTGTTAATAGATTACTATAGTATTGATCAATCTACAGTTATTGGTTTGAACTACCTTGCATGTTGATATAACCATTTCTCAAACAAGACCTGATTTTGATGTCTATTAGAGAAAAAAAGCTTTGGAAAATATTGAGACAGAGAGAAAATAAACTACTGATATCATTATCTTTGTTTTCCTCAATACTTTCTAGGCTGTAGTGTGAACAAATTCTTTGTTCACTGATATCAGTTTTGTCATCTGCAACTGCTTTCAATTTGGACAAGTCGAAATTTTTATTATGTTGGAATGGGTCTATCTGAAGCCCCATCTCAGATAGATTGTAGCTGTTAATTTGGATTTAAAACCCTAATCAATGAATATATTCAGTTTTAATCATATATTTTTACATGGATTTGAAAACAAGTTCTTACAACTTATTTTATCCTATAAATTCTGTTTTCTGGAATCTACAAGTACATCAGTACTAGTTCATAATATGTGGGCCAATGAAAAGTTTAAGAATTAATTCCGCTATTCTGGATCAAACTCAGAACCTCTTGGTGGCAAGGTTGACCCTACCACAGACACCACAATAAGTGTAGACAAGTAAAGTCCTGAACCTATACAGATATGAGTTAGAGTTTACAGATATCATACCTATAGATGAAGAACTAGTCAAAGCTAACGCAAAGAAAGCTGAAAAAGAAAGGTAAATATGTCTAGTTTATAAAAGTATATTATGAAGGATTACGAAATAAGATTATGAAGACATAAAATGAAGCATTACTATATGTTTTAGGACGGATCTTGAAAAATGGCTCAAAAATATCCTGATAATATCTCATTATGAGGATGTAATGATTATTGCATGTTGATAAGCCTTTACTCCCTCTTATCTGTAGCTTTTGTAGTTGTAGCCAAGCCATGTATGTCTGTGTGTAATATCAATAACAAGTATTCCTGAAAATCCTTGCTTAGCACATATCTCTCTGACATATGGAAAAAGTAATTTGTCATTTTGGAATTGGTGAATCATGGATTGATCATGGATCATTGGATGAGGCAATGATGGCTTTGATTGGGCTTTGTGTTTGTTCTGGTGTATGGTTTTGCCTCCTTAGTCTACAAAATCATTGAGAATTTATTCCCTTTCATAAACATCGATAGCTTTTGTTGCTCTTAATAGAGCCACAGATAAGTGGAGATAGAAACATTCTAACTTTGTTTTTTATGCCCTCATATCGAAAGATTGGGGGCATATTGTTTTACTCATGTCCGTCTGCCTGTCTGTCCACCCATCTGTCTGAAAACTAACATTGGCCATTTAGGGGGCTTTCATGTTTCACAAACACATCTCGTTCAATTAAAAACTATGTTGTAGGTATGGATTGATTATGAAGTCATTACACAATGTGTCAAAATATTGTAATAAAGTTTTAGTAGCTTGACATGAAAACCAACATTTTTCCTGCTATTTTGTCTTAGGTCTAAACCTAAATGTTGGAACTGTGGGGGAGATCACATGTTGCCTGATTGTAAACAGCCCAGAAATCAACAGAGGATTAACGAGAGTCGACAAGAAATGGCACAACAAAAACAACAGAAACAACAGTCAGGACCACCAAAGTAAGTTTATCATTGAGCCTAGATCTATAAAAACGGCCCTCAACATTTTACCGCACAAGGATTCTTTTTGACTCCCAACAAGATAATGGCCTTGGAAAACATTCTGGAAAATGAAGAAATTGCTTGTGACAAGCAATTTCATCATTTCCCACAATATTTCCTACACAAAAAGACCAAAAAATGTGAAATTTGATTCAGTTTAAATTATTGTCAGCAACATCTTTGAATTTGGACCAGTGTATAATTTTATCGTTTGGTAATGGGTTAAAGCATTTTAGACTACCATGTTTCCAGGTGAGAATAGCGCTGCTTTTCAACAAAAACATCGTAACTGCAGCTTAAAACAAGCTGCAGTTAGAAGGTTCTTGTTGAAAAGCGGCAGTATACTTAAGTGATTCGGACCCTTCTACAATTCATTACAAAGCTTTGAGAGAAAAGCATGGATATTGATCAGACTTTGTGTATATGAGGCTGATCTGGATCCTTGTTGGTCTCAAAAGCCGTATGGGTCCTTTTTCCTGATACCAGCTCAATTGATTTACTTTTTACTGTGTTACAAAATTTTAGACTGCTTCTATTTGGATGGTTTGCAGACATCAAATTGAATGTGAGTGAACTTTTAAAATTTCTATTCAAAAGGAAAGAAAATGCTGTTTCTGTTTGGATCGTTTGCTGACATCAAATTGAGTGTGAGTGAACTTTTAAGATCTCCATTCAATAGGAAAGAAAATGCTGCTTGTAAAGATAGAAACCAATGATTATCTTTTCCTTTAATGTTTTCCAGAGCCTTACCCTGTAAGTTGCTTAACCCCTTTTCGAATGACAAAATTTTAGGGTGATCCACTTCAAAAACTGCCATAAATGACAAAATGGATGTTGTTAAAGATGAATTTGTGTAAAATATGACATGGAAAACATTGAGACTAAAGGAGAAACTGCTGTTTATCAGCAGTTTCTTCTTTTGTCTCAATGTTTTCCCAAGCCATTTCTATAAGGGATGTCAAAACCAGGTCTTGTTTGGGAAAGGGTTAATGTAAGAACTATGTATCTTTTCAATATAAAAATAATTTACACATTTTAGACATTTAAGTTTCACATAAGTATGATTTGTTTGTTCCAGATCAGGCAGATATCACAAGAACACAGCCATGGAAGAAAAGTTTGAAAAATATAAACCAGGTCAAATTAGGTAAAGTTGTGCTCTCTTAACCCTTTCCCAAACGGCAAAATTTTAGGATGATCCACTTCAAAAACTATCATAAATGACAAAATGGATATTATTAAAGATAGGATTTGTTTAAAATATGGTACAGAAAATATTGAGACAAAAGGAGAAACTGCTGATTATCAGCAGTTTCTTCTTTTGTTTCAATGTTTTCCCAAGCCTTTTTTTATTCGGGACGTCAAAACCAGGTCTTGTTTGGGAAAGGGTTAACATTTTACCAAACAGCAAACATTCAGACCGTTCCAATTTTAAAGTTGCTGGTGTGATAAAAATAAGCAAGGATTTGTATGATTTGTATGCGATAAAGTAGCATTAATAAATATTAAAACAAAAGGAGAAAATGCTGGGTTATCAGTATTTTCTTTGATGTCTTTCCTTTAATTCCTTAACCCTTTCCCAAACAAGACCGGTTTTTGACGACCCTATTAGTCAGCAGTTTCTCCTTTTGTATCAATGTTTTCTGTGCTATATTGTTCACAAATTCCATCCATTTAACATCAATGTTGTTGTCTACATCAGCTTTTGAATTGGAACACCCTAAAATTTTGTTGTCTAGGTAAGGGTTAATGTATTCCGAAGCCTCTTCTCTTCTTTTGTGACAGGATTAATAATCACCATGGTTGTATTTTCCCCATACCCTCGTCAACACAATTTTGTAAGGGCATCTTCTGCTATATTTTTATGCCCCGGTATCGAAAGATTGGCACATATTGTTTTACCTGTGTCTGTCTGTCCATCTGTCTGTCTGTCCAAAAAGTTATCATTGGCCATTTTGGGGGCCATTGGGTTTCACAAAAACATCTTTTCTTAAATTGTGTGCTTTGTCACTTAATTGTAATACTATGCTGCAACACAAAACAAAAGTTTCATAGAATGATGAAATCCTGGTACATTTTAATGTGACATTTCACAATTATTTTTACACAAATTTTACTTTTATTCTCTCTGAAAGAGTATCTTTTCTTATGAAAATTCTGAAAATTTCAAGTCAAAATATTGAACCGTTTACGAGAAATAAATATTTTTGTGCTAAAATTAAACAAATTGTTGTGGACAACAGTTCAGCTTTATGTAGAATTGGTCATTTCTGTCTCAACTTTCAAGGCGTATTTTTCGCTTATAAATAACAACTTCAAAAAACTGATAGCATTTCTACGCATTAGAGTAAACAATCTTTGCATCAAGACATACTTTTAAAAAATGAAATAAATTTAAGAAATGACATGATGGAATTTTCACTAAATCTTCATCATCAATTTTGCGTGTTGATCCCATGTGGCATGAAATTTTGCTGTGATTAGCCCTTTACGGAACCACAATGTTATAGGGTTATCCAATTTGAAAGTGGCTACAGATGACAAAATGGATGTTGCTAAAGGTAAAACTTGTGAATGAAAAAGCACAAATAAGGTTGAGGCAAAAGGAGAAATGCTGATTATCAGCAGTTTCTTCTTTTGCGTCAGTGTTTTCCAAACTGTCCTAGTCTATCAGGGATATCAAAACTTGTTTGGGAAAGAGTTAATTACTATTCCAATATTTTTATGGGCCATATCATAAGATCTGGGGCATATTGTTATACCATTATCTGTCTGTCTGTCCGTCTGTGTGCCTGCCGGAAACATACCATGAAAACTTTACATGAAAACTTAAACATTAGCCATTTTGGGGGCATTGTTGTTTCACAAACACATCTTTTTTGTAGTGATGAGCTGCGGCAGGCTCTAGGCTTAGATGATTCCCAGATTCCCATGTATATCTACAAGATGCGAGCTCTAGGTTACCCTCCAGGCTGGATGGAGGAGGCCAAATCTGCACCTGTACTGGCCATGTTTGATGGAGATGGTGCGTAGCTTGTCTCATAATAACCCCTGCAAACATATTAAGGGGGATATGCCAATCACTTTGTCTGTTCATCTGTCTGTCATGGCGTTTAAACCTTTCCCAAACAAGACCTGGTTTTGACGTCCGTAATAGGAAAGGCATGGGAAAACATTGAGACAAAAGAAGAAAGTGCTGATAACCAGCAGTTTCTCCGTTTGTCTCAATATTTTCTATGCCATGTTTTACACAAATTATGTCTTTAATAACTTCAATTCTGTCGTTTGTGGCAGTTTTTGAAGTGGATCGCCCTAAAATTTTGTCGTTTTGGAAAGGGTTAAGCGCAATTCCTATCAAATGGCTAGACAGATTCTGCTGAAAATGTATTTGAACCATCAACATAGAAAAGGCTTGGGAAAACATTGAAACAAAAGAAGAAACTGCTGATAACCAGCAGTTTCTCCTTTTGTCTCAATATTTTCTGTGTGATTTTGTTGCCCAAACAAGTTGACAGTGAGGGTAGAAGTCACCTCCACAATGGTTGATCTCAAATTTTATTGTTCTACAGTTCTAGTATTTATAGATTTTGACAAATAATTTTGGCCCTGTATATCTGAATGTTTTACAGTCACTGATAATCTGAATACAGACATTTCATGAATTGGATAAGTATCCATGTCAAATTTCTACAGAGATTGACAGTAACACATTGATGCTTTTTTTTTAGCTCACCTGAGCACGAAGTGCTCAAGGTGAGCTATTGTGGTCGCTTTTTGTCCGTCGTCCGTCCGTCTGTCCGTCTGTCCGTCCGTCCGTTCACATTTCCTTCAAACATCTTCTCCTCCTAAACTATTTGTCCATTTTTGACCAAACTTGGCAGGAATGTTCCTTAGGTGACCCTTTTCAAAACTTGTTCGCAAATTTTTGATTTGTCAAAAAATGTGGGCGTGGCAGGGCGGGGCTTTAAAATCCTATGAAAATTCTTTAAAAATCAACCATTGGGCCAATTTGAACCAAATTTGGCAGGAATGTTCCTTAGGTGACTCTTTCCAAAATTTATTCACAAATTTTAAGATTTGTCAAAAAATGTGGGTAAGGCATACCAGGCTTTGAGAAATCTTATGAAAATTCTTTTAAATTTAACCAGTTATGATATCATAAAATGGAGTCAAAACCCCGTAACTACAGCTCGACAAAGCTGGAGTTACGAGGTTTTAATCCCCCACTGGGGATATGTCTAATCCCCATAAAATAAACAAAGACGATGATTGTTTACTCAAGACGGAGAAATGTTTACCAGAATGGGAACCACTGCAGGTAAAAAGGAGTAAATACATTCTATTTGTTATTTAAGCTATCCTTTGTTGATGGTACTTATGTAAATAGTTTTGATTGGATCATTCAAATGAATACCCACATCACAGGGTTTGATAAAAACATTGAAAGATATTTTACAATTTGGAAAGCCCTTAACCTATCCTATTTGAATCTCTAGTACAGCCTCTAGATATGTACTTTAGTTTAACCCTTTAAAATGCCTGGTTTGACATCCCTAAATAATTAGAAAAGGTTTGGGAAAATATTGAGTCAAACGAAGAAAAGGCTGATAATTAGTAATTTTCTCCCTTTGTCTCAAAATTTTATCTTCTTTATTTTGCATGAATCCTTTCTTTATCCATATCAATTTTATTTTCTTTTTTTTTAAATTTGAACAGTCTATTCCTTTTCAGTTTGGGAAGGGATTAAGCAGGTTTTGGCTCACTTATTGAAAATGCTGGGAAAATGTTATTGCAAAAGAAGAAAATGCTGATAGCCTATATTTGCATCTTTTGCCTCATCATTTTCTGTCCACTTTTGTACATGAATGCAGTCTTACTCAGCATTCTGTTTTATTAGTTACAGCAGTTTTTAATTCTACTGCTCTGATGTTATGCTGTTAGGAAAAGATTTAACCAAAATCAAATTGTAACTGTTCAATGAATAGTTCCCCTATGTTGTGAGTTGACTGGGTTCGATATAAAGATGATAAAGAGGTCAGTGTTTGACAATCTTTTCACAAATTATAAGACCTGAATATTTGAAGATTTTGTGTAGTTTAATGTCTAAAGTCTAAAAATTATCCCTATGCTGTAGCTTCTGATCGTAACAGAAAGTCCTTAGTTATATGTCTTTTCAATTGACAAAATTACCATTTTCGCTCATGTCACCTATTTTCAGGTGAGCGATATAGGACCATCATGGTCCTCTTGTTTTCAAAAACCTTGTAACTGCAACTCGTGTCAAGCTGTAGTTATGGGGGTTGGGTTTTTTTGTTTGGTTTTTTTTTTTTTAAGTAATTTATGCATATATTATATGCGTCTGTTTCTCTGTTTTTCCACAAATCTTTTACATTGAATATTTCATATGAAATTCAATAGATGCAGCTTTAATTTCTAACTAAAAACATGTTAATTTTCAGTTTGCTTTTACTTTGTATCATATTAGACATATTTTTGTGAAGAGTTTAAACTGAAAATTTAAATACAACTGCTCCAATTACAAATCAATAAACCGTTTTCCGTACAATTTAGTATGAATTGTATGACAGCAAGCTATACACACTTTGAGGTAAATTATGCAGAGCACGGGAATGTTTTTTTTTTTTGGGGGGGGGGGGGGGGGGTGATGTTATGACATCATCAAAACATCCTTACTGTAAATTTTATTTCAATAGAAAAGTATTTAGACACATTTTTTCAACATTTTATCTTTAAAAAGTCCAAAATATTGTGAAAAAAAAAGTTTTGATTATAGTAACACTTTAATTTACTTTGAAAAAATAATTTTAAAGAAAGTACAGAAATTATCAACATAATTATGTCGACATTTGTCGATCATATGTGATGTTCATTAGAGTGCCAATATATTAAGCTTTGACATATATATTTTCATTTATTTTGATTCTTTATTTTTGCATCTGTAATTTCTTTCGAATTGGACCAGCCTAATATTTTTATGCTCCCCGAAGGGAGAGCATATAGTCGCCGCTTTGTCTGTCCGTCCGTCCGTCCGTCCGTCCGTCCTGTCCGTCCGTCATTCCGTCCGTCCGTCCGTCCGAAGCCATTTCTCCATAACCCTTGGGCCAAATCAAATGAAACTTACCATGTGAACTTCCTATGACAAAATGCCGATGTACTTTTCCCGGTTTTTGGATTTGAGGCCTCGTCATGGGAAAAGGGGACTTAAGGTTAAAAACAGTTTTTCTCTAATTTCTCCTAGTCTAATGGTCAGAATTTGATGAAATTTCATATTTGTGTTGCAAATCAGATGCCCTTGACAATAAACTATTTAAAATTTGCGTATACAAAATATGTCATGCAAAAAGGGGGCTTAACATTTGTTAGCTTTATATTAGCTCTGCATGGCATATATTTATTGTGACAATGCCTTATTCGGGGAGCATTGTCCGTCTCTGACGGCTCTTGTGTCATGTTGTTAAGGATTAATTTGTCTTCATTACAGATACAGAGGAAAATGAAGCAGAGGGTATGTAAAAATAGTTTTGATATGTGTTTTAGCCAGGATCTCCAGGCGTTTTTTTACTAAGAAATTGGGGCCGAATACAGGCCCCTTCCCCTTTGGGAATTTTTCCCCTAAATTGTAATTTTCCCCTCATAAAAAATTGGGGCCGAATACAGGCCCCTTCCCCTTTGGGAATTTTTCCCCTAAATTGTAATTTTCCCCTCATAAATCAATGTTTCAACCTTTACAATGTTCTCCCATGGGATTAGTCATGTTAACAATCAAAGTTCTTCAATTATCAGCTTATAAATTGCTTTCAAAATATATTTTCCTTGTGTTTTCTAAAAATATTTTGAAACATTTTCAGTATCCAAGCAAAAAACATGCTTGAAATAACATTTTCCCCTATTACAGCTCATTTGACGCATTTTTTCCCCAAATAAAGGGCCCAGGGCCCCTTCCCCTAACCATAAAAAGAACCCCTGATCTCGAACAAGGGCTTATATGTCATTGGAGACTTAACATGTTTTCAGATTGCCCTAATAGGGGTCTGATCAGGATCCATGTTGTTCTTTTATGGTCTCAACTTGCTATGGAACATGAAATAGCTGTTAGAGAACTACATGTATCGTGATCAGCCTGATCAGGATTCTAGTGGGTCTCATTTGCTCAAAAGGCCCTTATTCCTATTTCTTAGCCTTTTAGTATCTGCACATGTAATAAACACATAAGCACATAAAATACATTTGTCAATATAAGGGACTGGTTGTTTGTCTGCATTTCAACACTGTAAATCAAAAGTCAATTAAAAGTTGTTGAAAGTTATTTCTTAAATTTTGTTTAAAGTCAATACTTTCATTTTACTACAAAGCCTTACTTGTTTCAATCCCATTCTCTAAATATCTTTTGTAAGAATTTTGATTGTAAGTGTTGAATGGGATGAAATGTATCCAAAATGCCTAAACTATTACTAGATAGCAAAATGTTTTGTCTGAATTCAAAGAGGTTCCAAACAACAAATTCGAGGGAATGAAATTTTACATTGCTTTGTCTTTCTGAGAAGAAAACATTGTGGGAAATAAAGAAATTGCTTGTCACTAGCAATTTCTTAATTTACTTTCCACAATGTTTTCTAAAGCCTTTATCTTTTTAGATGTCAAAATGCTTTATTATGTGGGGAAAAAAAATGCTAAATGATTTAATTTGTTTTATGCCAGATAAACTTGACCCAGAGAAGATAATAGAGTATCCAGGTTTTACTGTAGAGCTGCCCTCACATATGAGAGATGTAAGTACAACATACCTTTCGTGGAGTTCCCCAAACTTAATCCCCCCCCCCCCCCCCCCAGCTTAATGAGCTAGCCTGGCCTGCCACACTGTCAATTGAATTGTTAGTAATGCCGACATTTCAAGTAAGATTTAAAAGTATCCAGTGGAGCTGCCCACACATTCACCCCAACCCCACCTTACCTTACCTTCCCCCAACACCAGCTTAATGAGCTAGCCTGGCCAGCCCCACCGTCTGTCAATTAAATCGTTATTAATGCCCCTACTCGTTTAAGTAAGAGTATCCAAGTTTTACTGAGGAGGAGCCTGTACATATTAGAGATGTAAGTCAAACACAACTTACATGGAGTTTACCAACCTCACCCACAGCTTAATGAGCTAGCTTGGCCCGCAACACTGGAATGAATTGCTAGTAATTCCTATACACCTTCAAGTAAGAGTATCCAGGTTTTACTGTAGAGCTGCCTGTACATGTGAGAGATGTAAGTGTTTCATTTACCTGCGAGATCCGGGACATTTTCCTACCAGTTTTCCAGCAGGTCCCAAATTTTTTGTTTCAGCGAGACCCTGGTCTCACTAAAATTGAGCATTTTGTAAGGAAAGTAAGAAAGAGGTCTCATAATTGCTCTGCAGGTCCCATTGATCTGGGACTCAGTGAGACCCTGGTACCCCTAAATCAAAAATTGTAAAATAATCACTGGAGATGTAAACTTGTACAACACAACTTAAATGGTGTTCCCCCACCCACAGCTTAATGAGCTAGCTTGGCTCACTACACTGTCAAATGAATTGTTAGTAATGCTCATACACCTTCCGCGGAGTTGGTGCAGTGGTAAACCATGGACTTGAAACACAGGGGGTGCTGGTTCGATTCCTGCTTCTCCAGTCATTCGGATGAGATTTTAAACTAAGGTCCCGTCTCCATATGACCTTAGTAGTTGAGTGGGAAGTAAAACTCCATTCAATCCAATCCATACAACTTCAAGTAAGATTAAACGTATACCCATCAATAGCACCAAAGAGTCAGAGGCAAAATTTGAAAAGTGCCAGTAAATCCTAAACTATGTTATATTTTCATTCCAAATACAAACATAAGTATTTTGAACGGTTTAGAATTTTGAATTGATGAATAGTTATGGAAATATTTGACAAAACTGTCATAAATTACCTCCCTTGCATATGAATATAGAGTAAAAAGATATTTATAAATTATTTTCTTCTTGGAGCATAAACTTGAAATCTGACACGGTGAATCAACTTATTTAAAGTGTATCTACAAGTGTGTGTAATTTGATGCATGTCCCATGGCTAGAAAGTGGTGTTTTTAATGATGGGTCATATACTTTAAGATTACCCAATAGAGTTGCTTGTACATGTGAGAGATGTAACTACAAGTCAACACCAACTTAATGTGGAGTTCCCCTACCCTTGATGCATGTCCCATGGCTAGAAAGTGGTGTTTTTAATGATGGGTCATATACTTTAAGATTACCCAATAGAGTTGCTTGTACATGTGAGAGATGTAACTACAAGTCAACACCAACTTAATGTGGAGTTCCCCTACCCTTGATGCATGTCCCATGGCTAGAAAGTGGTGTTTTTAATGATGGGTCATATACTTTAAGATTACCCAATAGAGTTGCTTGTACATGTGAGAGATGTAACTACAAGTCAACACCAACTTAATGTGGAGTTCCCCTACCCTCCCAGCTCAATGCAGCTCAATGTAGCCCAGCCTGCTACACCATCAATTAAATTGTAAGCATGGTAAAGTAAATTATGCTTCTTTTTATGCCACTACTTTTAACTTTTTCATGTCACCAAATTCATGATCAAGTTGTATGATTTCGGGATAAGTCATATACATGTATATCAAAAGCTAGTATTAAAATTGAATTTCTCAAAATTAATGTTTTCAGACATGATCATGAATCTGCTTTTCCATCTTCCCATCTGTTTGTGTATTAATACATGCGGTACTCTTGTATTTCATGTCCTTATGTTCTTGAGAGCATATTTTAATTTTGAAGACCGTCAAAGACTTTTACTATCAAGTACATGTAACGATAAGTTAGCATCAGTGTTCTCCCCAGCCTAATAAGCTGTATCAGCCCCACTACATCTTCATGTAAATCTATGTAATGCCCCTACAGCTTCAAAGTAACCCCTACAGCTTAATTTCTCCAAAATGGTCACCAAATAGAGACATTTTGAGGTATTTCATGCCAAAAACTGATAAATAATGCATTCTTATACATTACAATGTGACAATTATATATAAAAACAATAATGGGAAAAGAAGAAATTGCTCAAATTGAGCAATTTCTTCTTTTCCCATTATGTTTTTATTCACAATTATTTGCATGGACACAATTTTAACTTGCCCCTACAGCTTCAAATTATTCTGTGGAGAATCCTGAGCATGCTTTATATTTGTAGGAAGCTGAACAATATGGTTTACCTCCCATACAGCCACATCAGCTGAAATCTACACTCCTGGCATCAATACAGGAACAGGTCAGTGTGATCCACTTCTTTGTTTTTACAGGAATTACTGAAAATCTCCCGAATCCAGTCAATTATGGTAGTCCATCCCTAATAAGATTTATTTGTGATATATCTGAACTAGGGATGGTAACGAGTACCAATTTTACTAATCGAGTACTCGGTCAGCCTTCCGATCGAGTACTCGAGTACTCAGATAGACTCGTCTTTTGGTTATAGTATCGGTGTTTTCCAACATGTTCATAAGCGATTTATGCAGCATATCTTGGTATAAATATCTCTTTAGATCTGTACTTTATTTGAGAAAAATGGACAATTGTTAGATATATGGTGAGAATTACAGAAAGTGTCAAAATCTTTCCATTAAACTCATGAAAAATAAGAAAAAAATCCACAAGTTTGTCGTTTTTATTTATCTCAAAAGAGTTCGTAATATTCACGCATGTTGTGAGATATACGCTAGTCACTATAGACTGGAAGGGGGCATTGTTAGACTTTCTTGAATTTATTTGCGTGTATTTGGGAATGATAAGCTTCTTTTTCGAGAAACAAATAGCAATAAAATGAAATCTTAACAATAATCCATTAATCGGCTGATCGAATATTGCATTAACCAATCAACTCTAAGGTAAATCTTACGGACGTCCAATTAAAATTCATCGTCCCTAATCAGAGTAAAGAGCGGCGAAGGTGCGAAAATTTATGACATTGTTTGACAGCGAGAACAATACCTGATGGCACTTGATTGCAAATTAGGACAAAATCGAGGGATTAGATAATCGGCGGACGACCAGGTTTTACATACTCTACCGTTTGCACGGTACAGTGTTGGAAAAGGGCGATTGATATTTTCAACAACTTGAGTTTGGAAACGAATTTTCATTTTCCTGCTGATATTATTTTTTCTTTCCGATTACTCGATTAGTGATATTGGTAATCGATACTCGGACGTTCGATCGAGTACTCGATCAATCGAGTACTCGTTCCCATCCCTAATCTGAACCTATTTCGGCGATGTCATAAACGTTCGACGGTGGAACGTTCCACCGCTGAGTGTTTACAACAACACTCAAATAATTGTGATGTCGCATGAATCTCATTAGGGTTGGATTACCTTAAGGTGGTAATAATGTAGCCTTATCTAGCCTTATCAAATAAGGGGCTTATGAGTTCAAACCTCGTCTTGGCTAATATCCTTTCTGACATCAGACGAGAGTTATTTGTCTGTCTTAAATGGATGAATTATTATACCCCCCAAATTCAATTTGGGGGGTATATAGGAGTCAGGTTGTCCGTCTGTCTGTTGGTCTGTCTGTTGGTCCGTCTGTTGGTTTTTTCTTTAAACATCTTCTCCTCCTCAACCACTCAGCCGATTCTTACCAAACTTGGCAGGAATGTTCCTTGGGTGACCCTTTTCAAAACTTGTTCGTGAATTTTTGATTCGTCAAAAATTGTGGGCGTGGCAGGGCGGGGCTTATCGGACTTAGAGAAATCATATGAAAAATCTTTAAAAATCAATTATCTGGCCAATTTGAAGCAAACTTGGCAGAAATGTCCCTTGAGTGACTGTATTCAACACATGTTCATGAATTTTTGATTGGGTGAAAAATGTGGGCGTGGCAGGGCGGGGCTTATCAGACTTCGCGAAATCATTCAATAATTCTTCAAAAATCTTCTCCTCCTCAACCACTCAGCCGATTCTTACCAAACTTGGCAGGAATGTTCCTTGGGTGACCCTTTTCAAAACTTGTTCGTGAATTTTTGATTCGTCAAAAATTGTGGGCGTAGCAGGGCGGGGCTTATCAGACTTAAAGAAATAATTTGAAAAATCTTTAAAAATCAATTATCTGGCCAATTTGAACCAAACTTGGCAGGAATGTCCCTTGAGTGACTGTATTCAACACATATTCATGAATCTTTGATTGGGTGAAAAATGTGGGCGTGGTAGGGCGGGGCTTATCAGACTTCACGAAATCATTTGATAATTCTTCAAAAATCTTCTCCTCCTCAACCACTCAGCCGATTCTTACCAAACTTGGCAGGAATGTTCCTTGGGTGACCCTTTTCAAAACTTGTTCGTGAATGTTTGATTCGTCAAAAATTGTGGGCGTGGCAGGGCGGGGCTTATCAGACTTAGAGAAATCATTCAATAATTCTTCAAAAATCTTCTCCTCCTCAACCACTCAGCCGATTCTTACCAAACTTGGCAGGAATGTTCCTTGGGTGACCCTTTTCAAAACTTGTTCGTGAATTTTTGATTCGTCAAAAATTGTGGGCGTAGCAGGGCGGGGCTTATCAGACTTAAAGAAATAATTTGAAAAATCTTTAAAAATCAATTATCTGGCCAATTTGAACCAAACTTGGCAGGAATGTCCCTTGAGTGACTGTATTCAACACATATTCATGAATCTTTGATTGGGTGAAAAATGTGGGCGTGGTAGGGCGGGGCTTATCAGACTTCACGAAATCATTTGATAATTCTTCAAAAATCTTCTCCTCCTCAACCACTCAGCCGATTCTTACCAAACTTGGCAGGAATGTTCCTTGGGTGACCCTTTTCAAAACTTGTTCGTGAATGTTTGATTCGTCAAAAATTGTGGGCGTGGCAGGGCGGGGCTTATCAGACTTAGAGAAATCATTCAATAATTCTTCAAAAATCTTCTCCTCCTCAACCACTCAGCCGATTCTTACCAAACTTGTCAGGAATGTTCCTTGGATGACCCTTTTCAAAACTTGTTCGTGAATCTTTGATTGGGTGAAAAATGTGGGCGTGGCAGGGCGGGGCTTATCAGACTTAGAGAAATCATATGAAAAATCTTTAAAAATCAATTATCTGGCCAATTTGAAGCAAACTTGGCAGAAATGTCCCTTGAGTGACTGTATTCAACACCTGTTCATGATTTTTTAATTGGGTGAAAATTGTGGGCGTGGCAGGACGCGGTTTATCAGACTTCGCGAAATCCTTCGATAATTCTTCAAAATCTTCTCCTCCTTAACCACTGGGCCAATTCTTACCAAACTTGGTAGGAATGTTTCTTGGGTAACCCTTTTCAAAACTTATTCATGAATTTTTGATTCATCAAAAATTATGGCCGTGGCAGGGCTAGGCTTATCGGAAAAATCATGCAAAAAATCTTTAAAAATCAATTGTTTGGCCAATTCAAATCAATCTTGGCAAGAATGTTCATTGAGTGACTGTATTCAACACATGTTCATGAATTTTTGATTTGGTGAAAAATGTGGGCGCGGAAGGGCGGCGCTTACCAGACTTAGATGATTCTTCAAAAATCTTCTCCTTAACCACTTGGCAAATGCACACCAAACTTGACAGGAATGTTCCTTGGGTGATCCTTTTCAAAATTGTTTTTCAAAATTGTTCCTGAATTTTGATTCATAAAAAATTATGGGCTTTGTTGGGTGGGGCTAATCGGACTTAAAGAAATCATGTGAAAAATCTCTAAAAATCAATTATCTGGCCAATTTGAACCAAACTTGGCAGGAATATGGGCATGCAGGGTGTGGCTTATCTGACTTCGAGAAATCGTTAGACAATTCTTCAAAAATATTCTCCTTAACCACTGGGCCAATTCTTACCAAACATAGCAGGAACGTTCCTTGGGTGACCCTTTTCAAAACTTGTTCGTGAATTTTTGATTTCTTAAAAATTGTTGGCGTGGCTGTGTGGGGCTTAACAGACTAAATAATGTGAAAAATCTTTAAAAATCAATTATTGGGCCAATTTGAATCAAACTTGGCATGAATGTCCCTTGAGTGATTGTATTCAATGCATGTTCATGTCTGTTGAGTTTTTGTTAGCTGTATTTCTCAATTGATCATCTCACAGTTCAAATGAAATGCAGTTCTCAAAATGCAAAAAAACAGCACTGTTGGGGGGTATGATCACTTTCAGTGATTTTCTAGTTGTGTATAAGGTGAACATCTGGAGGTTCTCATTGGATGTTGTGTCAATTGTTGTGAGAAAAAAGCCTAAAATCCATAGTTATGTTCTTCAGATACCATGATAAGACTGAAATGCTGTTAAATTTTGTGTTTACCCATTCAAAGAATGCCAAAAAGAATTATGTTACATTGTAACAAATCAGAATATTACATTATCCCCTTCCCACATAGTGACAGGTTTTAATACACTTCAAGATAAATGCTTTGGAAAACAATGTGGAAAATGAAGAAAGTGTGACAAGCAATTTCTTCATTTTGCACGATGTTCTTTACCCAAAAAGGCAAATAAAATGTAAAATTCCATTTGCTTGAAATTGTTGTCTGCAATATCTTTGAATTTGGTATTGACTAAAATTTGCCGTTTTGTGGTGGGTTAGCCGTTTCCAAAACAAGACCTTGTTATGGTGACCTTAATAGAAAAGGCTTGGAAAAACATAGAGGCAAAAGAAGAAAGTGCTGATAATCAGCACTTTCTCCTTTTGCCTCAATATTTTCTTAGCTATTTTGTACACAAATCCTTTCTTAAGGAACATTTGTTGTCTGCAGCAGCTTTCAAATTGGACCACCCTAAAATTTGCCGTCTGTTGGTTAATGAATCTGATATTTTACAGCAACAGTTAAAGAAGAGGGCACAAGAGGAGACTGAACAACAAGACAGGAAAAGATTGAAAACTGACTCTGTAGACATGGACTTAGATGGTATAGTGCTTATTATATCCATGTATTGATAGAGCAGTAGGGCGTAGATGTATTGTTTTATGCCCCGGTTTTATAAAGATCTTTCATTTTTATGGGCATATTGTTAAATGTTTTGCAATTGTCCATCTGTTTGTATGTCTGTAATTTGTCGAGGAAACTTACTCTGTAACATTGTTTAGGGTTACTGTTGTTTCGTTTTCCTCTCTGTTAATGTTTGTCTCTTTTCAAGAAAATTTTGATATTTGCCAGAATTTTTTAACAGTAGGTGAAGGTGGCTTTCGTGTTTCACATGTGTATTCCAAGAACAAGGTTGGTGGTTATGGTTGAACTCTATATTTTGGTTATTTATAAGAAAAATCTTGTCAAGACAATTTTTATGATTACTACAATTGGATTTTGATTAAAATTATATTGAATTAACACTCCCTTATAAAGATCTGTAGAACTCACAAAAAATCAAAACAATGGATAGAGGGGGTAGAGACATTCCAACTTTGTTACTTTAATTTCAAATCTATGTTGTTCGTACTCCTTTGAATTGTCTTGACGAGGTAATTCCATTGAGTACCTACAAGATAGAGTTTGATGAACAATAGATAGTATATTGTATTTTGAAAAGCAAAATACTTATTATGTGTAGCTCTGCTGACTTATTATGTGTAGCTCTGCTGATTTTAACAATTCATTTTCCAGATGACAGTAATACTAATAGCAGTTTAAACCCACCTTTACCCACGGAGACTCCGCCTTCACGACCTCCCCCTCCAGAAAACACGCCCCCTCCTACACCGAAGGACAGCCCGGCCCATCCCCCCAGACAGTCCATCAGTCGCGAGACGAGTCAGGGTCGTTCTGATTCACCCACGCTGGCAGAGTTAGAGATGCAGTACCAGCTTCTGTCAAAGAAGATCGAAGAAGATGAAGTGGAAGACGGAGAACTGATCGTCATCGACAGCGCAGACGAAAAATCTCAGGAGAGCATCCAGTCTGCGGACCAATCCATAATTGATGTGGATTCAGAAAATACTGAAAAAACTCCGATAGTTTTAACAGATGATTCAATAGACAATATAGACAGTGCGGATGAGAGTATGACTAAAGCTAAACTATTGCGCAACATTTCTACAACCTCCATTCAGACATTTGGGGAGTTGGGAACAGGAAGTCCAGCAAGCTCAGTGCCCGGTACCCCATCTCATAATCCATTCATGGACAATAAACCTTCATTTAAGGGAACCATTTCCATGTCACGAGATTTTGGCACTCCCGTATTGAATCGCTCTGGCAGCTTCACGTCTCTGCCGCAGGATAGCAAATTTTCTCAAGGCATCGAGGAGCATATACCATTTGAGAACTTGCCTGATGCTACTGGTACATTTGATAAGATGAGAAAACTTATTTCTAGAATCAGGGATAAACTCCCCTCAAAGAAAAAGAAGTCCTGATGAATTTATGCAATATGGAATCCTTTTCCACACAAAACTCTTCAGGTGGTTAAGTTTGAAAGATGCATAACTGCAGAGAACAAATTAGATGTTGATAAAGTTAGCAATGGCATACAATGTAGCCATAAAGATATTGAGGCAAAAAAGACAAAATGCTGATTATCAGCATCATCTGCTTTTGTCTATATTTCCCCTGAGCCTTTTTTATCAGGGACCTGAAAAGGTTAAGGGAAGGGCTAAAAGGTGAGAGGAATAAATGGTTGTTTCAGCCTGCTAGGAAGTCAGATGGCAAGATTTCAGACTAGTCTAAACTCCAAGATGTTGCAGACAATTTCTAGTGAATGAAATTTATATTTATTTTGGTTGAAAACATTGTAGGAAATGAAGAATTTGCTGGTCACAAGCAATTTCTTCATTTTCCACAATGTTTTCCAAAGCTGTTTTCTCAAGAGGCGTCAAAAGGCTTCACTTTTATGGGAATGGGTTGGTAACACTTCTCCTGGACTTCACAGTGTTTATACAGCTATTAGATAAAGACAGTATATGCTGCATAATAAATCAGGGGCTTTAAGGTTAGCCCTTTACAAAAAAAAACAACAATATAAATTGCTCCAGTTCGAAAGCTTTTGTGGATGACAAAAATATATTTTCAATAAAGGTGGGATTTTTCCACAGTGTAACACAGAAAATTATTGAGGCAAAAAGAGAAAATCCCTCAATATTTTCCAAAGCCTTTTCTATCAGGGATGTAAAACCATGTCTTGTTTGGGGAAAGGATTAATGGTTCACACAGGCAAATTTTCAGGGATCAACACATGGTAAATATCTAAAAATTTGAGCAGGGTTGTGATTAAGGGGCTTATGTTGGGTTCATGCAAGCATGTTTCATTTTGTCATCTAAACTCGCACATCAAAATTATGTAATCTGTACATTGAAAAATAGCTGAGTAAAGCTTGCATACTGAATATTGACACAGTGATTTTAATCAAAATGCTAGTGAGCATATTTTTGATTTTTGTGGAGTTGTCACATTTATCTTAGACAATGATTCCTTCATACAGAATTATTTACCTTACATCACTAAGATACACAAAAAGTCAGTTTTGAATCAATCAGAACTAAATATTCCACGGTATACCAGTCTTTGCCTCAAATTGAACGTAACAATGGCGAGATGTACAAGCCACCAAACTAAATACAACTCCTCTCCCAAACAAAACTGGTTTTGATGTCCGTAATAGAAGTGGCTTGGGAAACATTGAGGCAAATGAAGAAAATGGAGAAAACCGGCATTTCTCCTTTTGCCTAAATATTTTCTGTACACAAATTAGTTCCTTAACAACATCCATTTCATCGTCTGAATCGGCTTTTGGATTAGACCAGTCCAAATTATTGCTGTTTGGAAGAGGATTAAACATCAATATCATCGTTGTATCCTTTTCGGAAAACCAAGCAACTATTTGAAATTCTGTATTACAGTATTAGACACTGTTTAAACTTACACACAAAACTTACATTTGATTTCATTATGTAATTGACATGTATATTTAAGTATGCATAAATCATACATGGAATAGATATATTCATAAATGTATAAAATAGGACGAAAACAGATACAAACATTGTCTTTATATTGTAGATGTTTCTGTAAGAGGCTTTTAGTTTAAAAAGATATTTTAAACAATTGTTTCTTTAAAAAAGATAACAGAAATTGTACCCTTGACTTTTTTCTTTGCTTCTGTGTATATCATTGGTGCTTAGTTTGTGCATGTAGGCCTACCACAAATCCCAGTTGATGATTATCAAAAATTGCTGCTTTTCAATGAAAAACTCGTAACTGTAGCTTAAAACAAGCTGCATTTACAAGGTTTTAGTTGAAAAGCGACTATATGTTGATATCAATCATATGAGCACTTCAGGTTTTGTTTAGCAATCAATGCTTTTAGCCCATTCTCAAATGTTAAAAATTTGGACAATTCCAATTTCAGAGATGCTGCAGATGACTAATGAGATGTTGATAGAGTTAGGTGGGGGTGTACATTTTAGCCAAGAAAATACTGAGGCAAAAGGAGAAAATGTTAATTATCAACATTTTCTTTTGATTTAATATTTTCCTCTTTTGACTCTACATTTCCCCAAGCCTTGTCTATTAGGGGCTTGCAAAACTAGGTTTTGTTTGGGAATGGGATAAGGACAGATTTTAGAGACATGTTCAACCCTTTTGCAAATGGTGAAATTTGATACTATCTTTTTGCAAAAGCTGATGCAGATGGGTGTGAATATTCATGAAATTTGTGCATTTTATAGACAAAAAAATATTGAAAAATATTAAAGAGACATTTCATTCCAATTTCAATTTTTTAAAGTATGTCTTGATGCCAAGATTGGTTATTCTAATGAGTATAAATATTATTAGTTTTTTGAAGTTGTTGCCAATAAGCGAGAAACACGCATTTAAAGTTGAGACATAATCGATAAATTGCATATAAATCCGAACTGTTGTCCACAACAATTTGTTCAATTTTAACACAAAAATATATATTTCTCGTAAACGGCGCAATATTTTGGCTTGAAATTTTCAGAATTTTCATAAGGAAATATGCTCTTTCAGATTAAAATAAAAGTAAAATTTATGACAGAAAATTCTGAAATGTCACTTTAAGGCAATGAGAAAAATTCTGGATATCAGCGTTTTCTTCTTTTCCTTCAATATTTTTTCATCCTCTGTCCGAACAGCAAAATCAAAACCTAGACTTGTTTTGGAAATAGTTGATAAAGGCAACAGAAACGATTGATGGTGCAAGTGCCAGTTACATGCATGTGTCGATTGTCCTAAACACAGAAAATTAAGACTGGTCTATCTTATAGATTACTCGGACAACAAAGAAATACATGCAATGGTTGCCAGCAATTTCTTCAGTATTTCGTTGCTTCTCTAGTTGGCTTCCAGTACTTTTTCAGAAACAGTTAACCCATTACCACACAGTGACTCTTTTTGAATCCTCACAATGAAATGGCTTTGGAATTCGGTTTAATCCCATTTTGTCTACTCCCAATTCGTCTACTCCCAATTCGTCTACTATTTTGGACATAAGTCACATTTCGTCTACTTTTCTATACTTTGTAGATCTATATCAATATGATATTATATGATTTTTATCAAAATGTTTGTATATTTATTTCATTTGTGAATATATTGACTTAATTTCTTTTCTTAAAACAAAAAATATGTTGTTTATTGATGATTTGACATGAAAGTAGACGAGTTGGGACAGTAGACGAATTGGGACTTGATGCACTTAAAAAACAGTAGACGAAATGGGAGTAGACCAATTGGGATGTTACCTTGGAATTCATAGTGGAAAATGAAAAAATTGCTTGTGACAAGCAATTTTTTCATTTCCCACAATGCTTTCTTTAAAAAAAGACCAAAATATTTTAAATTTCCTTAACTTGAAATTGTCGTCTGCAACATCTTTGAATTTGGAACAGCCCAAAATATTGTTGTTTGGTAATAGGTTAATGCTAGGTAGAGGATTACCTACCTTCTTTTCCTGCACCCAAGTTCTGAGTCTGTGGTCAAATAACGTGTCAGAAGAAACGTGCCAGTTACACGTAATACATTTCGCTTTAAAATATCGAACAGATCTTCGAAATCCAATTTTTGGAAAAAATAACTTCCTAAGAAAGTGTGAATTTTATGGAAGTCCCGTTTGGGTGCTGCTGCAGAGGACACATTGAAGGGTGAAAAGATAATATTTGTGTTTCAGAATATATCGCTACTTTTCAATGGAAACCTCGTAATCGCAGCTTAAAACAAGCTGCAGTTAGGAGATTTTCGTTGAAAATCGACGATATTGAGACCACCGCAATGTTTTAACAATACTTGTTCTACTAGAAACTATTCGAAGGTCGAAACCAGGTCTTATTCGGGAAAGGGTCAATACTTCTCCAGAGGACACATACTATTTCTGCAGACTGCCAAATTGAAAGCAGTTACAGACAACAATGTAAACATTGAAAGGTGGAAAATCGACAAATGGTGGTATCTGATCGGTTGGGGTCAATTTTGGGGGAAAAAAGTAAAAGGATTCCACAAGTAATTCATATTTTTATTATATCTGATAAAAGAGCTCAATACGGCAGGGTACATGCAACAAACCTTTCGAAAATAAACGCATAAATAAAAGAAAAAGGTTATTGCAAAATAATTGACCAGAATCGAGATTATTTTTATACGCCGCCGCCAGAGGTGGACGTATATTGGCGTCATCTTCTCCGTCTGTCCGTCCGTCCATCCGTCCGTCCATCCGTCCATCCGTCCGTACGTTAGTCCACTTTTCTTGTCAACGCAACTCCTCCTAAGTTTCTGGCTGGACATTCTTGAAACTTGGTCAATGTTATCACCTCAATTGGTAGATGTGCATGATGGAAGGATTTTATGGTTCGTTGATTTTTGTTATTATACGCTGCCGGAGGCGGACGTATATTGGCATCATCTTCTCCGTCTGTCCGTCCGTCCGTCCGTCCATCCGTCCGTACGTCCGTCCACTTTTCTTGTCAACGCAACTCCTTCTAAGTTTCTGGCTGGATCTTCTTGAAACTTGGTCAATGTTATCACCCCAATTGGTAGATGTGCATGAAGGAAGGATTTTATGGTTCGTTGATTTTTGCCTGAGTTATGCCCCTTAAAAACTTAGTCTCTGGGGCTTATTGAAGTTGCAGCCTTGTCAACGCAACTCCTCCTAAGTTTCTTGCTGGATCTTAATGAAACTTGGTCAATGTTATTACCTCAATTGGTAGATGTGCATGAAGGAAGGATTTTATGGTTCATTGATTTTTGCCAGAGTTATGCCCCTTTAAAACTTAGTCTCTGGGCGTCCATCCGTCCGTCCGTCCGTACGTACGTCCGTCCACTTTTCTTGTCAACGCAACTCCTTCTAAGTTTCTGGCTGGATCTTCTTGAAACTTGGTCAATGTTATCACCTCAATTGGTAGATGTGCATGAAGGAAGGATTTTATGGTTCGTTGATTTTTGCCTGAGTTATGCCCCTTAAAAACTTAGTCTCTGGGGCTTATTGAAGTTGCAGCCTTGTCAACGCAACTCCTCCTAAGTTTCTTGCTGGATCTTAATGAAACTTGGTCAATGTTATTACCTCAATAATTGGTAGATGTGCATGAAGGAAGGATTTTATGGTTCATTGATTTTTGCCCGAGTTATGCCCCTTTAAAACTTAGTCTCTGGGGCTTATTGAAATTGCAGCCTTGTCAACGCAACTCCTCCTATGTTTCTGGCTAGATCTTAATGAAACTTGGTCAACATTATCACCTCAACTGGTAGATGTGCATGAAGGAAGGATTTTATGGTTCATTGATTTTTGCCAGAGTTATGCCCCCTTAAAACTTAGGAGGCGGACGTATATTGGCGTCATCTTCTCCGTCTGTCCGTCCGTCCATCTGTCCGTCCGTCCGTACGTCCGTCCACTTTTCTTGTCAACGCAACTCCTTCTAAGTTTCTGGCTGGATCTTCTTGAAACTTGGTCAATGTTATCACCTCAATTGGAAGATGTGCATGAAGGAAGGATTTTATGGTTCGTTGATTTTTGCCTGAGTTATGCCCCTTAAAAACTTAGTCTCTGGGGCTTATTGAAGTTGCAGCCTTGTCAACGCAACTCCTCCTAAGTTTCTTGCTGGATCTTAATGAAACTTGGTCAATGTTATTACCTCAATTGGTAGATGTGCATGAAGGAAGGATTTTATGGTTCATTGATTTTTGCCAGAGTTATGCCCCTTTAAAACTTAGTCTCTGGGGCTTATTGAAATTGCAGCCTTGTCAACGCAACTCCTCCTACGTTTCTGGCTAGATCTTAATGAAACTTGGTCAACATTATCACCTCAATTGGTAGATGTGCATGAAGGAAGGATTTTATGGTTCATTGATTTTTGCCAGAGTTATGCCCCCTTAAAACTTAGTCTCTGGGGCTGATTAAAATTGCAGCCTTGTCAACACAACTTCTACTAAGATTCTGACTGGATCCTAATGAAACTTGGTGGATGTTATTACCTAAATTGGTAGATGTGCATGAAGTAAGGATTTTATGGTACATTGATTTTTGCCTGAGTTATGCCCCCTTCAACCTTAATCTGTGGGGCTTAATGATATTTCAGCCTCATGAACGCAATTCCTTCCAGGTTTTTGACTGGATATTTATAAAAACCTTTTTGTGAACACAACTTTTTACAGGTTTTTGTGTGAATATTTATAAATCCTTGTCAATGTCAATTTTTTGTCTCAAGTTTTATAAGTGGCGGCGTATATTGTGACCATGGCACTCTTGTATGAGTTATGCCCCTTAAAAACTTAGTCTCTGGGGCTTATTGAAGTTGCAGCCTTGTCAACGCAACTCCTCCTAAGTTTCTAGCTGGATCTTAATGAAACTTGGTCAATGTTATCACCTCAATTGGTAGATGTGCATGAAGGAAGGATTTTATGGTTCGTCGATTTTTGCCTGAGTTACGCCCCTTAAAAACTTAGTCTCTGGGGCTTATTGAAATTGCAGGCTTGTCAACGCAACTCCTTCTAAGTTTCTGGCTGGATCTTCTTGAAACTTGGTCAATGTTATCACCTCAATTGGAAGATGTGCATGAAGGAAGGATTTTATGGTTCGTTGATTTTTGCCTGAGTTATGCCCCTTAAAAACTTAGTCTCTGGGGCTTATTGAAGTTGCAGCCTTGTCAACGCAACTCCTCCTAAGTTTCTAGCTGGATCTTAATGAAACTTGGTCAATGTTATCACCTCAATTGGTAGATGTGCATGAAGGAAGGATTTTATGGTTCATTGATTTTTGCCAGAGTTATGCCCCTTTAAAACTTAGTCTCTGGGGCTTATTGAAATTGCAGCCTTGTCAACGTAACTCCTCCTATGTTTCTGGCTAGATCTTAATGAAACTTGGTCAACATTATCACCTCAATTGGTAGATGTGCATGAAGGAAGGATTTTATGGTTCATAGATTTTTGCCAGAGTTATGCCCCCTTAAAACTTAGTCTCTGGGGCTGATTGAAATTGCAGCCTTGTCAACACAACTTCTTCTAAGATTCTGACTGGATCCTAATGAAACTTGGTGGATGTTATTACCTAAATTGGTAGATGTGCATGAAGTAAGGATTTTATGGTACATTGATTTTTGCCTGAGTTATGCCCCCTTCAACCTTAGTCTCTGGGGCTTAATGATATTTCAGCCTCATGAACGCAATTCCTTCCAGGTTTTTGACTGGATATTTATAAAAACCTTTTTGTGAACACAACTTTTTACAGGTTTTTGTGTGAATATTTATAAATCCTTGTCAATGTCATTTTTTTGCCTCAAGTTTTATAAGTGGCGGCGTATATTGTGACCATGGCACTCTTGTTGGTCGTAGTTGTTATCCATCCCATGATGCACAATCTCCACCGTGAAAAAAAAGGCTAAAATATTGTTATGTTTCACCTTATCGATCACTTACTGAAGATTTGTCAAAAATATACCCATTTACGTCGGGTTGATGGACTCTATAGGTCTAAAAGTCAACAAATGTTCTAAAAAGATAAAAAGCGATCGTCAGAAAATAACTGCAGATTCGACACCTTCAGGCTCAAGCATGTGACCCTTTGTCTTATCCTCATATATGTTACGTACGGCCCTTTCCGAAATGGCAAAATTTTAGACCAATTCATTACGACAAAATAGGCATAATTATTGATATCAAAAATAGAACGAGGAAAAGTGAGAAATTCGCGATTATGCTTATAAATATCGATTTTTTTTCTTTTCTCTAGATCTTTTCCTAAACAGGTTTATTTCTATAGGACCGACTAAACCAAGTTGCCTTGGCCTATTCATCATCGGGTATTGTCTGGATTTTTATCCCCCGCCGAAAAAAAATTTCGGGGGGATATTGTTTTTGCCATGTCCGTCCGTCCGTCCGTCCGACATTCGTTTCCGCACTATTTCTTGAAAACTATAGACCGGATTTCGATGAAACATGGCACACAGCTTCGCTACAAAGAGGACATGTGCATATCGTCGGGGTTACCCGGTTCGACCATTGAATTCAGAGTTACTGCCCCAGACTGTTTAAGCCATATACATACAGTGATATTCGTTTCCGCGCTATTTCTTGAAAACTATAGACCGGATTTCGATGAAACTTGGCACACAGCTTTACTACAATGAGGACATGCGCATATCGTCGGGGTTACCTGGTTTGACCGCCAAATTTAGAGTTACTGCCCCTGACTGTTTAAGCCATATACATACAGAGTGATATTCGTTTCCGCGCTATTTCTTGAAAACTATACACCGGATTTCAATGAAACTTGGCACACAGCTTTACTACAATGAGGACATGCGCATATCGTGGGGGTTACCCGGTTCGACCGTCGAATTTAGAGTTACTGCCCGTGACTGTTTAAGCCATATACATACAGTGATATTCGTTTCCGCGCTATTTCTTGAAAACTATACACCGGATTTCAATGAAACTTGGCACACAGCTTTACTACATCGAGGACATGCGCATATCGTCGGGGTTACCCGGTTCGACCGTCGAATTTAGAGTTACTGCCCCTGACTGTTTAAGCCATATACATACAGAGTGATATTCGTTCTGTTGAAGCCATATACATACAGTGATATTCGTTCTGTTGAAGCCTTATACAAACAGAGTTATATTCGTTTCCGCGCTACTTTATTGACAATGAAAATATGTTCGGCGGAGGATATCAATTCAACGAATTTGCTTGTTTTTTTTTTTTTTTTTTTTTTTTTTTTTTTTTTTTTTTTGTTTTTTTGTTTTGTTTTTTTGTAGAAAGTTTCCAACTGAAATCCGGTTTGTTTCGTTGTTGGCTAACAAAGAAAGATATTGAGTAGTCATAAATCATGTGATTAATTATCCAGTGATAGTTTGATTGTTAGCATTGTTTTAAATCGTTTGGATGTTTAGGCCTACCGTGAGAGCAACTTAATCCTTTCCTAAACAATATGCCTAAAATGAAAGACTTGTGGTTATGACATCAATTGGGATTAAACCTTTTCCAAGCTGCCTAAATGACAACAAAAAATATTCTAGACTTTTTTTAAACGATAGGCCTATAGAGTAGAAATGATGTAGGCATGTGCTCGTACTAGCCCATAGCCTAGGCTATTAGCTAGTTTATAGGGGCCTAAGCCTGTAACATCGGACCGTCCGACGCATATGTGTATCATCACATTTCTCTGTTTTCCCGTGGCTTTTTTTCTGTTCTGGACGTCAAAAGACACAAAAACCGTATAATTCTAAGTTTTCTTCTAACATGTAGGTTATTTTTAGGCCTATGCCTAGATCTATACGTCTATTCCAATCAGATGGCTAAATGGCAAGTTGTAATGTAGCCTAGGCCTACCCTTATTTGGATTTAGAAAATCGAGTGCGAAATATTTAAATATGACCCAGGTCTTGTTTGAGAAATGGTTAAAATCAAGAAATGATAGATCTAGATCTATATATTGATTGTCTCTGGGAAAACATTGAGACAAAAGAAGAAAATGCTGATAGGCCCCCTAACCAGCATTTTCTCTTTTTTTTTTGTACCAATATTTCCGCGATATGTTGTAGGGGAGACCGGGGTATCATGAACCACTTTTTGATAAATTTTAACTAGTGTTTTCTTGGTTTCACACAGAGTGCTCAGATCAACACCATATCAAAGATCAACATCTCTCGCATGTTTCTATATCTTTGACAGATATTTTCAACACCCAGAATCCACAGAAAATCATTTTAAACAGAGCTGGTGAAATGGTTCATTTAACCCCTCTGACGTGGTTGGTTGAACCAGTACAAGGGGTGAGTTGAACCAATAGGCATTTTTTCGATGATAATTATTCACACTAAAGAGAGAATTAAACACGAAATTTCATTCATAATAATGAATAAGGGTGTTACCTACAATAATATGAAATGTCATACAAAGAATAAAAATATATTCCAGTTTTCAAGATTATTCGCTAGGTCAATAGAAACTTTAATAGATCCAGGATATCAAGTACATGTTTTCGGCACTTATTTTCATAGTGGTTCAACTTACCCCGGTACACACCATGGTCATATAGGCCTACTTGTCATTTGTGAAAAAACCATCTTACGATGTCAATAACGGAATGAAATAATACATTCTGAAGATATCATACATCTGTAAAATGTAAAGAATAGGCCTACTGTTGAGATTTGCTGTGCATTGTAGTGCGAAGATGGAATGTATGAAATGTGAAACCCAATTTTAAGGTCGAAATTTCGTTTTTTGGACAAAAAATCCACATAATAAGACAAAATCTCTCGATATTTTCACCGATGAATACTTCAACATTCCCCCCTCGAATACTTACACGGAAGATGTGAAATTGAACATCATGCGAGAGAAAATTGAACCCGTGGCTCAATTAACCCCGATCTCCCCTACTAAAATATCATCTTTATCAATATCGATTTTGCTGTCTCCAGCAGCTTTTGAATTAGACAATCGGGAAAACGTTACTTGGGAAAGAGTAAAATATATGTCTGATATGATCCGCATGTTAAACTGAATTCAATTAGCCAATCAAACAGGGTTTTACATCCGAGTTAGGCAGTGTTCCTTTTGGGTTGCCCGGATGAGCAGACAGCACTTGCATCATCGTTTCGCAATATTTTGTAAACCGGCATGACGCTATACAGTGATGTATTAAGATTGAGACACACTTCGGGTGACAGTGAGGTGGCAAAATGAAGATTGTCAGTCGAGATATTGATAAAAATGGAAGTGGGTGAGTAACTAGATGGCCCAATAACATGAATAAGGCAATATGTCACTATGTGACAAATGCTGACAATACAGATTTCTCCTGTCTTTGTTCAATCAGCGTTTTTTCTGGCCAATTGGGAAAGGTACCTGTACCCCTACAATTGGGAATTTTTCGCATCGCGAAATCTTCAAAATTGGGAAAAAACGAGTCGCCAAATCTTCAAATTGGGAAAAAATTTATTTGCAAAATCGATGAATAAGGAATCTTTTAAGTGCATCTAATCTATCATTAGGGGCTATTTTCTGCACAACAAACCATTGTAGGTCTAGGTTTAACAGGAAGCTACTGGTGAACATATATATTTAGAGTTTTTAGACTTATGATTATCTATACATATGTTGAAATCTAGCATTCACTCCAATTCTCTCAATACTTTGGATGTAGTTATATACAAATTCTGCCTTACATTTTCAGAAACATTAATTTTGTTGTCTGCATGGAAGTTCCTTTCATTTTTGACTTTTCCAAAACTGCATTGTGGAAAGGGTTAAAGAAAAATTGGAGGAAAATACAAAACGCTTTTAGAAGTTAAAGCTCCTTTGTTCTCAATCTTTTCTAGCTATTATATTTATAAGTGATCTGTTGCTTAGAACTTTTAATTTGGATCTGTCTAAAAAGAATTCAAGTTCTCAGTATTTGGATGTATTTGCAATTAAAATTAAGCATTTATTGAGATATTCCCAGCCAAATTAAAATGCATTGGCCATTGGGAACGGCACATAAGATCATTGGGAACGGTAGATATGGAGATTGGGAAACGGCATGTGCTAAAATTGGGAAGAGCCTGTAGTCATTGAGAAAGGTTCCTTTTACAGGTACTAGTTATAGAAGGAAAAAAATCCCTGGTCAATAAATTTATGTAAATTAATATGAAAATAAGGCAAAGCCTCTGACCGGGGTCAAGATAGATCTATCATATCCTGCATTTGTGTTTCTTTATTGATAATCTGACAGTAAAGGACAGATAATATTGAAAGAGGAGGAGGTGTCTTCATAATGGTTAAAAATACCCTCCTAGCAACTCAGCTAACAAACCTGAATACAGATTGTGAGATCCTCTGGATTAAACTTGCCATCAAAGGCAGTAAACCCCTGATAATCTCGTCCTTTTACAGACCACATGAGTCAGACATAGAAAGCATCCTTGAGTTTGAGAAGTCCTTGAACCTTGCACGGAATATTAAGGGTACTAAGCTTATACTTGGTGACTTTAATTTCCCCAAACTTCATTGGACCAAAGAACACACTTCCTCCCTCAAACCTGGCACCAGCAGCAATGCAGCTTATGAAAAGTTTCTTGACACCATAGACGACCACAGCCTTACCCAAATGGTCAGTGAAGGGACAAGAAATGAGAATATCCTTGACCTGTTTTTGTCATCAAACCCCACCCTTGTAGATAGTGTAGAAATTGTTGCAGGCATCTCTGACCATGACATAGTCTCAGCAACAGTCCGTGCAAGACCATCAATGCTCAGACAAAAGCCAAGAACCTGCCATTTATACAATAAAGCAGATTGGGCTGGCTTCAAGATCTTCATCAATACATGTAAAGAAGAATTCATGCCAGATGTTGAGTCTATGTCGGTGGAAGACCTCTGGGCCAAATTAAAAAGTATGCTGGAGACCGGTTTAGAAAAATTTATCCCAACCAAGAAGATTGGTTCCAGGAAGACATTGCCATGGGTGACCAATGAAATCAGAAAACTCATTGGCAAACGGGACAAACTGTATAGAAAAGCCAAGGCTAACAAAACCAACAATGAAGTTTGGAAAAAATTCAAAAACCTTAAGACACATATTAAATTGAAAATCAAAGATTCCTACAATACTTATCTTGAGAACATCTTGGACATTTCAGTCAGAAAATGCAGATGACAGAACAAATTTCTCCTGCAAAAAACTATACACCCTCCTGAAAAACTCAAAACAAGATGCCCAAACTGTTTCCCCATTGAAGGATCAAATCTCTGGTAGCCTTAAATCAGACAACGTTGCTAAGGCCAATATACTGAATCGTCAATTTCAGTCTGTTTTCTCCGGTATCTCGCCACTTTCCTTGGGCCAAATCTGCATGCAGAAAATCAGACAAGTATTACCCCAGCAATACTGCAACTACCCACAAATGAGGGACATTTGCATTGATCAAGCTGGTGTACTGAAGCTTCTCGCCAATCTTAAGACAGGCAAAGCTGCAGGTCCAGACCAGATCAGACCTGTAACTCTGAAGGAGCTCAGGCATGAGATATCTGAAATCATAACTATTCTATTTCAGAAGTCCCTCTCCACTGGCACCATCCCCTGTGACTGGACCAGAGCAAATGTATGTCCAATTTACAAGAAAGGAGACACCAGTGACCCAGCAAACTACCGACCCATCTCTCTGACTTGCATTCTTTGCAAAACCCTTGAACACATTGTAGCCTCCAACCTCTCTGCCCATTTTTCTTCTAACAAAATTCTGTATGATCTTCAACACGGTTTTCGGGAGAGACGCTCATGTGAGACTCAACTTATTGAGCTCACTGAGTACCTCTTCAGAAATGTCTCTGCCGGTAAGCAAACAGACCTGATCTTATTAGACTTTAGTAAGGCCTTTGATAAGGTCAATCACCAAAAACTTCTCTATAAACTCCAAGAGTATGGCGTCTCTCCTCAAATTCTTTCATGGAGCCGATCTTTCCTAATTGGTAGGAGTCAAACTGTAGTTCTCGATGGAGACAAGTCGGATGAAGTGCCAGTCACCTCAGGCGACCCCAAGGGTCAGTCTTGGGTCCCCTTTTCTTTCTCGTCTACATTAACCAACTGCCTTTATCAGTTTCAAAATCTCAAGTCCGCCTCTTTGCAGATGATACTGCTATCTAATTGACCATTAACTCTCCTACTGATCCTGAACTTCTCCAAAAGGACCTAGATGCCTTGCAGGAATGGGAACAAGACTGGGACATGGAGTTTAATTCATCCAAATGTCAGGTGCTGCATGTAACCCGGAGCAAACACCCCGTCATGCACAAATACCACCTCCATGGCCAGGTCTTGGAATCTGTTCCCCATGCAAGGTATCTGGGCCTTTATATTTCTTCCGATCTTAACTTCTCGACTCACATTAGCAGAATCACAGCGGCAGCCAACAAAACTCTTTGTTTCCTGAAGCGGAACATTACAACTAAGTCAGAGAGTGTCAGACAACTCGCATACAAAACTCTGGTCCGGCCGCAGTTGGAATATGCCTCCACAGTGTGGAGCCCCCACACCCAAAACAACATCAACAAGGTGGAGCTAGTACAAAGACGAGCAATCAGATGGGTCAAGAATGACTACTCCCCTCTTTCGAGCGTTACGGCAATGCAGGAAAATCTGGAGTGGAGATCTCTCGAACATCGCAGACTTGATGCCAGACTAATTATGTTCTACCGTATTTATCATAACATAGTAGCTATTACATTGCCACCATACATCCATAAACCAAATAGAATAACCAGACATATGCACCCCTTTTCCTTAAGACAAATACAGGTGAATTCTGACTATCTCAAATTTTCATTTTATCCCCACTGCATCAGCCTCTGGAATCAGTTGCCATGTCATATTGTCACTCTCCCTGAATTAAATCAGTTTAAGAGAGCAGTGGCAGATATTCGCTATTAGTCTAGAGGAAGTTGTTTTTAGCTCACCTTAGCACGAAGTGCTGAGGGTGAGCTATTGTGATCGCTCACCGTCCGTCGTCCGTCTGTCTGTCCGTCTGTCCGTCCGTCTGTCCGTCCGTCCACAATTACTAAAAAGTCTTCTCCCAAACTATAAGGCCTAGAGTCTTGAAATTTTGTATGTAGCATTGCCTCAAGCCCCTTTACCAAAATACTTCAAATTATTGTGATAAAAGGAAAAGTGGCCCTATGTTGTGGGTATCAAATTTCATACAGAAACAAAGAAGGAAATCTTGTACAATCATCTTCTCCTGAGCCATTTGGCCCAGAGCAACTTTTGTCCGTTTGTTCCCCTACTCCTCCCAGGTCCTTGGGCCGATCTTCACCAAACTTGGAGGGAAGGTGGAGGGCGACCCCGGGTATTAGCGTGAGGGGTTCATTTTTTGAAAGGTCAAGGTCATCGAGGTCAAAGGTCAAATTTATGTTTTTACGGGTTACGGGTATCGTTTTTACGGGTTAATGAACGGGATTGCTTACGGGTTACGGGACGGGATTAGGTGGAGGGCAGCCCCGGATAGGTCAAGGTCATTGAGGGGGTCAAGGTCATCGAGGTCAAAGGTCAAATTTCGAGACAGGTAAAATAGCTAGTTATTGTAATACAAGGAAAATTGGCTCTATGTTGTGGGTATCGAATTTCATACAGAAACAAAGAAGGAAATCTTGTACAATCATCTTCTCCTGAGCCATTTGGCCCAGAGCATTGAAATTTTGTGAGTAGAATCATCTCAAGGCCCTCTACAGAAATACCTAAAATTATTGTGATAAAAGGAAAATTGGCCCTATGTTGCGGGTATCGAATTTCATACAGAAACAAAGAAGGAAATCTTGTACAATCATCTTCTCCTGAACCATTTGGCCTAGAGCATTGAAATTTTGTGAGTAGAATCATCTCAAGGCCCTCTACAGAAATACCTAAAATTATTGTGATAAAAGGAAAATTGGCCCTATGTTGTGGGTATCGAATTTCATACAGAAACAAAGAAGGAAATCTTGTACAATCATCTTCTCCTGAACCAGTTGGCCTAGAGCATTGAAATTTTGTGAGTAGAATCATGTCAAGGCCCTCTACAGAAATACCTAAATTTATTGTGATACAAGGAAAATTGGCTCTATGTTGTGGGTATCGAATTTCATATAGAGACAAAGAAGGAAATCTTGTACAATCTTCTTCTCCTGAACCGTTTGGCATAGAGCTTTGAAATTTGTGAGTAGAATCATCTCAAGGCCCTCTGCCAAAATACTTCAAATTATTGTGATACAAGGAAAATTAGCCCTATGTTTTGGGTATCGAATTTCATATAGAGACAAAGAAGGAAATCTTGTACAATCTTCTTCTCCTGAACTGTTTGGCATAGAGCTTTTAAATTTTGTGTGTAGAATCATCTCAAGGCCCTCTACCAAAATACTCCAAATTATTGTGATACAAGGAAAATTGACCCTATGTTGTGGGTATGGAATTTCATATAGAGACAAAGAAGGAAATCTTGTACAATCTTTTACTCCTAAACTGTTTGGCGTAAGGCTTTTCAAATTTTGTATGTAGAATTGTCTCATAATGATACAATCTTCTCCAATTCTGTTTATCAGAGATCCATAAGGTAAATTTTGTATAACTCTCTACTACCAGCAATGTTTAAATTGTCTTTTTATACGCCCGAAGGGTCGTATTATGTTATCGCGTGCATCGTCTGTCTGTCTGTCCGTCTGTCCGTTAGCAAATTCGTGTCCGCTCCATAACTTTCAAACTATAAGGCCTATGGTCTTGAAACTTCACAGGTGTATAGATCTCATAGCTAGGGTGTGCAGAGCGCAAGAACCACAACTCTACCATTTGTAATTTTTGAGTTATTGCCCTTTGTTTGATTCAGTTAGCAAATTCATGTCCGGTCCATAACTTTGAAACTATAAGGCCTATGGTCTTGAAACTTCACAGGTGTATAGATCTCATAACTAGGGTGTGCAGAGCGCAAGAACCACAACTCTACCATTTGTAACTTTTGAGTTATTGCCCTTTGTTTGATTTTGTTTGATTCAGTAAGCAAATTCGTGTCCGGCCCATAACTTTGAAACTATAAGGCCTATGGTCTTGAAACTTCACAGGTGTATAGATCTCATAACTAGGGTGTGCAGAGCGCAAGAACCACAACTCTACCATTTATTGAAACTTCACAGGTGTATAGATCTCATATCTAGGGTGTGCAGAGCGCAAGAACCACAACTCTACCATTTGTAACTTTTGAGTTATTGCCCTTTGTTTGATTTTGTTTGATTCAGTAAGCAAATTCGTGTCCGGCCCATAACGTTGAAACTATAAGGCCTATGGTCTTGAAACTTCACAGGTGTATAGATCTCATAACTAGGGTGTGCAGAGCGCAAGAACCACAACTCTACCATTTATAATTTTTGAGTTATTGCCCTTTGTTTAATTTTGTTTGATTCAGTTAGCAAATTCGTGTCCGGTCCATAACTTTGAAACTATAAGGCCTATGATCTTGAAACTTCACAGGTGTATAGATCTCGTAACTAGGGTGTGCAGAGCGCAAGAACCACAACTCTACCATTTATTGAAACTTCACAGGTGTATAGATCTCATAACTAGGGTGTGCAGAGCGCAAGAACCACAACTCTACCATTTGTAACTTTTGAGTTATTGCCCTTTGTTTGATTTTGTTTGATTCAGTAAGCAAATTCGTGTCCGGCCCATAACGTTGAAACTATAAGGCCTATGGTCTTGAAACTTCACAGGTGTATAGATCTCATAACTAGGGTGTGCAGAGCACAAGAACCACAACTCTACCATTTATAATTTTTGAGTTATTGCCCTTTGTTTAATTTTGTTTGATTCAGTTAGCAAATTCGTGTCCGGTCCATAACTTTGAAACTATAAGGCCTATGATCTTGAAACTTCACAGGTGTATAGATCTCATAGCTAGGGTGTGCAGAGTGCAAGAACCACAACTCTACCATTTGTAATTTTTGAGTTATTGCCCTTTGTTTGATTTTGTTTGAGTTAGCAAATTCGTGTCCGGTCCATAACTTTAAAACTATAAGGCCTATGGTCTTGAAACTTCACAGGTGTATAGATCTCATAGCTAGAATGTGCAGAGCGCAATAATCCTAACTCTACCATAATTTTTGACTTATTGCCCTTTGTTTCAATCAGTTTGCAAATTCGTGTCCGGTCCATAACTTTCAAAATACAAGGCATACATTGTTCAAACTTCACATGTGTGTAGAACTCATTGCTAGGGTGTTTGATTACATTATCTCAATCTGATTAAATTTGTGAATATTTTAGTAGTACTCGGGTACTTGCAACACTTAGTGAATATTTTAGTAGTCGGTGAATTTTGTTTTATCGGATACTTGCAAAATACTTTTTAAAAAAAGCAAGGTATCAACAAATAGCACACACTCATTTATTTCTGAGCTTCGGGCGTATAATGCCACGCCCAGCGTTGCTCTTGTTTAATGAACGTTGTCCGGAAGTTGTGTATGTGAGATGAGACAAAAATTATCATCTTGATGATCTCTAAGGTGAGCGATATAGGGCCATCTTGGCCCTCTTGTTAATCTTTTACTCCACTCTCACTATCTAACACTTTAACCAATACTTTACTTTTATGTACTTTCACTTATCTGACTTGTCAATGTCAGATCTTTACTTTTACTTCTCTCACCTTATTACTAACATTCCAACGTGCACTTTTTCCTGTCAGTAACACTCGGAAGAGGGGTTAACAGTACTCAGAGATAGATAGATAGATAAGAGAGAATGGCCAATATATAAAACATGAGAATTTTAGCTTTTGAATTTGTAAAAGCATTAGTTAAGTGGCGAAGGCCCAAGGCATATTGCACTGGCCCAAATTCAAAGAAAAGAGCAGTAAAACTCTGTTTCAATTCAAGTCCTCAAGTTTCTTCTTTTCTCTCACCGTTTTCCTTAGCCTTCAGCATTGGGTTAAGTCAAAGATAGATATTGATTTGGAAATGGTTTATTCGTGATAGACATCACGAACAACACATTCTCATGCAAACTTCTGACATATCAGTTAAAATGAAAACAGATCTACGTTAAGTTTAGTCTCGGCTTTTCTTTTTGAATAAGATCTAGACTCTAGATCTAGCTTTGTAAAGTATCATTCGGTCACCAATGAATCATTTAAAAAATTATGTAAAAGCACTAATTTTGTTGTCCGTGACTTTTTCAACACTTTCAAAAACAAGACATGGTTTTGATATCCCCTACAGAAATAAAAACGGATTAATTTTTTTTTTTTTCAGAAAAAAAAAGTAATTGTTGGAAATCAGCAACTTCTCCTTTTGTCAGAATATTCCATGTGCTATATTTTACACTGGTCATATCTTTATCAACAGCCATTTTGTCGTCTGCGACAACTTTCAAAGTGGACAACCCTAAAATTTTGTCGTTCGAGAAAAATGTGACCCGTAGATCTATATACTTCTATCATTTGGAAATGGATTAGGCCCAACCCTTATCCAACTAATTTCAAATGTATGAAACCTTAATAGAAAAAATCTTAGTAAAATGCGAAGGCAAGAGAAGAAAATTCTGATAACTAGATCGAGCATTTTCTCCTTTTGTCCAAATGTTTATAAAGCCGTCCCCATAGTAAATGTGGAAACCAGGTTTTGCTTGAGAAAGGGTTAAAAAGAGACAGTAGAGATCTACGTATATTTTGCTTTGAAACAGCCTTTAGGCCAAATAAAGAATTCACAAAATGATTAGATCTAGATCTACCGATCTTTTCCAACATTTTTTCAATATTTCCTTCTAGATCTAAATTTTTCATTTCAAAATAGATCTAGTAGGCGCTTCTAGCTCCGATATATATGATTTACTCGTTTGAGAAATAAATCATATGCTGCACAGATAGAACTGAGTCGTACATAAATGAATCAACATGGATAAAAAACCTACTAATGGTACATCCATTTGTGTATAAAAGACGCGTGTTCCCAAACAACGCTTGTTGATGTCTGATAACGAGCGGGAAATGGGACGTCACAGGAACGTAGAAAAACAACGTTGACGTCATATCGGCTAGCTATATGAAGTCACAAAGTTAAAAACTGGCTGGTTCACTAGATAGAGATTATTTCAACGCTACAGGGGTAACGGGACTCCAGATAATGGAGGTAATCTACACTAAACCAATTCACAATCGCAGTATCTTGGTTAAAGTCTGGCAAGGGACAACTGAGGTTGTCCGAAAACCGGAAATATCGAAAGTGAGGCTAAGACAGCTACAGCCAAATTCACAAAGTAACAAAATAGTTCAAATCTATACGCCCACAATACCGTAAGCCGTGGTCAATTCCACTGTATGAATACTTGACTGGGGTTTATTGCCTCTTTCAGTTTTTATTGTCATATTGTTACGGCTAGAGCATCTAACCATGGATTCCTTTGGCTTCTCTCACCACAACTTCCTCATCAAGCCTACTTCAGATTCTTGACCACTTCCAGCGTTTTTTCTCCTGCTTCTGACCGGTCTGTTAAAAGGACATTCCCAATGCCAAAAAGAATATATTTTTCCCAAAATCTGGAAAGAAAATACCCAATGCAAAAGTTATTCCTTCTTTTTCAATAAATATTTAATCATTCCCTGACACATGTTTAGAAAAAGTATTGAGAGACAAACTAGAAGTCCCTTTAGTTGATTTCTCATAGTACACTATGCACAGGACTCAATACTTGACAAAACAACACATTTTTTCCAATTTGTCTGGGGTATTTTTACCCCCAAAATTGCAGATTTTTTTCTGATTTCACACTGAAATACCAGGGAAAATCCAATTTAGAACCCTACCTGCCCCCCTATTCAGACACTGAATAGCATCAAGCCTTGAGGCCACCCAATATTAAATTGCTTCCTACTGGCCTGTGATAATTACTGTAACTATAATGAGGGGTACAGTGATGAGTGCCTGTCTGGCTCGTTTGAAACATGTTCAATAAAAAAGATGGGGTGGACATTTAGCAGCTCTAGGTATTCCATTTTCCGTATTGTCAAAAACTGAAAATCTAGAATTGAAATTATGCTTAAATACAATTATTATGGAATGAAAGTTGAAGATAGGTTATATTCTATATACTTCCTGCTCAATGCATGACATGACAAGGTTCAGGGCTACAGGTAAGTGGGGGTGAAGACATTCTAACTTTCTTATTCCAATTCCAAATCCTATGTTGTGGGTACTCATTTGAATCGTCTCGACGAGACGATACAAATGTGTATCCACAATATAGGGTTTCATGAACAATAACAGAATTATTGTAGTATAAAAAGTTGTCACCCCCTCTTAACTGGAGCTCTGAGGGGTTGATGTTTTGATTGTGTTTACAGGTCTGTGACCCTGATTCCTGATGAAGCAGAAGATATGTGGCATGCCTATAACTTAGTATCTGTAGATGATACACTTCGCTCAACAACAATTAGGTAATATAAAAACTTCTACGCTACTAAAATTGGTCATGAGGCTGCCATTGTTTACTGAGAGCCACAGATAAGTGGGCGTGAAGACAGTCTATCTTTGTTGTTTCAATCCCAAACCTTATTTTGTACCTTTATGTACACAGTCTACCCATTTAATTGTCTGATGAGATGATTCAAATAAGTATCCTCAGCATTGGGTTTGATAAGCAATCTAGGTTTTCCTTGTGCTTAAAAATTTGGGGGTCTTCATGACTCTTGCCTTCAAAGTTGGGGGTCATTTCTTCAATTTTGCGGGTCAAATTGTATAAATGCCTTAAGACTAAAGTATCATATAAAAATCTGGATTTCAAAACTTAATTGATGACGAAGTCATTATTGACCCTCAGGTAAATTTCTATTGGGTCTTTTGTTTTCAAATTGTGAAAATATTGATGCTCAATTTGCGCATCATGGAAAACCCGGAGCAATAATGAAGTTTTGCATTTTAAAAGGCCATTAAGTTGGCAATAAACCTTCTTATCAGTAGCTCTGTATTAGAAGATACATGTAATCATAGTCTGAGTGTGTAACCAAGTGCATTATAACCATCTTCTTACAAGATAACAAGTCCTATTTATTCACATACCATAATTTCAGATCCAGATTAGAATGCACCTTAGTTCATTTTGATCTGGATTCTTGTTGCTCTGAAATGCCGCAAGGGCCCTTTTCCATTTCTGATTTGCATGTTTTACAGAAAAGTCCAAAATGAGTCGGCAACTGGCAGTGTTAGTGTTAACAAAGTAAGAACCACACTAACTATTAGAGTAGAAGCAATAGATTTTGACACACAAGGATGTGTGTTACGGGTGAAAGGGAGAAATATTACAGAAAATCAATACGTAAAGGTAAGGATTTAGTTCTCTTATATGCCTATACATTGCTTTGATACAAGAATCAAATCTGAAAGAAATCTGTATACATACCACAATGATGCATGAAATGCAATTCTAAATATTGCATGATAAATGATGAAGTAACACTCATTTTCATTATACGCCGCCAGAGGCGGACGTATATTGGCGTCATCTTCTCCGTCTGTCCGTCCGTCCGTCCGTCCATCCGTCCATCCGTCCGTCCGTACGTCCGTCCACTTTTCTTGTCAACGCAACTCCTCCTAAGTTTCTGGCTGGATCTTCTTGAAACTTGGTCAATGTTATCACCTCAATTGGTAGATGTGCATGAAGGAAGGATTTTATGGTTCAATGATTTTTGTCTGAGTTATGCCCCTTAAAAACTTAGTCTCTGGGGCTTATTGAAATTGCAGCCTTGTCAACGCAACTCCTCCTAAGTTTCTGGCTGAATCTTAATGAAACTTGGTCAATGTTATCACCTCAATTGGTAGATGTGCATGAAGGAAGGATTTTATGGTTCGTCGATTTTTGCCTGAGTTATGCCCCTTAAAATCTTAGTCTCTGGGGCTTATTGAAATTGCAGCCTTGTCAACGCAACTCCTCCTAAGTTTCTGGCTGGATCTTAATGAAACTTGGTCAATGTTATCACCTCAATTGGTAGATGTGCATGAAGGAAGGATTTTATGGTTCGTCAGTTTTTGCCTGAGTTATGCCCCTTAAAAATTTAGTCTCTGGGGCTTATTGAAATTGCAGGCTTGTCAACACAACTCCTCCTAAGTTTCTGGCTGGATCTTAATGAAACTTGGTCAATGTTATAACCATAATTGGTAGATGTGCATGAAGGAAGGATTTTATGGTTCATTGATTTTTGCCAGAGTTATGCCCCCTTCAATCTTAGTCTCTGGGGCTTATTGAAATTGCAGTCTTGTCAACGCAACTCCTCCTAAGTTTCTGGCTGGATCTTAATGTCACTTGTTCAATGTTATCACCTCAATTGGTAGATGTGCATGTAGGAAAGATTTTATGGTTCATTGATTTTTTCCAGAGTTATGCCCCCTTAAAACTTAGTCTCTGGGGCTGAAACTTGGTGGATGTTATTACCTTAATTGGTAGATGTGCATGAAGTAAGGATTTTATGGTTCATTGATTTTTGCCTGAATTATGCCCCCTTCAATCTATTTTTTTTTTTTTTGTCTCAAGTTTTATAAGTGGCGGCGTATATTGCGACGATGGCACTCTTGTTTTATATTTGCTGTCAGGTGTGAAAATGCAATGTAACACATTATAACATGTTTCGGTAATATCCATGCAAAAGAAGAACTGCATTGGGTTTTATTTGAACAACAAAGACTATGTAATTATGCTGCGTGTATGCAAAAGAGTAACACAGCTTAACCTCGCCCCTTAGCACTGACTTTCAAATTTGGGGGTAAAAACCATGATTTTTCAGCATGCTTGTACCCCCTCTATAGGAAACATAGATGGCTGCTGACAAAATTTGGGGGTAAAAGATTAAATTTGGGTGTGAAAAACCCCCATTTTGGGGTTTTTGGAAACCCTGCTTAGTAATGCATACAAAGAAAAAGAAGAAACCCCACCAGTAGGAAAAAATGACACTGGCATTTTCTCAGAAAAACAAAATATCTAATGAAAAATGATTGAAAAACGATGAATAAAGATTGAAGGCAATAAAATCCCTCTGGAGGCCGACAGACGGACGGGCAAGATGGCAACTTTTTCGTTCCATTGTCGATCACGGTAGCAACGAAACTGGGCCCAAACACCAAACGGCATGTGGCGTCAATGTATTTGATGACGTCATTAATGACGTCACTTAAATGCCAATGCGATTTCCTACGCCGAAAACTGGATTATGACAGAATTTCTACAAAATGACATATTTAGAAAATGTAAAATGTGTGTTTTATTATTTAGAGTGTTATAATGGAGATAATAACAAGTTTAGCGGTCTTTATTGCGCAAATAAAAACAGATGTGTGACGGACTACATGTGTAGGTAAAAACAGAGGCGCACAATATAGTTATAATTATTTCCAGCATTTTCTTACCTGATGTCATTATTTTTCCATGCCAAAGATTTAAAATTTTCTTTCTTCAGTTGCTTTTGTAATATGCAACACTCTGGAATTTGAATCTGTCTTTAAAAAAAAAGTAAAGTAAAATTATGTCAGTCTGACAGACTTAACCTTTCCAGACTGGTTTTGATGTCCAGATTTGAAAAGGCTTCTGGAAACACTGAGGCAATAGAAGAAATTACTGGTTACCTGCATTTCTTCCTTTGTCTAAATATTTTCTGTGTTCCGTTGTTTACCAATTCTATGTTTATCAACATCAATTTGTTGTCTGAAGCAACTTTCAAATTGGGAATGTTTAAACTTTTGCTGTTTTGGAAAGGGTTAACTTAAAAATTACAATGTATTTGGATTTTACAGATGGGTGCATATCACACGCTAGACTTAGAGCTGAACAGAAAATTTACCCTGGGCAAACATGAGTGGGATTCTGTGGCAATGGATAGAATTGGTTAGTATAATAGAGAGGTGAGGTAATTAAAAAATGTGATAATTCAGAGCTACAGTTAAGAGGGAGTAATGGGTTTTCAAAGTACATGTACATGTTTCATTACTTGTTCAAGCATATTAACCCTTTCCCAAACAGCAAAATGTTAGGGTAATCCACTTCAAAAACTGCCACAAATGACAAAATGGATGTTATTAAAGATAGGATTTTTGTAAAATATGGCATAGAAAATATTGAGACAAAAGGAGAAACTGCTGGTGATCAGCAGTTTCTTCTTTTGTTTCAATATTTTCCCAAACCTTTTCTATAAGGGACGTCAAAACTAGGTCTTGTTTGGGAAAGGGTTAAACTATCACCACAGAAACGAATGAGATAATTCAAATGAGTACCCACACCATAGGGTTTGGTGTACAATCCATGTTTGTGGTTTGGATTTGAAATAACAAATTTGGAATGGTTTCACCACCCCTTAGCTGTTGATTCGATGATAAAAAACAACAACTGGTTTTAAGGTTTACAGACCCTCAAAAAAATCTCCACTTTCTAGCCATAAGAAAATGCATCAAATTAGACACACTTTTAAACACGCATCACATAAGCTGATTCACCGTGCTGGATTTCAAGATTATTCTTCAAGAAGAAAATAATTTACAAATATATTTTTACCCTATATTCATATGCAAGGGAGGTAATTTTGAGCATTTTTGTCAAATATTTCCATAAGTATGCATTCATTCAAACTTTTAAACCGTACAAAATGCTTATGTTTGTATTTGGAATAGAAATGTAACACAGTTTAGGAATTACTGGCACTATTCTAAATTCGTATCTGGCTCTTTGGTGCTTTTGAGGGTTTGGATACCTTAATGTCTTCAATAGAGATGACATATTCATATTAAAGAATTGAAAGAAAAGAAGAAAATTCTGATGATGATTTTCTCCTTTTCCTCCCATGCTTTTCCCTGCTCTGAACTTCAAATACACTGATTTACACTTACAGTAGTTTTGTTATAGCCAGTCTTAAAATGTGTGGTTTAGGAAAGGGTTAAAGCCATTTTGGTTACAATTTTTATTTTGCTGATTTAACATGAATGAGGCTGTGTAAAATGATGACCTAGGTCAGAATGTTCAACCCCTCTCCAAGCAATTCCTGATTCTAAGGTCCCAATAGAAAAGGTTTTGAAAACCATTGAGGCAAAATATAAACAGCATTTTCTTCTTTTCCTGAAATATTTCCTGTGCTGTTTAGTATTGTGGTTTGCGATTGCTTAAATTGTTGACCTGTCTACAATCTTGTCATGTCGAAAAGAAATTCCAGATGCAATTCAAAAAGCTTCACTCCCATTACAGAGCTGGCGTGTGATCCTACACAACATGCAGATCTGGCAGCTATAGTGATGCAGGAAGGTCTCGCTCATCTCTGTCTCATTACACCAAACATGACGCTGGTCCGTGCCAAAATAGAGACAAATATACCACGAAAACGGAAAGGAAACTGCTCACAACATGATAAAGTGAGTTAAAAATGAAGAAAATTTTCTTGTCTCGAAGAAATGTCTTTCTGCCAATCAAATATTTCTTTGCAGCATTAGCAGCTTTATAATAATTTTTTAAAATTTTTTCAAGCATTATATTGTCTAGTACAAGTCTTGTTATTTCTCTTAATTCGCATATAATGACAATGATAATGACTAAATGATAAAATACACAGTTCCATGTTAGTGATTTGAATAACCCAATCCCAAACAGTGATGTCTTTAGATTTCATTGACTTTTGACCAAACCATGGAATTTTGGTCTAGAAAGCAATGCAGGAAATCAGCATTTTCTCTTTCCTCTATTTTCTATGCTGTATGTATAACATTGAAATTTCCTGCATTAGGTAGAATTAAGTCCATCATCTGCAAAACATTTCAATTTGGACTAAAATATTTTCATAATGGAAAGAGCCAAGGCACATACTTATGGAGAGATGGTAATGTTCTATATTAACAAAATTATCAAATAATTAGTTTACTGTAAATAAATTAAGTTTGTTTAAATGAAGTTTTGATTTATTTTGTATCTTTTTTGCAGGGTTTAACCAAGTTTTATGACCAGATTATTCAAGCTTTGTTACGGCATGTAAATTTTGATAGTAAGTACTTGGTTATGCATTATATCCAAATCTTTATCTCTTGTGTTTCACCACTACAGCCTTGTATAGTATAGAAACTTGGCATCGTCTGTCTGTCAGATCATCTTTAATTTTTTCATTGATACTTGCACAAACAAATGTATTTTTGAATTCTTTTGAAATACTTTGGAAACCTGGAGGCAAGTGTTTTTTTAAAAACAAGAATGAACTTAACCCTCTCCCAAATGACAATATTTTAGGGTGGTAAAATTCAAAAACTGCCACAAATGACAAAATGTCATTGAAGATAGGATTTGTGTAATAAATGGCACAGAAAATATTGAGACAAAAGGAGAAACTGCTGGTTATCAGCAGTTTCTTCTTTTGTTTCAATATTTTCCTAAGCCTTTTCTATAAGGGACGTCAAAACCAGGTCTTGTTTGGGAAAGGGTTAAGCTAAAAATATGTGGCTTGTTTTATTAGCTCCACTGGCCAAAGGCCAGCAAGCTATTGTCATGGCGTTGTGTCCGTCGTGCGTCTGTGCGTGCATCCATGCGTGCGTCCGTTAGCCTTTTAGCTCACCTGAGCACGAAGTGCTCAAGGTGAGCTATTGTGGTCACTCAATGTCTGTCGTCCGTCCGTCCATCCATCTGTTTGTCTGTCCGTCTGTCAACAATTTGGTGTTTACATTCTAGCATCCACAAAAATTGGCCAATCTTGATCAAACTTGGTCAAAGCAAGTATGGGCGTAAGTTCTCGGATGAGTTCGGATGAGTTCGATTATGGGCCTGATCGGACTAGAATGTGCTGAGTTATCTGCCCTTGAATGTCAAAAAATGCTGTTTTTAACTTTGTTTACACTCTAGCATCTACAATTATTGATCAATCAAAACAAAACTTGGATATAATGTTTGAGACCATAAGATCTCGGATAGGTTCGATATCCAGTCTGATCTGAGTAGAAAAACGAGAGTTATGTGCCCTTGAATTTGACAAAATTGCCGTTTTCGGCTGTTTTCTACCTTGTTTACACTCTAGAATCTACAATTATTGATCAATCAAGACAAAACTTAGACACATTGTTGGGGACCATAAGATTTCGGATGAGTTTTATTTTCAGTCTTATCTATAAAGAAAGACGAGTGTTATATGCCCTTGAAGTTGACAAAATTGCCGTTTTTGATTCTTTTCGACCTTGTTTACACTCTAGAATCTACAATTATTGATCAATCAAGACAAAACTTGGACACAATGCTGGAGACCATAAGATCTCGAATGAGTTTGATTTTTGGTCTGATTGAACTAGAAAATCGAGAGTTCTGTGCCCTTGAATTTGACAAAATTGCTGTTTTTGACTGTTTTCACAGGGATTTTGTTACCTGCGAGTCCCAAGTCCCTGACTCATATTTTTTTCTCAGGACTCATTGAAAAATATTGAGTGAGTCCCAGAATGCTAACATTTTTAATGTGTAATCGACATTGTCTTACAATGACTCCAATGTTTCAATATTGGACTCATTCTTTTGGGAACCAGTGAGTCCCAGGACTCTTCCGCATAAATTTATAACAAAATCAATGTATTCAACCCTGTTTACACTCCTTGAATCTTACAAAATTGCTGTTTCGACTCTAACAACCTCAAAATTAATAATGAACAATCAAGACGAAATTTGGGTTATGATGTTAATAATAAGATCTTGGATAAATGAATTTTAGAATAATCAGGATAGAATTTGAGCACTCAGTTATCTGCCTTTCAAATTTTACTCTAAAAACCTCAAATAGTGACTAATCAAGACAAAACTTGACACAATGTTATTGACCATAAGTTTGTTTTCAGTCTTAAAGTCTTAAATATTGATTTATAGGGGTGAAACAATACGGCAAAAACCGTATTGCAATATATTGCAATACAGCTGACCCGTATTGCAATACGTATTGCAATACGCTATATTACTGACATTTACAATATATTTGACCACTTGTAATCACTCTTAGGGTGCATGTGTTCAATGTGTGATAAACAACACTAGTACATTGTTGGGAACTCTTTCTTTCTTTCAATCTAATGAACCTTAAAATCAAATCAATTGCATGCACAGATACTACAAACAATAAAAAAAATGACTAAAACCCAGCAAAATCATCTTTTTGCAGTAATGTTTTCCGACATTGTTCCTATAAGGGATGTCATAACCAGAGTTTGCTTTGTGAATACTTTCCATGCTAGCAGAAAAGATCTACAATGATCTTTTCCTCTGACAATACTTTTAAATTAAACCAGTCCAAATAATAGTTGTTTCTGGAAAAAAAATTAGATCTACAATTAGAAATTTCTGTGCAGATCGTAGACATGGATCCAATTTTAAATCAAACCAGTCTAAATTTTATTTGTCTTGGCAATAGATGAAATAATTGCATTGATATGAAAATATCAGGGTTTTCATTAAGAGCCGGCAGCCGGCCGAAATGACCACCTCAAATCAATTTTCGGCCGGCTAGAATCAGCTAGGGCAGATTCACCAATACGGAGACAATCTCCAGATCGGGGGACGTCACCCGATCGAGTGACATTTGAGCCGAAAATACTCCTTCATTTGTACCCCGATCGGGATACATTCTCCAGATTTGGGGACAACAAAATTACTTCAATGGGGGTACCCCTGAAGATCAGCTCACGCGCAAAAAGTGCTTTCTTTGCGCATTTTCGCATAAAAACGAGTTTGTCAAGCGGGAAATTTCGAGGGGGGTTATCCGATGTTTTAGATACTTTCACCGATGCGATCTCGAGCTATAACTCGCCAAACGTCTCTTTGATGATAAATCTTGTAAAAATCCTTTGAAATATTCAGAAATCGTACCATATTTTCAAGTTTCTTAGCAAATAATGTCCATCAATTCATGCACGTCGGCCATCTTTGAGGGCCTTTACGGCCCACAGACTCGTCGTACCCCATTATTTTCGCCGATGCTCAAGTCAAATCGAGGTATTGAATTTCAAATGAAGATGTACAAGATCTTTTCAAAAACTCCAAAAATCTTGTTATTCATGAATAAAAAAGACAAATATCTTTATTTTTTATTATATTCTATAGTTCTTTCTGCATACTTTGATAAAAATAAAAAAAAGTAGGGTGGTTCTCTTTTGAGAAAATGTAATCAGCAAGTAGATCTACTTTGAAATTTAACCAATCTAAAAGTGTGCCCTTCATACAAAAATAAACTTTCCAAGCTCCGCAATGCATTGTAGAAAATCAAGAAATTGCATTTTTCAAGAATTTCTTCGTTGTCAACAATGCTTTCTCCAAAAAAAAAAAAAAAAAAAAAAAAAAAAAAAAGAAGGAGTTTTTAAAATTATATGTCATCAAATGTTGCCTGCATTTTCTTTACATTCTTAACGACTGAAGATTCTATTTCATTTTATGGTTAACAAGAGCTGTCACTGTAAGATGACAATGCCCCCGACACCGCTTTGATTTTAACCCATTACCAGACGACAAAATTTTTGAGAGTTCCAATTTGAAAGGTGTTGCAGACGACAATTTCAAGTTGGTGAAATTTTATAAATCTTTACACCTTGGTTTAGAAAACATTGTGGAATATGAAGAAATTGCTTGTCACAAGCAATTTCTTCATTTTCCACAATGTTTTCCCTAGCCTTTTCATATGAGGGAGTCAAAAGGCGTCACTGTGCAGTAATGGGTTAAATTATGGCCAATCTATGTTCAAGGTCAAGGTCATCCAGGGGTCAAGGTCACCAAAGTATGTGCCTACAGAAAGGTAATGTACCAAGGAATGTTGTGGTAAAGTATGAAGCGAATAAGTTAAGTAATAAGGAAGTTATGGCCAATGTTAAAGTTTTTGGACGGAATGACGGACGGACGGACAGACGGACGGACGGACAGACGGACGGACAAGTCAAATTTATGATGCCTCCCTATCGGGAGCATAAAAAGTTCATATACATTGTATTATCCTATTTTTCATATAAACTTATATTTATATTTTGTTGGCCAAAAGGGAGAGTATTTTCTGTATAAATTGAGTAAACAAGAGCATCAAATAAAAAAAATAAATAAAATAGGGTATATCAATTTTAGCATCAAAATGTCTAAAAGTACAACTGCGAAATAAATTTAATTGGTTCAATTCCATTTTCTTAAAGAAAATTTGGCCAAAAGGTCCTCCCTTGTAAAATATTGTGGCCAAAACGTCTGTGGCCAAAATGTCCGTCCACCGGTTCTCTTGGTTACTAAAATGATAAGCTGGTTCTACTGTTTACATTTGCTAACAATTGAAAGGATTGGAATATCACAAATATTGTTAAAATGATTCAGCAAGATAATCCTTTCCTAGACAAAACCTTGTTCACTTCAGTAATTTATTTGGAACTTTGGCTCATATACCTCACCTTCCAAAGGTCTACTAGTAGAAAAATCTGGGCCAAAAGCCAGGATACATCATGTATTCTAGCTTATTAGTTACTGTTAGATTTTTGTTTCAATTTCAGGTTATCCAATGAAAATAGGATGCAAATCATGACAAAAGACTATAATTGCATGACTTTCAGTGTATGTTTATGTGTCATTTTTATGTCCAAGAATATATTATGTGGGACACTTTGGCTCATAGGTTGAAATTAAGGGGCCATCTTTGAGAACAAATGGCCAGCGGCTCAATGGCTTGGCCCAAAATTGTCCCTGCAAGTTTATACATCCCTGGAAGAAATAATTCAGGAAAACATTAAGCAACTCCTCCTTCCCTTCCATATATATTTTTTTCGTCCTATAACATAAATGATTCTACTTTTGATGTCAATTATTTTGCTTGTCAAGTATTCTGCTTGTCGTCACTTTCAAATTGTATCTATTAATATTTGATCAATTCTAAAGCCATTCATAAATGTATACGTCATTTTAGGTATTCCTAGCCCTAGACACCAATATCTTAGTAGTATATATAATTAATATGAGATCTAGACAGACATCTTTTTCAAAAAGGTTAGAAACATTCAATGTCAAGATATGTGTAAATTAACCCTTTCCCAAACAACAAACTTTTAGGCAGGCCCAATTCAAAAGCTGCTGCAGACAACAAAATGGATGTCAATAAAGATTGAAGTTGAGAGTGATATAGCCAAGAAAATAAAACTGCTGGTTATCAGCAGTTTCTTCTTTTGCCTCAATGTTTTCCCAAGCCTTTTCTAATAGGGACGTCAAAACCAGGTCTTGTTTGGGAAAGGGTTAAACAAGCACCAACAATGAAATCACAAAATAGGATTTAACAAGATTTATGATAACATTTTTGACTTTAACTGCTTTCAAATCCTTGCAGATTAGCAAATACATATATAATATACTGAAGCAAATAAGAAAAAGACTGTGGAAAGTGATCTCTCAGAATTGCAGTTAGGCGTATATTAATCTGCTATATTTGCTAATTCATCTGTTAAAGTGGCAATCCAGTTTTCACTTCTATGTTCCTTTTCATCCATTAGATGCAGAAGATACTCTGACTGGTATCATTTCATCGCGTTAACCCTTTTCCAAACAAGACATGTTTTTGACGTCCATAATAGAAATGGCTTGGGAAAACATTGAGGCAAAAGAAGAAAATGCTGATGATCAGCATTTTCTCCTTTTGCCTCAATATTTTCTGTGCTTTATTTTACGCAAATTTTATCAATACCAACATGAATATTTCCGCCCGCAGCATAATTATTCAAATCAATACACTCCAAGTTTTTGCCCTTTGGGAAAGCTTCCAATCTTCATCATAATTATGTTGCCATTTGTAAGATATTCAACTGTAGCTGTAATAGATCAAATTGAGATTTGTTACATTTCTTTTTAACCCTTTCCCAAGCGACAAAATTTTAGGGTTTTCACATTAAAAAGCTGCTTCTGACTACAAATTGGGAGCTAATGAGGACAGGATTTGTGTTAGATACAGCACGGAAAATATTGAGGCAAAAGGAGAAAATGCTGATTATCAGCATTTTTTTCTTTTGCCTCAATGTTTTCTTAAGAATTTTCTATCAGGGACGTCAAAACCAGGTCTTGTTTGGGAAAGGGTTAAGCCTTATTCAATTCAAAAGCTGTTGCTGACAACAAAATGGATAGTGACAGAGGTAGGACTTGTGCACAATACAACACAGAAACTGTTAAGGCAAGAGGAGAAAGTACTTGTTATAAATCAGCATTTTCTTCTTCTACATTGATATTTTACCCGTGTCATTTTTTTTATATACACACTGCCTTCCACAACTTGTACATTTTCTATTTGTATACTCATTTGAGCTCCACAATAAAAACAACCCTTTTCTTCATATGATTCACAGTCAACCACTCTCACTACCATCCACAATCTCCAGAAAGAACAACAGTGAATCCAATCGAACAAACATTTTTGCTGCATGGCCATCAGCTGGAAAATGTCACATATGGAAGGTACCTCGGGGTTAACACTATTCACAAGAAGCTGCTCTGGAATAAGGATGTAGACAATGTGATCAAGAAGGCCAACAACTCTCTCATTTTCCTGAAGAGGAAAATCACTAGCTGCCCCCAGGATGTAAAGGCCTAATGGCTCAGTGCAATGATAAGTACTGGTCAGATGATTGCCACTCTAGGCTGGCCTTCTTTTCAACAGCGATGTTCTAACGCCAGACTAATACTGATGTGTACACAAGGTTGTGTCTACCATCTATAGTTATTTAACAGACATACCAACAGACTAGTTCCTGAATCCAGCTACAATCACTCTAGAGCCAGGTAGAAACATGAGCTATCTGAAACCATTCTGCCGTAAAACCTGTATAGAAACACTTTTAGCCATTCAACTATATAGAACAAATTCCCCATCCAGACAATCACAGCTGTCATCCAGGACCCTAGGACATATTCAAAACTCTCCTGAAAATAACTCACTATATAATTATATTGTATAGATAATGTTTCTATCTCGTTTTAGCTTCTTTTTGTTTAAGCCTCACACTATCCTTGTACAGTCACAGTTCATTTATCCTCTAGAGGAGCCCTACAGTTATTGGGAAGAAAGAGAAGAATGTTAATTACACATTTACCCCATCCCTGGTCCGAGTGCCTCAGTGGAGCACACACTTTCTAGTGGGACTCCTTTCTAGTGTCAGATCCAAAGAAAAATATTTTCAAACGTAAACAAATACAGTTGTCTCCTGATCAGGAGACTTTTCATTAATTGTCTCCTAATGTGGTGACTGTCACCCTGAAAGGAGATAGTCTCCCGATCTGGATACACATTTGTAAATATTACATGTAACTACTCATTTTAAAGAATGTGACACCCGATCGGGAGACATTCCCTCGATATGGAGATTGTCTCCCTATTGGCGAATCTGTCCTAGCTGAGAATCGTTTGAGTTTCGAAAAATGAAAGAAAATAAAACTGGTAATTTCCACAAAATTAAATCAAATAACGAAATATTTCGTTCATGAGTAAAATATCTGAGCCGTTTTTCATATATTCGGATGGTTTACACATCAAAAGATTAAACTGCAGATCCAAAAGTCCTCAATTTAGCGTGCAGCGGCTGCAAAGTGAAAGTAAAAATTGTCAAATCTCGACAAAAAACGAGAGGTCACGATAGGCGGTGCGATCGATTGTACTCTCCTGCCAAATAAAATCGAACATATTGAAACACTGATTCTTAAAATGAAATACGTTTCAAAATTTACGATCCTAAATATTGTTTAGTAATTGGTATCATTTAATCGGTTGTAACTTACCATGCAAGTTTTAAAAGTATAAATAATCGAATTGTTTTAATCACATCTTAACAAAGAACATTATTCTGGTCGTACTCGCCTGGCATGTACGTAAATAAAGGTAAGTAATTAGTTTTCGCGGATTTCGATCTTCGTTAAAATCAAACCACACAACAGAAAAGATATGAAACAAGTTATAAAGTTGTGAAAATGCTCAATTGATATCTGATAGATATTACGAAAAAACTGGACTTTCTGATAAAGCAAAGAGTAGTTAATAAATAGCAGAAAACCGGTACGGTAGAATCCGAACCGGTTACCGGTTTTTCATTTGAGCAGACCGCGGTTTATCGGTATACCGGTAAACCGTTTCACCCCTATTGATTTAATTGAACAAAACAGTGGCTCATATCATTTAGGTTCAGGTGAGCGATATAGGACCATCATGGTCCTCTTGTTCTTTAAGAATCTTCTCTCAAACCAATGGGCCAATTTTGACTAAACTTTGCAGGAATGTTCTTTGGGTGACCCTTTACTTAAATTGTTCAAAGAATTTTGATTGGTCCATAAATGTGGGCGTGGCAGGTAGGTGTGAAACGGTTTACTGGTATACCGATAAACCGTGGTCTGTTAAATTGGAAAACCGGTAACCGGTTCGGATTCTACCGTACCAGTATTTCTGCCCTTTACCAACTTCTCTTTGTTTCATCAGAAAGTAGTTTTCTGTAATGTCTGTCGGGAATCAATTGATTATCGAAGGTGAAAGTGGAGAAAAAGAAAAAAACTGGTTCTCTGTAGTATTTCAGTCTGCAATTTTGTCTGCCTAAATATTTTTCAAGCTTTATCACGGTAAGGAAACTACAGAGACAGAGCCAATGGCTCTGCCGTTCAAATCCTCTGGGGCGCTTCCGGCCATGTGTGGCTCTGTCTCTGGGAGCAGGATTTTTGGACAAAAACAGGTGAATGTTCAACTTTGGTGCTCAATTATTTTCTTTTGGTGCTTAAAAGCGAAAAAACGGGAATGTCATGCCCCCCTAAGACCATTTATCTATCGGTGCTACTTGTGTGGGCTCCAAAGTCGGCATGGTTTTCACAGGATCATTGTCGTCATGAGTCGACCCTATGTGATTTTGTCTTGTTTACATCATGTATTTATGTAGATTCCAACGCTAAACAGCCAATTACCGCAGCAAAAACATGTTATATACTAATCGAGGAATACTCTCGATTAGACATCCCTTTCCCATGTCACAAAACCTTAGAAATGATTGCTAAAAATAAGATTTGAGCAATTTCTACCAGTGGCTCTGTCTCTGGCGGCTGGCTCCGTCTCTGGTGGCTGGCTCTGTCTCTGCGTGCTAGGTTAAACATTTTAATCCATCAGAAAACCCGTGTGGAAGTAATGAACCTGATTTACTCACACTTTCTTTGTGAGATCTCTTCACCAAATACAAATGAACAATGTATGATAGAAGCAAACACACATTTCTGCCCTTTTTATTGAAATTCTCACCAGTCAAGTCTAGATACATCCATTTTTCAACCCCCCCCCCCCCAAAAAAAAAAAATAAATAAATAAATAAAAAGATCCAATTAACCCTTTCCCAAACAACATAATTTTGGACCATTTCAATTTGAAAGGTGTTGCAGACGACAATTTTGAAGTCAATAAAGAAAGGATTGGTGTACAATATAGCACAGAAATATATATTGAGACAAAAGGAGAAACTGCTGGTTATTAGCAGTTTCTTCTTTTGTCTCAATTTTTTCCAAAGCCTTTTCTAATAGGGATATCTAAAGCAGGTCTTGTTTGGGAAAGGGTTAAGTCCAATTAGTCTCAATAAGCTTGTTAGAAAAGCTTAAAATCATTGGGACAAGAGAAGAAAAGTTGATAACCAGCATTTCCTATGTTTGTCTCAGTATTTTTTGTGTTTGATTCTACACAAAGCCTATCCTATCAACATCAATGCATGACCCCCATTAAATTGAAGGAAACAAAGAGTTCCCAGCAGAGTATTAGTAGATCAAATATTGATGAGTGATTACAAGTAGTCAGATATTAGTAAATGTCAGTAATACAGCGTATTGCAATACATATTGCAATACGGGTCAGCTGTATTGCAATATATTGCAATACGCTTTTTGCCGTATTGTTTCACCCCTAGTGGCAGGGCAGCGCTTATCAGACTTAGAGAAATCAAATCACAAAATAATTCTTTAAAAATCAACCATATGGCCAATTTTGACCAAACTTGGCAAAAATGTACCTTGGGTGGCTCTTTACTTAAATTGTTGGTAAAATTTTGATTGGTCCATAAATGTGGGCGTGGCAGGGCGGGGCTTATCAGACTTAGAGAAATCACAAAATAATTCTTTAAAAATCTTTTCCTCTCAAACCAGTGGGCCAATGTAGACCAATTTTGGCGGTAATGTTCCTTAGGTGACCCTTTACTTAAATTAATAAAAAAAAATGTGATTGGTTTTTAAATGTGGGCGTGGCAGGGCAGGGCTTATCAGACTTTGAGAAATCACAAAATAATTCTTTAAAAATCAACATTTAGGCCAATTTTTACCAAACTTGGCAAAAATGTGCCTTTGATGACTCTTTAATTGAATTGTCCCTGAAATTTTGATTGGTCCATAAATGTGGGCGTGGCAGGGCGGGGCTTATCAGACTTAGAGAAATCACAAAATAATTCATTAAAAATCAACCATTCGGCCTATTTTGACCAAAGTTGGCAGAAATGTACCTTGGATGAATCTTTACTTGAATTGTCTATGAAATTTTGATTGGTCCATAAATGTTGGTGTGGCAGGGCGGGGCTTATCAGAATAGGATAAATCACAAAATAATTTTTTATTTAATTTTTTATAAATCAACCAATGGGCCAATGTAGGCTAATTTTTGCAGTTATGTTCCTTGGGTGGCCTTTTACTTAAATTGTTTGTGAAATTTTTATTGGTCCATTAATGTGGGCATGGCATGGCAGGGCTTATCAGAATGGGAGAAATCATGAAATAATTCTTTGAAAACAACCATTGGGTCAATTCAGTACAAACTTGGCAGAAATGTTCCTTGGGTAGTCCTTTACATACATAATTAGTGAAATTTTGATTGGTCTGTAAATGTGGGTGGGGCAGGGCAGGGCTTATCAGAATTGGACAAACCATGAAATAATTCTATGAAAATATACCAATGGGCCAATTCAGACCAAACTTGGCAGAAATGTTCCTTGATAGACTGTTTTCAAGATTTGGCAGTGCGAGGCTTACAAGAAATCATGAGATAATTCTTTTACTTTAGCCAGTGGAGTGATTCAGGCCCTGTTGGACCTCTTGTTGCTAAATATCAGCATCAGTTTTCTTTTCCTCAATGTTTATACAAGATTATCCATGAACAATGTCAATTTCTATTATTAACCCTTTCTCAAACAGAAAATATTTAGACTGTTTCAGTTAGAAAGTTGCTGCAGAAGACAATGTTGATTAACATTGGATTTATTTGTGGACAATATAGCATATAGCATAGAAAATGTTGAGGCAAAAGGAGAAAATGCTGTTTATGAGCATTTTCTTCTTTTGCATTTATATTTTCCCAAACCTTTTCTCCAAGAGATCAAAATCCAACCTAGTTTGGGAAAGGATTAAAGATAAAAGTGTAATACTTATGTAATGTTGAATTTCAGTTGTAAAATGTGTACTTGTGGCTAGTCCTGGATTTGTTAAAGTAAGTTAACTTCATCTTTTTGTAGTCCTTCCTCCCTTCATGAATGGCAAATTATTTAACTGGTCGAATGGAAAATGTGATTAAGATGACAAAATCAATGTTTTTTATGAGCAGAATTTGGAGGCTTTAATACTGAATACTGTGGGCGAAATAGAAAATTAAATAAGCATGTTTATTGGATACAATGATAGATACCGTAAACCAATTTCAAACTCTAAGGTTTCCTGAGAAAGTATTTTGACCCCACAGAAATTAAATTCTATAATTATAGTCCCTGAATTGATAATCGTTCTTTGTTTTCCCTCTCCTTTTTGGGAAGTCAAGACCAGGGTTCTGTTTTACTTACAAACTTGCAATTATTATTTTTGCGTTGATACTGGTAACAACAATCCTAATTTGCTCAATCTGATTTCTGGTGCAATCAGATGTCTTGTTAAACAGTTTACACTAAAACATGTCTTGTTAAACAGTTTACACTAAAACTTGACCCTAAGATCGTTAGTAAATCAGGGCCCAAGTCTTCTTTGGGAAAGGTTTAAGAACTAAGAATACTAATCTGTTTTCAGGACCAGTTTAGTGAATATATGTTTCAACTAGCAGTAAAAATGGAGTATAAAATTCTCATAGACAATAAATCAAAGTTTGTTTTGTGTCATTCTTCCTCGGGATTTAAACATTCTTTAAAAGGTAAGCTAGCTTATTTTGCTCTACTCTTTTCAAAACCACACACATTTAGACGGTTCAAATTTGAAAGGTACTGCAGGTGCAGAGTGATTATTATGTTGTAGAAAAGGAAACATACAGAAAAAAGGTGAAAAACAATGCTGGTTATCAACCTTTTATTCATGTTTCTCAATGATTTTCATAACTAGAGACTTCAAAACCAAGGCTTGTTTGGGAAAAGGAAATCCCAAATTAGAAAGTTTACATTTGCATAGGTAAATCTCATAAAAGTCTGTCTATCAATTTCAAAGATATCTATGTTCGAGTAAGAATTGCATTTATAAAAGCATTAAACCTTTCCCAAACAGCAAAAGTAAAGTTTGTATGAACTTGAAAACTACTGCAGACAACATTGGAAAAAACAGATAATTTTTGTGTACAATAGCATAGAAAATATTGAAGTAATCTTTTCTCAAGCCTTTTCCTGGAGGGACTTCAGTGAAAGCCAGGGCTTGTTTGGAAAATTGTACACCCTTTCCCAAACAGTGACATCTTTTGGAAAATACTGAGGCAAAAGATGAAAATGCTTATAAGCAGCATTTTTATACCCCGCATTTAAAGAAGCGATATATTGTTTTACTTGTGTCTGTCTGTCCGAAAACTTAACATTTGCCTTTTCTCCAAAAGTGTTTGACATACAAAGCTCATATTTGGTATGTAACTTTCTTTCAATGATTACTATCTGTTCCATGCAACCTGACCTCCCTCAAGGTTATTTGTTAACCCTTATCAGTGATTTTTTTACCTGCGCATCCTGCTACTTTTACACATAATTTGGTCTCTGGGATGCAAAGTTTTAATTCTAGCGAGTCCCAGGATGCAGCAATTTTTACAGATTTCCTATTAAAAATAGTGTATTGGACTCACTAAGGTAGTAGCTGGACTCATTGATATGGAATCCAGCGAGTCCTCAGGACTCACAGTCTTTAAATTGTAAAAAAATCACTGCCTTATCAATCCTTTACATTAAAACTTAACATTTTAGAAAAATGACCTTTTCGGGGGGCATTGGTGTTTCACAAACACATCTTGTTCTCTCAATCTTTTCCAAGCCTTTTCCTTGAGGGACTTCAAAACCTGGGTTTGTTTTGAAAACATATGCATAGTTTGTCACAAACACATGATCTTTTTATTTAAGAAATCCTGCAAGATCCCTCCCTCTCAGTCAAACTAGCAGATACCAAGGCTACGGGTGAAATGAAAGCTTTAGATGACTTCTATCAGATGTTGCAAACAGATCCTAGTAGAGCATTTTATGGGTAAGCAACTCAGAGCTACAGATAACAGGGAGTGGAGCTTTTCAATGTGCAATATTTCATATATTGTTCGTCAAACCCTATGTAGTGGGCACTCATTGGAATCGTCTCAATGAGACGATTCCAATGAGTACCCACAATATCGAGGGCTCAACGCAACACTGTTGTAACTCCGTTTTTCAAAATTTTACAGGAGGATGAAAAAACTTTTTCTTTTTTTCTATTAATCCAAATGCTTAAGTTGATAAATGTAATAATCTTTTAATAATCTTCAGTTTTAACATACAACTCAAAATTTTAGAAAATATAAAACAATAAAAAAGATATTTGTGAAAATGTGACTTACAACAGTTTTCCACTTCAAATCCTTCATGTCAAAGTTGTGAATCTTTATGCAACACTGCAGTAACTTGACTTACAACAGTTTTCCAATTCAAATTGTATAAGAACAACTTGGAAAAAAATATGCAACACTGTTGTAAATGGACTGCAGCATTTTTATGCCCTGTATCCAGAGATCTGGGGCATATTGTTTAACTCGTTTCCGTCTGTCTGTCCGTCCGTCTGTCTGTCTGTCCGAAAACTTAACCTCTGCCTTTTCTCCAAAAGTATTTGATATAGAAAGCTCAAATTTGGTATGTAACATCCTTTCAATGATATATATCTGTTCCATGCAATTTGACTTTCCTCAAGGTCATCTGTTATTCCTTATCAACCCTTTACTCTACTAAAACTTAACCTTTTACTCCAAAAACTTAACCTTTGCCGTTTCTCAAAAAGTATTTAACATACAAAGCTCTAATTTGGTATGCAACATCATTTCAATGATATCTATCTGTTCCATGCAATTTGGCCCTCCTTAAGGTCATTTGTTAACCCTTATCAACCCTTTACTCTATGAAAACTTAGTATGTTACAAAAATGGCCATTTCGGGGTCATTTGTGTTTCACAAACACATCTTGTTTCAAAATCTCAGTCCAACATATTTGTACATTTTTGTAACATTTTCACATAATTATGACCATTAACACTTGCTTTGCGCTCAAAGCCTTTGGGTGTTCATGAGCTGCACTGGCTATTACTTAGTTGTCATAGTTTAAATCTTGCCATTTAACCCTTTCCCAAGCAAGACCTAGTTTTGAACTCCAAAAACAGAAGGCTTAGGAAAATATTGAGACAAAAGAAGAAAATGATGATTAGCATTTTCTTTATTTGACTCAATAGAAAAACATATCATAACAAAGTCACATGATTGCCGCCTGTGAAAATGAACCATCTTCATTTACTTGTGTAGAACTATTAATACCTATAAGGGGTGTTTCTTCATGATTAGTGTTTACATTCTGGTTTTGTTGTCGATATTGCCTGTTTCTGACAAAATTGATCAATGGTACATTACAGTCAAAACTCGTCGTGTCGACATCGGATGAGTCGATATTCCGGATAAGTCGATTTGTTTCCAAAGTCCCAGCTTTGTCCCTTCTTGGTTTCATATGAATTTCAATGTTTAAGTCGACTTGATAAAATTGTCAACTCCGGATGAGTCGATTTATTTTGGCCGGTAAGTATGAAAATTTCACCTTAAAATTACCTGTATAGCTCGATAACTGATTAACAAAGTCTCTTTGTCTAGTCTGTCAAACCCCCGATTCAGGAGATTAACACATTTTCGAACAATAGGGATTAAAATCTTGATCGGAGGTGTGAAAAACTGGGATGATAGCATTCTGCTGTTGGTTCACTGTAAGAATGCACCAACCGTGAAAAATACACGTGAAAGAAAGGCTGTTTGCAGACGACGCATGTACCTAAATAAATGAAAACAAAAATGTAATAAATCTTCCGTTTTCATTTTATTCAAAACACTTCAACACCCTAAAGTAATAATTACATGTACGCGGGAGTATACCCCCCCCCCCCCTTCCCAAAGAGTCAGTCAAGTCGTTGTTTTATACATACCCTGACTTTTGCCGAATACTTCCGGGAAAACTTCGATTTTTGATTGCTGATTTTTGTGTCGAATTCCGGATAAGTCGAAGTATTTCTAGCGGCCCGCAAAAGTCGACACAACGAGTTTCGACTGTATCTTCATCATTTGTCCCACTTTCTCTCATATCCTCATTCTCACTATCATTACTTTCTCAATTCAAACCTTCATTCAACTGAGACTCACTATCATTACTTTCTCCAATCAAACCTTCATTCAACTGAGACTCACTATCATTACTTTCTCCAATCAAACCTTCATTCAACTGAGACTCACTATCATTACTTTCTCCAATCAAACCTTCATTCAACTCAGACACACTATCATTACTTTCTCCAATCAAATCTTGATTCAACTGAGACTCACTATCATTACTTTCTCCAATCAAACCTTCATTCAACTGAGACTCACTATCATTACTTTCTCCAATCAAACCTTCATTCAACTCAGACACACCATCATTACTTACTCAGATCAAACCTTCATTCAACTCAGACACACTATCATTACTTTCTCCAATCAAACCTTCATTCAACTGATACTCACTATCATTACTTTCTTGAATCAAATTTTCATTTAACTGAGACTCACTATCATTACTTTCTCCAATCAAACATTCATTCAACTGAGACTCTTTATGCCAAGCCCAGATAGTCGGTTACGTTGGAGTCTGTCAATCCAGGGGTCTCGAGTTCAAATCCCGGCTCGGCCAGTATCCATTCTGACATTTGACAAAAGTCATTTGTCTCTCACCAAGGGGTGTGAATCATCTATGTGAGAGAGCAGCTGGAGGCTCGGTTAGGATATTGTGGTTGTACTGGTGCGAGAAATACCAGGAACCCATGGTGAGGTGCTCCAGTCACCGCGATATGACCATAGAAGTTGAAAACGGCGTAAAACCCCAATAAAAAATCAACTGAGACTCACTATCATTACTTTCAACAATCAAGCCATCATTTAACTGAGACTCACTATCATTACTTTCACCAATCAAACCTTCAATCAACTGAGACTCACTATTATTACTTTCTCCATTCAAGCCTTCATTCAACTGAGACTCGCTATCATTTATTTTAACCAATCAAACCTTCATTTAACTGAGACTCACTATCATTACTTTCTCCATTCAAGCCTTCATTCAACTGAGACTCGCTATCATTTATTTTAACCAATCAAACCTTCATTTAACTGAGACTCACCATCATTACTTACTCAGATCAAACCTTCATTCAACTGAGACACACTATCATTACTTTCTCCAATCAAACCTTCATTCAACTGAGACACACTTTCATTACTTTCTCCATTCAAGCCTTCATTCAACTGAAACTCATTATCATTACTTTCACCTATCAAGCCTTCATTTAACTGAGTCTCACTATCATGACTCTTGTTTACATTGATCTTTGGTGAAATGCAACTTGCATGAAAACATTTGCATTAAAGGAGCTCATATGGAATGGGCACTATTATTTACTTCAATTAATGCTTCTTCTAAGAGAGTTTCATTCAAATCTGTATTATCTATAGAAATACTGCTAACTTCTGAAATATCCAAGAAGTTGTTATACTGAAGCTTGTTAAGTTGTTCATTAGCTGCATATAATTTGCTTGTTGCCACACTTTCAGCTTCACTGTCGTCGCTGAAACCTTCGAACTCGCTGATATCAGAACTGATATCACTTCTGGTATGAGTTCCGATATCAAGGTTTGAGGTCATTTTCCAGATTTCAAAAGGAATATCAGTTACGTCATTAAAAAGTAAATCAGACAGTCAGAAAATAAAGGCTTCCAAACTTTCCACGGTATCAAATTCTGTCAGAGTTGAAAACCCATCAGCAGTGGGCATCCCCAATTTATCCCTACTGTGAGGGTCAAAGCAGTAGTAACATTTTCCAATTTTCATTAATGCACATGCGTAAGAAGGATCAATCTTCCCTACTGTAAAAATACAGTATGAATTGTCAGTCTTCAGTACCTCGTTAAGTACATTGTTTATACAGTAAAATGGTTTCACAAAAGACCAAACTGAAATTCCATATACTCCATGGAGTGGTTGTTCCTTATGACTTGTTAGCTCATTTAAAGATGAAGGAACGTCATTGCTTGACCAGTACTTGTAGTTAAAAGGCAATTTAACCTTATCACACAGATGATCACCCTTCACCAGGATGATCCATGGTATCTTTTGTCCATTTGAATGGTGGATTAGAACAGGACCTAGCCAAGGCCTGAACAGAACTTGCCATGCAATGTTTGCCTCCATTTCTAAACAGAATGCTACCCTGATGTCATGGGGCTTGAAGTAAAAACATAATTGTAACCTGTTGAGAAAAAAGAGCATGAATTATTATGTTTTATAGAAATAATTCCAGATAATTGAGTCAATTTCAATGGAAACCTACAACAAAGGCTAAATGGAGGACTATTTTTTTGTCTAGCAGATTGAAATAATAAAAGAGTAGTGAAAATGTCAGCATATTTCTTTTTCATTTTTTTTTTCATTTCAATATAGAAAGTCTACCATTATCTAAAACCATTAAAAATCATTTTTATAAAAAAGAGGGTTTTTCAATACATGAATCCTTTCTAAGTGACAACATTACATGTTGGATAATCACGTGATACAACAATTTCAGAAAATCTTCAATATTATTGTTATTACGAGATCGATTTGAATTTGGTTTGAAGCAGAGAAGGTTGGCAGACGCAATGCATTAGATGGACATAATGGATTTTTGAAAAATCAGCTGACAGAAAAGTTATTAAAGATCAACCAAACTTTTGGTTGATCTTCAATAACTTATTTATCAGTTGATTTCTCAAAAATCCACCATCTCTAGCTAGTTCCTTACATTTTTCCACATTCTCTGCTCCAAACCGAATTCAAATTGGTCAGGTATTAACAAAAATATTGAATATTTTCTGAAATTCTTAGTCACATGATTATCCACCGTGACATTATAGGACTTTACAAATTCAAAGCTTGTCCAGACAACAAAATGAAAGTTGATAGAGTATGGAATCTATGTACATAGTCGAACAGAAAATATTGCAGGTAAAGGAGAAAATTAGCAATTCCTTTTTTTCTTTAAAATGTTTTCCAACCCTCTCAAAACTCGAACTTGTTTGAGAAAGGGTTAAGACTTGGTTTTGAAGTCATCAGTAGAAATAGTTTCGGAAAACATTGAGAAAAAAAAATTCTAATAATCTGCAATTTCTCATTTTCCCTAGATTATACATTTTCTCACTTTTTTTTTCTTTTTTTTTTTCAAATAGATCTCAATTTTGTCTAGTATACAGCAATTTTAAAGTTGGAACAGTCCAATTTTCTGCTGTTTGGGAGAGAGTTAAGTATTATCAAGTAATCTGTAATTTTACTTCTTTTGATAACTTATACGACTGAAAATCTATGATGTCATAATTTATGAATATGTGATGCCATAGAAATATTAGGATAGCATAGAAAATTCAATAATTGTACATGTGGATGAATAATAAATGGAGTTACAACAGTGTTGCATATTCACATTCTTAGTAAGATATTTATAACAGAAATATGCATTACTGTTGCAAGTTTACTTACAACAGTGTTGCATAAAGGTATTCTAACCAATGTTAAGTACTATTGATATGCAACACTGTTGTAAGTGGAGATACAACAGTGTTGCATAAACAGAAAAATCCATCTGGAGTTACAACATTTTGCCAACTTAATAAATAAAGTACTTTAAAATCAAAATTTTCACAAAATATTTTTAGAGTATGTGTAATATGTCTGAAATAAACTAAAAATGCAAAAAAAAACAAATTTTGAAAAATTTGGAGTTACAACAGTGTTGCGTTGAGCCCTCGATATAGGGTTTGGAATTGAAATAACAAAGTTAGAATGTCTTTACCCCCAATTTTCTGTAAGTCTGTAAGTTATTGGTTTGTTTATCCTATCCAGCAAGACACAGCTATAGCGCAGTTGGTAGCAAATCAGACACAAAATCATGAGGTCTTGGGTTTGATCCTAGGACGCTGCTAATATCCATGATTTGTCCGCGGACATCATAGCATGTCAGAGTGACAGCTTGTCACAAAAAGGGTCAAACATGAATATCAAAAACACAAGGTCAAAAGACCTGGCCCCGGTTTCTCAAAAAAACTTAAGTACGTTCTCATGCTCAAATCTGAGCACCGTGCTCAAATCGCACGAAATGCACGTGAACTTCAATCGAATACCCTTCAACGTTGGAGAGTATTCCTTTGAAGTTGAGCATGTGCTCATGAGAATATACTTAAGTTTTTTCGAGAAACTGAGGCATGGTCCCTAAAATTGGAACAGTCTTAAATTTTGCTATTTAGATACTATACAAACAGTTTACTATGGTCATCTCTCATATTCAAATACTGCGTAATCGACATGTATTTATTGCCTCATTTTGAAAGATTGTTGCTTAATTCCTAAACTTTCTCCAATAGTCTTCTTGATTGGCTATACATTATTCAGTTTTGAGAGACCACTAATGAATTTGTTAATAGCTAAAAAATATAGAAATTGTAAGAATAAGAGAAAATAAGCAAACAGGTTATATTATAGATCTATGGTGTTGTACTCATTTCAGAATCAAGCCTATAGAGAAAGCTGCAGAACAGCAAGCAATAGAAGTATTATTAATAACTGATGAATTATTTAGGTAAGCAATAGAAGTATTATTAATAACTGATGAATTATTTAGGTAAGCAATAGAAGTATTATTAATAACTGATGAATTATTTAGGTAAGCAATAGAAGCATTATTAATAACTGATGAATTATTTAGGTAAGCAATAGAAGTATTATTAATAACTGATGAATTATTTAGGTAAGCAATAGAAGTGTTATTAATAACTGATGAATTATTTAGGTAAGCAATAGAAGTGTTATTAATAACTGATGAATTATTTAGGTAAGCAATAGAAGTATTATTAATAACTGATGAATTATTTAGGTAAGCAATAGAAGTATTATTAATAACTGATGAATTATTTAGGTAAGCAATAGAAGTGTTATTAATTACTGATGAATTATTTAGGTAAGCAATAGAAGTGTTATTAATAACTGATGAATTATTTAGGTAAGCAATAGAAGTATTATTAATAACTGATGAATTATTTAGGTAAGCAATAGAAGTATTATTAATAACTGATGAATTATTTAGGTAAGCAATAGAAGTATTATTAATAACTGATGAATTATTTAGGTAAGCAATAGAAGTATTATTAATAACTGATGAATTATTTAGGTAAGCAATAGAAGTATTATTAATAACTGATGAATTATTTAGGTAAGTAATAGAAGTATTATTAATAACTGATGAATTATTTAGGTAAGCAATAGAAGTATTATTAATAACTGATGAATTATTTAGGTAAGCAATAGAAGTATTATTAATAACTGATGAATTATTTAGGTAAGCAATAGAAGTATTATTAATAACTGATGAATTATTTAGGTAAGCTCTGCTTCATTCTTTATTATGCACCTGAAGGGGTCAACATCTCCATAATCCCTTACCACACAGCAACTCTTTTTGACTCCCAAAAAGAACAAGATGTGTTGGTGAAACACAAATGCCCTCGAAATTGCCATTTTTCTAAAATGTTAAGTTTTCATAGAGTAAAGGGCTGATAAGGGTTAACGGATGACCTTGAAGAAGGTCAAATTGCATTGAACAGATAGATATCATTGGAAGGAAGTTGCATACCAAATTTGAGCTCTTTATGTCAAATCAAGTTTTTCGGACAGATAGACAGACAGATGGACATGAGTAAAACAATATGCCCTCGATCTTTCGATACAGGGGCATAAAAAGCTCTTGAAAACTTAGTGGTAATGGATTAAGTTTAGATCAAGTTTAAACTTAATGCAGTGCCTCTCTACTCATAAAGACCAAAAATAGTAAAATTCCATTGACTTGAATTGTCATCTGCAAAATCATTGAATTTGGACCAATCTAGAACTTTGTCAGCTGGTTATGAGTTAAACTTAAAACCTTCCGCAGATCATAGAATTTGAAAGCTACTGCAGATCGTAGAATTTGAAAGCTACTGCAGACAATATAATGGATATAAATGAAGTTAAGATTTGTTTAGACAACAGAGTAGGTCATGTTGATGGAAAGAAGAAAAATGCTGGTTATATGCATTTCCACCTTTTCTGTCAATGTTTTGTAAAGAATTCTCTATGAAGGAAGTCGAAACCCAAATAATCTTACTTGAGAAAATATTCAGTAAATTTTTTGTAAATTGTTTATTCAGGTCGATGGATCTCAAACAACGAAAGCGTTATGTTAAACTTGTGGATACAGTTAAGGATGCCGGGGGTGATGTGAAGATATTCTCCAGTTTACATGTATCAGGAGAACGTAAGTTGAGCCTGTACTTGGAAAAGGGCCTTAATCCCATTACCAGATAAAATCTTAGACTGGTCCAAATTCAAAGATATTGCAGACAACAATTTCAAATGCATGAAATTTAATTTTCATACCCCCGGTATGTTGTTTTACTGGTGTCTGTCTGAAAACTTAACATTTACCATTTTATGGACATTCATGTTTCACAAACACATCTTGTTTGTTTGGTCTTTTTGGGTAGAAAACATTGGCAAATGAGGAAATTGTTTGTCACATGCAATTTCTTCATTTTCCACAATGTTTTCAAAAGCCATTGTTTTGAATGGAATCAAAATGTCACTGTGTGGTAATGGGTTAAAGCAACTGACACTAATTTGTTTAAAGATGCAGATTTCTTTTATATATTTCATTTGATGAATATAGATCCATAGATTACTGTATAGAATTGTTAATCCATTTAAAAGAAGGGGTCATATTGGAAAGGGCCATTGTTCCTTATAAAAGATATATGTATAGCAGAATCTTAATCATAGGTTCTTGGGTCCAATTCCTAGCTTGAACAATATCCTTTTGACATTTTCTTGTGCTTCAATATTTCCACATGCTACAGTATAAGAGGTATGTCCATAAAATATGTAGACAACCAAAGTTTTCCACCAAATAGTAGTTTTATCGATCCCAAAATACTATCAATTTAAAGGTCCATTTATTCTTAATTACTTCTGCTACATTTTATATTGTTTTTGAAAGTACGAACAAGCAAAACCGTCACCATAGCAACAGCATAACGCTACCACGGGGCACTTCAGATATTTGATAATAAAAAGACATAAAACTAGTCGTTTGTCGCAAGTTTTTTAAAAAAAAAATACGCGGGAAATACACTCACTTAAGCAGTGACGTCATTTGACATTTTACCGAAAGTTTTGAACGTCAACAACTTGCCAGGAGACGTTATAAGCAATAAACAACCGGCTGCTATGACGGAAGAAAAACGTGTCGTTATTAAATTCTGTGTCGGTGCGAACATGACACCAACGGAAACATTCAAGTTTATGCAGCGAGGCAAGGCTGACGTGTCCAGAGCGCTAGTGTTTAAATGGCATAGACGGTTTACGGATGGACTGGAAGATATTTGTGACCAGACTAGACCGGGAAGACCTCGGCGAAGCAATCGGGATGTTACAGCCCAGACTGTGCGCCTATGGACTTTGCAGTTTTTCTGCGATTAAGGGCGGATCTGAGAGGCAAACGTTTTGCCGACTTAAGACGAACTAAAGTACTTTGTTCGCTCCTCTGTAGGGTCATACAAGAAAGAGTGGTTCCGCGAAACGTATACCAAATGGGTGGACAGACATAGGAAGAGCGCGAACGCGGATGGAGAGTAGGCTACTTTGAAAAGTTGTAACGTTGACGTCGTAAATGACGTCAAAGTGCCCCGTGTATGGTTTTTTACTTGTTTGTTCCATGTGTATTTTTGTAGCTGTTGCGTGTATTTTCATCAAATTTGGTACACATATTCATATTAAAATTCTGCACACGATGGTGTAAATTTTAAACAGATCATGCATTTATTTCTTATTATTCTGGACCTGTCTACGTATTTTATGGACACACCTCGTATACACAAATACTCTCTTTAATGACATGTATTATATGGTCTATAGCAAAGCAGTCTAATATTTATTGTTTTGGAAAGTGTCAAGGACTATTTTTCCAGATACCTTTTCTTATCTATATTTCAGAACTAGGTCAATTATCAGGTGTTGCTGGTATTTTACGTTTTCTCGTATCTATTTTCAGAACTAGGTCAGTTATCGGGTGTGGCTGGTATTTTACGTTTTCCCATGGATGATGAAGATTCAGACGAAGATTGATGGCGCGGTAACCATGGCAATGGTTTTACCTATTAAAAACACTGAAGAAGCATGGGATCCATGGAAACAGACGGTGTAAAAACTGACAAAATAAAGATTTCTACTTACAGAAAACTTTTTAATGATAATGGTGTTGGATCAACGCATATCTGCTGATCGTTGCATCAACAATGACACCTTTGGATACAACTTGGTCTTAACCCATTACCAGACCGGGAAATTTTAGACTAGCCCAAACTCAAAATTTTGCAGACAAATTTCAACTTTTTGCATTATTGGGTCTTTATTGGAAGAAAACATTGTTGGAAATGAAGAAATTGCTTGGCACAAGGAATTTCTTCATTTCCCACAATGTTTTCCAAAGCCTTTATCTTGTGGGGCATCATTATGTATGTGGTAATGGGTTAAAGCTTTGGAAAATATGGAAGAGAAGTAGGGAAATCCTGATTCCCAGAATTTCCCTCTTTGCCTTGAAATTTTTCAACCAATCGGCTTTTTGTCGTCCTCAGTACCTTTGAATTTGATAGGACTAAGTTTTGTCAGTAAAGTTTGTTCAGCCAAACAGTAATTTAATAACGATGGGTGCAATAAATCTATTGAAATATTTATCATTTTTTGTGTTTGTCTCTTCAACTTTTCTTATTTTAACCCATTTTCACATAGTGACGCCTTTGGATGCTGTACAAGACAAAGGCTTTGGAAAGCATTTTTGGAAAAGAAGAAATTGCTTGTGACAAGCAATTTCTTCATTTCCCACAATGTTTTCTCTATTCCAAAAGACCAGAAAGTGTAAAATTCCATTCACTTGAAATTGTTGCCTACAACATCTTCAAATTAGACCAGTGTAGAATTTTATTATCTGGTAATGGGTTCAAAATTATTGCCTGATCCATGGGTGAAAGTTTTCAGGCATATGCCTGAAGTTCAGGTTTTTGAGTATTCAAAAATGCCCCATTTTCTGGATTTTTACTATATAAATACAGACTTTTCCAGCTTTTCAGGTTTTTGAAATATTTGTACTTTCACCCATGCTGATCACTAGTCATGCCCACTTTCAAAGTGAGACAAGAAACGCCAGAGACGGGTTATGCTCCACAAATAAGTGCTTGTTGCAAAAAATTATGATTCTTGTGCATTGCGCTTCTGCTCAAAATCTATCCACCTATGAATTTTCATAATTCGGCTCATATATATTCCAGCCATATTTTGTGGTGGCTGGAGCACCTAACCATATGTTACTAGTATTTCTTACACCATACATTTCTCATACCATACATCAAACCCACGACCTCTGTATTGATAGCCTCCTGAATTGCCATGTGCTATTCAGGCTCCAAAAACAAAAATTTGGTCTGGTTCAGATTTAAAGTCAGTCTAGATGACAATTATGTATGTTTTATAACAGGAAATATTGAGGATACGGGAGAAAATGTAGGAATCAGTGTTTTCTTCATTTGCCGGTTTTTCAAATCTATGAGTTTGGATATAGATTCATTTTGTTGACCATATTGTCCGAAATGACTTCAAACTTATTGCGAACTCCTGAACCCTTTCCTAAACAGTGACATATTTTGATACACCTAATAGAAAAGGCCTGAAAAAAATAATGTGGTAAACGGAGACAGTGAAGTTAATCATAATTTCGTCAGTGTTAATGCAAAACCTCGTAGCTCATTTGTTGGAAAATTTAGAGGGGAAGAAAAAACTTTTATAACTTTTCTGAAACAGAAGGGTTTTACTTGAAATGCAGACTATTGTTCACATATACTGTGCCATTGAAACTGACAAGAAAAAATATCCCAAAACCTGCGTGAATTGTCTAAACTGGACATACAAGTTTGTACTTTGAAAATCGCAAAAATCGACATACGAGGTTTTGCATTTACACCAACAATTTTCTTTTTTTACTTTCTAAACACTGAGGCACTGAAAAATATGCTGATTATCAACATTTTCTCCTGTTGCCTCAAATATCTATACCCCCACCTTCAAATCAGAAGGGGTATTATTGTATTCACCGTGTCTGTCTGTCCATCCATAGACTTCTTCATTCCGTACTCTAATTCAGGATCCGTTTGATCTAGGATTATGAAACTTCATGCAGATGTTGCCTTGGAAACAAGGAGGTGCCTTAGTCCTTTGGGGTTGTGTAAGTCAAATGGCAAGGTCACTATTGAATTTTGTTTAAAATCAGTTACCCTGTTCCAGGACCTTTTGACCTATAGCACTTTTCAAGTGACTAGGAGCTAGAGGGGGTATTTGTTCTCTGAGAAACAGATCTTGTTTGTACATAAATCCAGGCTTTATCAACATCCAATAGGAAATGATTTTATCCAGTTAACCGTGACGTAATTTCTGACAAACAATAGTATTTCCGGAGGTGTTGTTATAAAATCTCGAAACTATGGCTTGATTCTAGCCATAGTTATGAGATTTTATAACAGCACTAACAGTTTATCAATATATAACAGTAAACCCAGTCTATTTTTTTTTGCACAAAACTCACTGCAATTGGCTTAAAAAGTAGCTTTGCAATTACAGGAAAATATTTTTTTGTAGTTTGGGAAAGGGTTGAATAAGTTAAATAAGACAAGGTAATGTTGAAACAACAGGTTTGTTTCTCTGTGATTTTATTTCAACAGTAGTCAACAGTTGATATTTCAACAAAATCAAAACAAACTTAAAACTGACTAACAACAAATGAGTCGGGATCTGGCCTCGGTTTCTCGAAAAAACTTAAGTATCTTCTCATGCTCAAATCTGAGCATCGTGCCCAAACCGCACGAAATCCACGTGAACTTCAATTGAATACCAATCAACGTTGATTGGTATTGAATAGAAGTTGAGCATGAACTCATGAGAATATACTTAAGTTTTTTCGAGAAACCGGGGCCTGGAAAAACCTCCCTTAAGGTTTACAGACCCTGAAAAAATCCACACTTTCTAGCCGTACGAAATGCATCAAATTTCACACACTTGTAAATACACTTCACATAGGTTGATTCACTGTGGCGGATTTCAAGATTATGCTTCAAGAAGAAAATAATTTACAAATATTATTTTACTCTATATTCATATACAAGGGAGGTAATTTTTAACATTTTTGTCAAATATTTTCATAAGTATGCATTAATTCAAAATTCTAAACCGTGCAAAATGCTTATATTTGTATTTGGAATGGAAATGTAACACAGTTTAGCAATTATTTGCACTTTAAAATTTCGCCTCTGGCCCTTTGGTGCTTTTGAGGGGTCGGATACCTTAAAGCATTTAATTAAAACAGTCCTGTTTCAAGATCAGGCAGTGCCTATGTTCAGTCTGACCTGAATCAATACTACTCTTATATGATTGCTACAGATCATGACAAAGCTATTTCAGAACAACAAAGCTCCTGATATGGTATCATGTTGGGCTAAAAAGCCTTAAGGGACCTTTTTCCAGATCCTAATTCATAAATATAACAAGAGTTGTCCGTGGACAGCGTAGCTTGCCTATACGGGAGCTTGTCACTAAAACAGCTAATTTTTTAAAAGTAGGTCAAACTCCAAGGTCAAGGTCACAAGGTCAAGGGTCATGGTCCCAAATAAAAGGTCTTGGTTAGAGGCATCAATGTGTGAAATATCAAAGCTCTATCTCTAACAGTGCATGAGATATAGGCCAGGTTAAAGTTTTTAACAAGAGTTGTCCGCGGACAACGTAGCTCGCCTATACGAGAGCTTGTCACAAAAGCAGCAATTTTTTTAAAAATAGGTCCAACTCCAAGGTCAAGGTCACAAGGTCAAAGTCTCAAATGAAAGGTCTTGTCAAGATGTATCTATGTATGAAATATCAAGGCTGTATCTCTAATAGTGCCCGAGATATAGACCAGGTTAAAGTTTTTCAAAAGTAGGTCAAACTCCAAGGTCAAGGTCACAAGGTCAAAGGTCATGGTACCAAATGAAAGGTCTTGTCGAAATATATCTATGTATGAAATATCAAGGCTGTATCTCTTATAGTGTCTGAGATATAGACCAGGTTAAAGTTTTTCAAGTGAAGACGGGACGCCGACGCCGACACTAGGGCTGTGACATTAGCTCCCCGGACATAAAGTCCCGGCTCGCTAAAAAGTATGTCAAACTCTTAGGTCAGGGTCACCAGGTCAAAGGTCATGGTCCCAAATTAAAGGTCTTGTCAAGAAGTATCTATGTGTGAAATATTAAGGCTGTATCTCAAATAGTGCCTGAGATACAGACCAGGTTAAAGTTTTTTAACCCTTTCCCAAACAAGACCTGTTTTTGACGTCCCAATTAGAAAAGGCTTGGGAAAACATTGAAACAAAAGAAGAAACTGCTGATAACCAGCAGTTTCTCCTTTTGTCTCAATATTTTCTGTGCCATGTTTTACACAAATTGTATCAATAACAAGATCTATTTTGTCGATTGTGGCAGTTTTTTCAGTGGATCACCCTAAAATTTTGCCGTTTGGGAAAGGGTTAAGTGAAGACGGGGACGCCGACACTAGGCCGTAGGGCTGTGACATTAGCTCCCTGGACATAAAGTCCCGGCTTGCTAAACAAGAATTGTCCGCAGACAATAAAGCTCGCCCAAACGAGAGCTTGTCACAAAGAAAAGTCATTTCCTAGGTCAAGGTAAAAAGGTCATGGCCAAAAAATGAAATTTTGTAAAAGTAGGTCAAGCTCCATGGTCAAGGTCACAAGGTCACCGGTCATGGTCAAATGTGAACTGTGTTGGAATGAGGTGTCCGTGTGTGAAGGTCAAACTCCAAGGTCAAGGTACAAGGTCACCGTCAAATGTGAACCGTGTTGGTAGGTGTCTATGTGTGAAATATCAAGGCTGTAGGTGCAAAAGGACATGAGATATAGGCCAGGTGAAAGTTTTTTAAAAGTAGGTCAAACTCCAAGGTCAAGGTCACCAGGTCCAAGGTCATGGTCAAATGTGAAAAATGTTGGTAGGAGGTGTCATTGTGTGAAATATTAAGGCTATAGGTGTAAAAGGACATGAGATAAAGGCCAGGTTAAAGTTTTTTTTAAAAGTAGGTCAAACTTCAAGGTCAAGGTCACCAGGTCCAAGGTCATGGTCAAATATGAAAGGTCTTGGAGGGAGGTGTCCATATGTGAAATATGAAGGCTGTAGGTGTAAAAGGACTTGAGCTATAGGCAAGGTTAAAGTCCTTTAAAAGTAGGTCAAACTCCAAGGTCAAGGTCACAAGGTCCATGGTCATGGTCAAATGTGAATCATGCTGGTAGGAGGTGTCCATGTGTGAAATATCAAGGCTGTAGGTGTAAAAGGACATGATATATCGGCCAGGTTAAAGTTTTTTAAAAGTAGGTCAAACTCCAAGGTCAATGTCACAAGGTCCAAGGTCATGGTCAAATGTGAATGGTGTTGGTAGGAGGTGTCCATATGTGAAATATCAAGGCTGTAGGTGTAAAAAGACATGCGATATAGGCCAGGTTAAAGTTTTTTAAAAGTAGGTCAAACTCCAAGGTCAAGGACCTGAGGTCAAAGGTCATGGTCAAATGTGAATGGTGTTGGTAGGAGGTGTCCATATGTGAAATACCAAGGCTGTATGTGCAATAGGGCATAAGATATAGGCCAGGTTAAAGTTTTTTTTAGGCCAGGTTAAAGTTTTTAAAAGTAGGTCAAACTCCAAGGTCAAAGGTCATGGTCTCAAATGAAAGGTCTTGGTGAGAGGTATCCACATGTGAGATATGAAGGCTGTAGGTGTAATATGGCATGAGATATAGGCCAGGTTAAAGTTTTTTTAAAACGGTCAAAAAGTGGGTCAAACTCCAAGGTTAAGGTCACAAGGTCAAAGGTCATGGTCTCAAATTAAAGGTCTTGGTTAGAGGTACCCACAGGGGAAATATGAAGGCTGTATCTCTAACAGGGCATGAGATATTGGCCAGGTTAAAGTTTTTGCGGATGCTGACGCCGACATCCGGGGGTATGACAATAGCTCTTCCGAGACTATCGTCCGGGGCGAGCTAAAAAGTACAAAAGTACATTTAGCTTACTGTACATATCTGTAATGTAATCCTTCAGGCAATTGTAAAGATTAAAACATTATTTGATAATCTATACTGTATTAATCAATTCATGATCAATTTAAAATTAAAAACAAGATGTGTTTGTGAAACATGAATGCCCCGAAATGGCTATTTTTCTAAAATGTTAAGTTTTTGTGTTAAGGGTTGAGAAGGGTTACCAGATGACCTTGAGGAAGGTTATATTGCATGGAACAGATAGATATCATTGAAAGGAAGTTACATACCAAATTTCAGCTTTGTATGTCCAATACTTTTGGAGACAAGAGCTTCGCAGAGCGGCGCATATACGCCCGTGAGGGGCTTGTCAGTAAAAATTAGCCATTTTTTCAATTCAAGGGCAGATAATTCAAACATGAAAAGTTATCAAAATTTTGTTTGCACAACAAGACACAATAGAGATTCATTGTGGCTAGTTTGATTAAATTCTGGTTGAAACTCTAGAAGTAGCGCACAGGAGAAAATGGGCATTTTTGAGAAAATGGGCATTTTTCCGTAAATTCAAGGGCAGATAATTCAAGAATGAAAACAGTTATCTAAATTCTGTAAGCGGTGTGCACAACTAGACACCATGGACATTTATTGTGGCAAGTTTGATCAAATTCTGATCAAAACTGTAGGAGGAGTTGCCCACACAAGAAAATGGGCATTTTTTTAATTCAAGGGCAGATAATTCAAGAACGAAGAGTTATCTGAATTCCGTAAGCGAGGTGCACAACTAGACACCATGGAGATTTATTGTGGCAAGTTTGATCAAATTCCGATCAAAACTAGGAGGAGTTGCGCACACAAGAATTTGCTAACAGACGGACGGACAGACAGACAGACAGACGAGCGGGGCCATAACATAATACGACCCTTCGGGCGTATAAAAATGCAAAATGTTAAGTTTTCGGACAGACACAAACCAACAGGAGTAAAACAATATGCCCCCGATCTCTTGATATGGGGGCATAGTAATGCATTATTTGATGCAACAGCTATAATCCGTCGAATCGATCCACTCATTGCCAAACAAAAGAACTGTTGACAAGTCCATTTTGACAACGAATAAATGCTATTGAATTTACAATATCTTATAAAATGGAAACAAAACAAAGTATTGAAGAATAGGAGAACATATTGGTCATCAATATTTTCTTCTTGTACAAAGTTATTTAAGCAAGGGATGATTGGGAAAGGGTTAAGTTTGGAAAAAACTTCATTACCATCTTGGCAGGAACAAAAAACATTTTAATACATTTAATTATTCTCTAATAGTTAACCCTCTCCTAAACAAGACCTAGTTTTGATATTTAATAGAATTGGCTTGGGATTTTAACATTTGACCAAATTAAAAAAATGCTGATAATAAGTATTTGCTCCTTTTGCCTCAAAGTTTTCTGAGCTATAATACTTACAAATTTTACAACTAGTAACATTTATTTTGTCGTATACATCAGCTTTCAAATTAGACCACACTAAAATCTTGTCATCTGGGAAAGGGTAAAAAAACACCGCCCAATGAGCAGAATTACCAAATATATAATGATTTGAATCAAAACTTGATTTCTTTCCCTCAAACTTAAAGAGAAAACAGTTAAGAAAAGACAAAATTGTTTGTAACCAACAATTCCTTAAATACATGTACTTGATACTAACAGTTTGCTCTTACCCCCTAATAAAACTTACAAAAGCCTTTTTGGCAAGGGTAAATAATCCAAAAAGCATTGTTTAGTACGGATTGCTAATAATAAGCATTACTTGATGCGATGCCTGCTTAGCATGATCCCTCGATAACGGTTCAAGAGAATCTATGCCCTTAACTTATTCCTAAAATACTGCATTATTTGATGCAAAGCCTTTTTGCCCCAGCATTGTAAAACTAAACAGCACATTAATACAGTCACGGTTTCCCACCATAGACTTCAATATTACATGGAATTGACCTGTTCTACTGAACCTTTCAACTTCAAGCGACCCCTGGCTTGATGGTGTTAAATGTTTCACACTCGAGTATACAGCACACCTGGAGAGTTGGTTAGATATAGATAAGAGACATTGGTATAATGGTATTGCTCTGCGATGGCAAAAAAAACATTGAGCTTTTGCTTCAATGTTTTTCACGGCAGCTTTCTCTATATATGGAACATCAAATTCAGAAAAGTTAAGTGAGGTATTAAACCAATTTATTCCTTAAATACTGCATTATTTGATGCAAAGCCTCCTTTGCCCCAGCCATGTGTGTAAAAGTCAATGACACTGTGCCTTCATCTTTTCTAATCATTAACTTTAACAATACAAGACACTCATCCGCTTCATTTAACCCTTCTAACTTCTCGTAGACAGAATGAGGTATGCGCTTTTTGTTACTAGCTTTCTGTGAATTTGCCTCTTGCTCTGCAAAGAACTCTTTAGCTATCTCAGCTCTTGATTTCATTCTGTTTGGATCTGTATTATTTGTGTTTGACTCATCATCAGCTCCTCGTTTATCTTTCTTATCAGTAGTCACTTTGTCTGTACTGTCTTTCAAACTAACTTCTGGTCTTCCGATACTATTTTCAACCTTATAGTCACTCTGAGTTTTATCTTCACTGACCGATTCATCTTTTTGAGTAGACTGTGTTTCAAAATTTAATTCACTGGCCTTTGTTTCCTTTCCATCATTATTTGACTCACAATCAACTGTTGTCTTAATTTTCTTATGATCCTGTTCAGTCATTGTATCTTCCAATTTCCTTTTTGAAGACAAAACCTTTAATTCATCCGTACTATCTGTGTATGTTTGTGCATTTTCTGTTTCTTTGGTCAGCCTATTCTGAAGATCTTTCAAGTTTTTCACATTTTCAGTTTCATTCCCTGAGTCCGTACAATCTAGATTTGAGTTTTCCTTGATACCAATCTCTTTTGTTGGACTTACTTTGTTGACTAGATCAGTTTCTGCACCTGATTGTTGACAAGGATCAATTCCCTTACTTAGATTGTCCCCTTTACTTTCACCAAAACTAACTGGTTCACCTTTTTCATCAGGTAACTTATCGGTATCAGGTTTACCTTTCTGCAGTAAAGCATTGTCTAACTCCATCATTTGTGAGTCCCTGACTTCATCATAATTACTCTGTCCAAGACTTTTATCAATGAAGGAGTCTGCCCCGACTCTGCTGTCAGTCTCAGGACTCTTGTTGAGGGCAGAAAATTTCTCCTTTCTCCTTTTCCTACGTTGATGGGACCAGGTGTTCTCTTTGGCTTGTAGCATAAAGTAGGAGTAAAACTTCCCACTGTGTTTTACATGGTAGTTGATCTGAAAAGTAGAGACAATATATGATTAACCTCAGACAATATTTCTGCTAATATCTTACTAATCAGTTCCATTTTCAACTTTTCTGTAATATCAAGCTCACTTGTCTTAGCTTCATCCTCTCTTTCTCAACACCAGTATTGCCATGATTTGCTTTCAAATTGGAGCCGTGTAAACTAGAACTGTAACAAAGCGCACAAATACCCCCACTAGCACCTTGTCACTGAAAAAGTGCTATAGGTCAAAAGGTTCTTTAGTTGGAGCACAGAAACAGGTTTTAAACAAAGTCCGATTGTGACCTTGACCTTTGACCTTCGTGACCCACAAACAATAGGGCACCTCCTTGGTTCATGGGCAACAACTGTGCAAAGTTTCATGATCCTAGGTCAACCTGTTATTGACTTAGAGCACGGAAACAGATTTTAAACAAAGTTTGATTGTGACCTTGACCTCTGACCTTCGTGACCCAAAAACTATAGGACACTTCCTTAGGTCATGAGCAACAACTGTGTAAAGTTTCATGATCCTAGGTCAAACGGTTCTCGAGTTACAGCACAGAAACGGAAAAAGTCTACGGACAAACGGATGGACAGACAGACATGGTGAAACCAATATACCCCCCTCTACTTCGTTGGTGGGGGTTATAATTATTGACCTTGGAAAAGCATAATACATGTAGTTACTTCTAGGTAATTTGTAAACTCATTTAGTACCAACCTTTAATTGCTCAATCTGAGATCTCACAAACTCAGTAAAGGCCTGTACAGTGTATTCCTTTACAAACGTCCCACCCCTGGGTACTTCAAATGTTAGTGGTACATTAGGCTTCTTCAGCTCTTTAAATGTAGATTTCTGAAAGGTAAATCACATTCATGTGAATGCTTATTCGAAATATTAGACACTCTCCATGCAACAAAATTATAGCACGGTTAACCCTTTCCAAGCAAAACTTTAAGGTGGTCCATTTTGAAGGCTGCTGCAGACAACAAATTGGGTTTTGATGAATAAAGGATTTGAGAGGAATATAGCATAGAAAACATTGAGGCAAAAGGAGAAAATGCTGATCATCAGCATTTCCTTCTTTTGCCTCAATGTTTTCCCAAGCCTATTCTATCAGAGACATCAAACTAGGTCTTGTTTGGAAAAGGGTTAAATTGAAAGTTGTGGAAGTCAAATAAAGACAAATTTCAATCAGAATAAAGTTTGTAAGTTACGGTATAGACAATGTTGACAGCATTTCATTCGTCATTAACTTTTTCTTGACTGTTCTGTGATTGGGACATCTAAGCTAGGCTTAGTTTGGAAAAGGTTTCAGGAAGGACTAAGCTTTTAATTGAGGATGATTTAACCCATTACAAGCAAATCTTAGACTAATCCAAATTCAAAGGTGGAGCAAGAGCATGAAATTTTACATTTCTGGTTGTTTTTGTATAGAAAATATTGTAGGAAATGAAAAAATTACTTGGCACAAGCAATTTCTTCATTTTCCACAATGTTTTCCAAACTTTTTATCTTTTAAGGTGTCAAAAGGCGTTACTGTTTGGGAATGTTTGAAGTTCCACCGTTTGGATAAGGGTTAGATGTAATGAAATTATAAACTTACAGGAAAATTGACAGACTCATCAAATGTCCAGGCTATACCCCATCTCATTGTTCTTCCTTGACAAAACTCAGTAGATGAAAATCTGCTGATCTGTAATATAACAATAAATTGGTCACATTCAAAACTGGTTGTATCTAGAGCTTGAATGAGGTGTAATTGCAACCTTTTATAACCCATTACCAAACAGGAAAATTTAGACTGGTTTAAATTCAAAGATATTGCAGATGACAAGTTCAAGTTAATGAAATTTAAAATTTTTGCTCTTTTTGGATAGAAAACATTGTGTGAAATGAAGAAATTGCTTGCCACAAGCAATTTCTTCATTTTCCCCCCAAACCCTTTTCTTCCGAATCAAAGAGTCAATGTGTGGAAATGGGTAAACGTTACCAGCCAAATGACATTGTCTTTCATATGGGAAAGGGGCTCTGATGACATCAAGTCAAAAATGGATCTATGTCAGCCTGAACAAAGTTGCAGATCCATGTTGTTCTCCTGTAACCTCATCATTTCCTTAGAAACCGTCAGACATTAGCATTGATCCTGATCAGATTGTGTGTAAAATTTGGATCCATGTACATGTACTTGTAAAATTTGTAAACTTTTCAAATACTTTTCCAAACTTTAATATTTTTCCCAAACAGCAAAAAAATCAATATTCCAATTTGATAGATGCTGCATATGATACATTAGATGTTCATAAATATAGAATTTATGTACAATACAGTCCAGAAAATATTGTGGCGAAAAAAGACAAGATGTGTATGTTAAGCTTTCAGAATGACAGACACATGTAAAACAATATGCCCCCGATCTTTCGATACGCGGGCATAAAAATGCTGGTGATCAGCATTTACTTCTTTTGCCTGAAAAATATAACTTTTCTGCATGTTTCTCACAACTATGTCGAAACCAGGTATTGATTGGGAAAGGGTTAAAAGGGTAAAATATTCAACAAACCTTTTTTCTAGCTAGCTGATCTTTGATCAAGGACAGACTCATCTTCTTACCCAGCAAGCTAGTATATACCCTGTAAGTACAAACATTACTCTTTCATATTGAAGTAAATCCTTTTCCAAATGGCAACATATTAGACTGTTCCCTGACAAGGCCTCATATCCAAAAACCGGAAAGAAGCATCAGCACTATGGCATAGGGAGTTCACATGGTAAGTTTCATTAGATTTGGCCCAAAGGTTATGTAGAAATCTCTCCGGATAGACCGACGGACAGACAAAGCAGCGACTATATGCTCTCCCTTTGGGGAGCATAATAAACAGCCATCCCTTACTTTTCCTTTGGCCACATTTCTAATAAACGCCCAGGCATTTATTGGAATTATTATGGTACAAAATTTTGGGCTGGTAAGTAATTGAAAGAAGTTATAGATAATTTCATTTTGATAGAAATCTATGGTTTTTTTTAGAAAACTATAAATATGGGAAACACAGAAATCACCTGATTTTGTCCCTTAACACCAGTGATTCTTCAATCATCTGACAGACAAATCTGACTTCACCGCCCCACGCGATACTCTCCTTCTCACTCGCTGTTGACAGTGTCTTGGGTTCGGGCCTGTCATCAGTCCTGGTGGAGGATATACCTTGTGCCTCGAGATGGTCCGAGAAAAATGGTGGATTACACATGGAGAAATCGTAGGTCTGTGATTCATCAACAACACCCAGTAACAGCTTGTCTTCAGATACTTTTTTGACTGTAAAGATATTCAGATATGTGCGTTAAGTGGTAGGTCTACTTACTTGACTCTTTTTCAAAAGGCAAAATATCGGAGTTTTCCAAGTTTATGTTATAACTTATAAGCTTCTTTAGACCACAAAATGGGTGTTAATAAAGATAGGATTTGTGTATCCTACAGCTCAGGAAATTTCGAGTCAAAAGGAGATAATACTGTCTAATAACATCAGCCTTTTCTTCTTTTGCCTCGACGTTTTCCCAAGCTATTTTCTATAAGGTTCATCAAAAAGTGTTATTTCAGGGATTGGTTAACCCTTTCACAAACAGCCAAAGCTTAGACCATTCTAATTTGAAAGCTGCTGAAGATGACAAAATGAGTATCAATGAAGATAAAATTTGTTCAAAATGTAGCATAGAACAAATTGAGGCAAAAGGAGAAAATGCTGATTATCAGCATATTCTTCTTTTGCCTCAATTTTTTCCCAAGCCATTTTTATAAGAGACGAGAAAACCCGGTCTTGTTTGGGGAATGGTTAAATTAATGATGTTACTGGTATTGAATTTTGCCTTGATTTGACAACTACTAGTAAGCCACTTTATGGGCTAATGTGAGGTAGAAACTAACTTTCATTCAACTCAACAGTATGAAAACCCTAGATAGATGTTCTTGGTCATGGCGAATAAATCCTTTGCCGACTACCAGACGGCAAATTTCTAGACTGGTCCAAATTTAAAGATATTGAAGAACTGCAAAAAATCTTCCACTATGTTTTGAATTCTTTCAAAGCCTTTATCATGTGGCGGCAAATTATTAAGGGTTCAATCATGAAACAGTAAATTACCATAATTATTCTAATAAACACCAATATTCTAACAAGAGGACCATGATGGTCCTATATCGCTCACCTGAACCAAAATGATATAAGCAACACTTTTCTTCAATTCAAAAAATATTTATGACTTTAAGACTGAAAACAAACTTATGGTCAATAACATTGTGAACATCGAACTCATCCAAGATTTCATCGTGCCCAACATTGTGTCCAAGATTTGTCTTGTTTGATTAATAATTGTAGATTCTGGAGTATAAACAAGGTCGAAAACAGCCGAAAACAACAATTTTGTCAAATTCAAGGGCACATGATTCTCGACTTTCTGGTCAGATCAGGCTGAAAATCAAACTCATCCGAGATCTTATGATATCCAACATTGTGTCCAAGATTTGTCTTGATTGGTCAATAATTGTAGATTCTAGAGTGTAAACAAGGTCTAATGCAGCCGAAAACGGCAATTTGATCAAATTCAAGGGCACATAACTCTCCACTTTTTGATCAGATCGGACTGAAAATCAAACTTATCCAAGATCTTATGGTCTCAAACATTGTGTTCAAGTTTTGTCTTAATTGATATATAATAGTAGATTATAGAGTGTATTACTGTAAGCAATGTCAAAAACAGCCGAAATCGGCAATTTTATCAAATTCAAGGGCATATAACTCTCATCTTTCTGGTCAGATCAGACTGAAAATCAAACTCATATGAGATCCTATGGTCTCCAACCTTGTGTCCAAGATTTGTCTTGATTGGTCAAAAATTGTACATTCCAGAGTGTAAATAAGGTCGAAAACAGTCAAAAACGGCAATTTTGTCAAATTCAAGGGCTCATAACTCTCAACTTTCTGATCAGACAAGACTGAAAATCAAACTCATCCCAGATCTTATGATCCCCAATATTGTGTCCAAGTTTTGGATTGATTGATCCATAATTGTAGATTCTAGAGTGTAAACATCGTCGAAAACAGCCAAAAATGGCCATTTTGTCAAATTCAAGGGCAAGTAACTCTCGACTTTCTGATCAGATCAGACTGAAAATCATACTCATCTGAGATCTCATGGTCCCAAACATTGTGTCAAAGTTTTGTCTTGATTGATGAATAATTGTAGATTCTAGAGTGTAAACAAGGTAAAAATCAGCCGAAAATGGCAATTTTGTCAAATTCAAGGGCACATAACTCTCGTCTTTCTGGTCAGATCAGACTGAAAATTGAACTCATCCGAGATCTTATGGTCTGCAATGTCATGTCCAAGATTTGATTTGATTGATCAATAATTGTAGATGCTAGAGTGTAAACAATGTCAAAACTAAGTATTTTTCGCATTCAAGGGCAGATAACTCCTGACTTTCTAGTTAGATCTGACCAATAATCGAACTCATCCGAGATCTTATGGCCATACATGTTTTGACCAAGTTTGGTCAAGATTGGCCTATATTTGTAGAAGGGTAGATGCTAGAGTGTAAACACGAAATTGTGGACGGACGGACGGACGGACAGACGGACGACGGACAAAAAGTGACCACAATAGCTCACCTTGAGCACTTCGTGCTCAGGTGAGCTAATAAACGCCCACCCCCAAATCTGGGCTGAAAATCTGTCTATTTCAAGCACAATTTCAGCAAAAAATGGAGATTCTAATAAATGCCCATCCCCTGAATACAGATTGAAATAATGTAAGTCATAAACAAAGATAATTTCCAAAACCAATTAAAAAAAGGATGTCTAGCCCTCAATCTGTTTGCATGGAAGGAGTTTTATCGAAAAATCATATTTTGCACTCCTTATAACAGAACTTTGCAAAATTTGACTTATTGAACTTTGAGTCCATAAATTGACACTTGATTCGAAGTTTTGAACTTTTGACAGACAAAATTAGACTACCTCTAATAAACGCCTACTCCCTACTTTTCCATCAACCATGTTTTTAATAAATGCCAGAGCGTTTAATAGAGTGAATACGGTATTTAAAATCCTTACTAGTAATCTTGTCCTGCATGTTATTTTTCTGTACATTCTGTGTGGCAAACATCATATTCTGATCATCCACCTCTGATGCTAGAAACTGCCAACCATTCTTCCTACAGCCCAGTAGTGGGTAAATACAGCTTGACACCCTTATTGGAAAACAGGGGACCCCTGCCAGAAAAAAGATGAAGGGAAACTCTGTCCCTGACTTACTAGTAATTTTATCCTGCATGTTATTTTTCTGTACATTCTGTGTAGCAAACATCATATTCTGATTGTCCACCTCTGATGCTAGAAACTGCCAACCATTCTTCTTACAGCCGAGTAGTGGGTAAATACAGCTTGATCCTGTACCTACATAACAACACATTTGATTAACACATTCTCAAACATGATAGGAGTTTGATGTCCCTGAAGGATACAAGGTCAGAAAACATTGAAGGAAAAGAAGGAAATGCTGATTATAATCAGCATTTCCTCCTTTTCCTTCAATATTTTCTGTGTTATTATGTACACAAATTCTGAAGTAATAACTTATTAACAACCATTTTGTTGTGAACAGGGGCTTTCACTTATATTGGAACAGTCTAAAATTTCATTGCTTGGGTAAGTGTTAACCCATTACCAAACAGCAAAACTTTAAGACTTGCCCAAATTCAAAGATGTTGCAGATGACAATGTCAAGTGAATAAAATCTGGCTTTTTTTTTCCTTTTTGGGGGTAGAAAACATTGTGGAAAATGGAAGAAATTGCTTGCCACATGCTATTTCTTCATTTTCCACAATGTTTTACAAAGCCTCTTTTCAAAGGGTGTCATTCCCAAACAAGATCTGGTTTTGACATCACGTACCTGTGGAAAAAAGGCTTTGGAAAATATTGAGGCAAAAAAGGTAAATGTTGATAATCAGTATTTTCTCCTTTTGCATCAATATTTTCCACGCTGTATTGTAGAACACATCTATACACAGTATGATTGATATCTCAAGCATGTTGTGGCAGTCTGAAGCAACCAACTGATGGATTCCCCGTATTTTTCTCACATTCCTTGACTGATGTATTTGACTCAGTTTTGGACATTGACTTATAAAAATCATATTTCATGAATGTAGAAGGGGAAAACCTCCAGAACTTGAGTAAAAAGGTATCTCTGCAGTGGCGGATCCAGAGGGAGTTCGGGGGATTCAAACGAACCCTCCTCTGAAGCCAGATTATTTCAATTTCATGCAGAAATTCAGTCAATATTGTGTAAAACTAGGAAAACAAACCCCCCTTTTTGAATATTCGAACCCCCCTCACAGAAATCCTGGATCCGCAGCTGCTCTGCAATCATTTTTTTCTTTTTTCATTACCAAAACCATACCAATTTATCTGATTATAATTATCTCTCTAAATGGACGATGATGTTAGTGATGAATTCATACTTTGGTAGACAGTAAAATCCTTTGGTGACCCCATTTGATATAGGTTTAGAAAAATATTTCTTTTCACCTTTTCCTTCAATGTTTTCTACTCTTAAATATTCCAGATTTTCTTAATGAGTGAGCATTAATTTGTTGTCTGAATTTGAAACTCTATCCAATTTGGACCAGACAATATATTGTCATTTGGGAAAGGGTTAATCAATCAAGCACTAAGGATAGATAATAGAGCCAAAATTTTGTAAAGAACTTTGTTCTAAAAATAGACTAAGTTTACAGTTATGTTTTGATAAAGCGTCGGTGTTGTTATAAAATCCTGTAAATACAGCTTGAAATCAAGACATAGTTACGAAATTTTATAACCACACCTACGAAATAATAATTGTTTGTCCGAAATTCATGGTTTACTTAACCCTCTCCCAAAACAGACCTGGTTTTGATGTCCTTAATAGAATGGACTAGGGAAAACATTGAAACAAAAGAAGAAACTGCTGATAACTATAACCAGCAGTTTCTCCCTTTGTCTCAATATTTTCTGTGCCATATTTTACACAAATCCTATCTTTAATAACATTCATTTTGTTATTTGTCGCATTTTTTGAAGTGGATCACCCTGAAATTTTGCTGCCTGGTAATGAGTTAATGAAATTGTTCCCTATTACCTATATCAATGCCCTTGGCTGGGGTTTCTGTACCCAGGATATCCTCCAACCACAGGATATAGTTCAGCCTCTGTGGTACAGTAGGAATCAGTCTGTCAACTGGCAATGTCACAAGTATCCCAAAATCCTCCTCTAACAGAGCCCGGGTAAGTGCCCTCAATGCTGATGGGTCCTTGAAGTCGAGGATCACTTTCCCACTCAAGTTCTGAGTAACTTTCTCCCTAAAGTAGTCATACTTAATGGCCAGCTGCTTGAAGTCTGGTTTTCTTGTTTTGTAGATATTTCTCGGGTGCATGTACTTGTTTAAAGCCATAGTGGGTGCAAGTCTCTTACCTTTAAAAAAAACATTTCATTACTCATCTTATTCATATTCAACCCATGGTAACATCCCAATTGGTCTACTCCCATTTCGCCTACTGTTTATAAGTGCATTGAGTCCCAATTTGTCTACTATCCCTGGTGTCCCAACTTGTCTACTTTCATATCAAATCATCAACAAACAATATTATTTTTGTTTTAAGACTAGAACTGTCGCAAAGCGGACAAATACCCCCCACTAGCGCGTTGTCACTGAAAAAGTGCTAAAGTTCAAAGTGGCATAACTCTGAAACTACTGCCTGGATCAAGATGAAAATTGCAGGTGCACAACTTCATATGATAGGAAACAACCTGCTAAAATTTCAGCAAAATCGGTCAAAAACTGTGGGAGGAGAAGAGGACACAAAATTATGTCCCGGACGGACGGACAGACGGACGGACGGACGGACAACCTGAATCCAGTATACCCCTCCATAACTTTGTTGTGGGGGGTATAAAAAGAAATTACTGTAAGTCAATATATTCACAAATGAAATAAAAATACAAACATTTTGATAAAATTCATATAATATCATATTGATATACAGAGTATAGAAAAGTAGACGAAATGGGAATTATGTCCAAAATAGTCGACGAATTGGGAGTAGACGAAATGGGATTAAACCTGACCCATTACCAGACCACAAATTTTAGGACTGGTCCAAATTCAAAGATGTTGCAGATGACAATTTCAAGTGAATCAGTGGAATTAGACTTTTTTTGTCTTTAAGAGTAGGAAACATTGTGGGACAAGCAATTTCTTCATTGTCCACATTGTTTTTAAGCATCTTTCTTTTCGGACGTCAAAATGGGTCATTCAGACGTGAATTTCTGTTGTAAAAGGTTAACCCATTACCAAATGACAAAAATTTTGGACTACCGGGGGTACTCCAATTTGAAAGGTGTTGCAGATGACAAATTCAAGGTGATCAAATTTTAAAAATATTTCCATTTTGGATTAGAAAACATTGTGGAAAATAAAGAAATTGCTTGTAATAAGCAATTTCTTCATTTTCCACAATGTTTTCCCAAGATTTTTTGTGAGGGGCGTCAAAAAGCGTCATTGTGTGGGAATGGGTTAAAGACCAGTTAAAATCTATAAAGACTCTGCAGACAGCTAAGTTGAGCTAACTATGTGATACTACACAGACTAATCTTATCTTGTTACTTGTAGCAATGAAAGAAAGCTTAAAAACACTAATTGGGTGCTCTTCCAATCATCTAGCAAGAGCAGGCAATAAGCTAAGAGTCTACCCAAATCAGTGATTTTTTTTCTTAAAAAAACGGTCGTTTTTGGGCCCCTTCCCCTTTCTGAGGAATATACTTTTTTCCCCCATTTCAGAGAAATTTTCCCCTCCTGGAACTAGATTTTTTGTTGCAAAGAAAAATCCAAATCATATTTAGATTCTAGGCATCTCTAGCAGTTCTAATGGTTGTTTGAAGGTCCAATTATCATATACAAACAAGTTAAATGCATTTGTAACACTGTATTTGAGAGTATAAGCATGTATTGAAATTTCCCCTTTTTGGGCGTTCACGCGCAAATTTTCCCCCATCTATGGGCCCTGACCCCCTTCCCCCAAAATTAAAAATAATCACTGCAAATAGACGTTACTGTGTATTTTTAAAACAGTGACAGATCTAGGATTTCTTTGAGGGGGGTTTGATTATACAAATAGCTGAAATAGGGGTGTTCGTTTTCCTATTATTACTCCATTTTGACTGAATTTCAGCATAAAATGTAATATTCAAGGCCCATGAAGGGATTTCGTTTGAACCCCCAATCCCCCTTTGGATCCGCCACTGTAAAAATACATGTAGTGCATATATATTCAAGCACCACAGACTGATGAAACAAAGTCAAACACATAAAATGGGTATTGTTTCACTTTATTAAGAAGTCAATTGTAAGAGACTGTCACAGGTACCGGATTGTCACTTGTGTAAGCAAACAAAGCTCAATCGAGAGGGATTAAAATAAGTTGAACAAACTTCCTTCCCAATCGATGTAAAATAAATGCGTTCAAAGGAATGTCTGAAGAAGAGCGAAATATATCCGGGTACTAGTACCATCCGGGTACTACTACACCTTCAAACTTTAACTAAAGGTTTTTACCTAGAATTTCGTCTCAGCAAAAATTTCTAATCTAAGAATTACCATGTTCACGTGTGATACACATCTTTTATGTCTTTTAATAACTAATTGCTCGGTAAAACGTGAACGTGTCTGGAACGTTTTCCTAAAAAATCTCATGTGCCAAAGCTTAAGTCCTCAAGTAGAGCAACAAGACAAATTTTCAATAGGGGTAAAAAGTAGAGATTTTGCAAATGAAATTGCTCACTTGACTTACTAGAAAGAAAAACAATTCTCTTTTGCGTAAAATTGAAAGTTTAACCGTCCCACTTAAAGTTCGCCCCACATGCTCGTATCTGATTGGCTGTTGAATTTTGTAACGGTTTGTCTAATTGGTTATTTCTTCTTACGGTGTACAGGTAAAATTGTTAAACTCAAACCGAAAGTAGGAGCCCCCCCCCCCTTTACATTTTAGATGTCTTTTATCATTTGTTTATGTTCATGTTTGAATGCTGAATATGTGAAGTTGTAATCCTTACAAACAAGAGAAGAGAGACAGAAACATCGCTTCGCTTGACTTTCTATTGATTTTTTTTCGAAAGTTAGTCAGATGCCAGGCGCGTATCCAGGCATACTCCCATACTCCCGGGAGTACCTCGAATTTGAAAAATGATTTTTTTTCTGTGGCCTAAAAAGGGTGTTCATTTAAAGTCGTTCTTACCGAAGTAACATCTACTCCAGTAACCCTATGCTCACATGAATGTTGATAAAACATGGAAAAATGTCAAAAGTCTTACTTTAAAGTGCTCCCTGATATGGTCTATGATTCTCTTATATTCCAATTTTCGTCGGAGGGCGAAGGGGCTCTGCCCCTTCACCCCGCTGGGTGTCTGCGCCCCCAGACCCCCTGCTTCTTTTTGGTAAGGGAGTACTTCAATTTTGGCCCCAGGTACGCCCCTGGATGCGTCTGTAAGTTGACTCCCAGCACCTAATGAACCTATATAAATTTTACTAAATAAAGGTTCATTAGGACTAAGGTGCTGGGAGTCAACTCCACAGTGTAGGAGCAGAAGTGAGTGTTAACTTGGTCTTTAGTGGTAACCTGAGTGTCTGTACATCGAGAAAATGCAACTTGGTAAACATCTGCGGTTGACAATGTTAAGAATTAATAATAAATTATACTTTTCTGGATAAGCGCAAAACTATTGTCAGATAATTATACTGAGCTCTTTGTTTATTATTCCATGAAGTATTTTTAGAGCGATCGGTGTCATTGATTCTAGATTTGAATCATTTTCGGGTCCGATTCACTTAGGCACGAAGTAAAATGGTGTCACTCCTCAACGAAACAGGCCTATTAAATATATAGTAAAATGGGTCAATTTGGCAGCTTCTAGCTCCTCTCAGAAGTCTTTGTGGCACCTTTTACTTAGTCTGCCTGACAGACCATTTCTTTGTCTTTAATTTACTACCAAGAAAGTGGTATCAATAGCACCATCAGCTAAAATCACGCACCCGTGAACACAGCCACCCTTGAAATTTGCCATCTATTTCGGGATCTGCATGTGACACACCCCCATGAAAGGTCACGACCGCGCAAGAAACTAGTTCCCAACAAATTCATTAAAACACATCCTAGCAGTACACTGATGGTCTGCCAGTGTACAGAACCACATTTCATGCATCTGCCTATTCTATAGACACAGAATCAATGCAACAAAAGGAGCGAATCCATTTTTGACGGAACTATGTTTGTATACTACGACCCGGAAGCATTTCCCGTTGTGGAGTGTCTCCTATATAATGAAGGATTTTACAAAAAAATTACCAAATCTGTCTCAGGTCAGTGCTTTATGGTGTTTCCAAAGAGAAAACATAAAAACAGTCTAAAATTTGTCTCTAAATAACAACCAAGTGGCATTTTAAAAAGGGCCCCCCCTAACTGCAAAACGATGTCTTTAATGCAATTCTGAGTTGAGACCCCCCTGGCTTACTTGAATTGGAATAAATCAGGAATTTATGGTCAGATTTCCAAAAAATAAAAAGATACTTACTCTGTCGTCCTTAAGCTTTCACAGTAAGATGCATTTCTTGAAAATATTGCATAAAACAATGCGGAAAAAGGGGCTATTTTAAGACATATGTCCCTTTTCAGGCTGAAATCCTATTTTTATCATTTATATACATTTTAAACTGTAAAAACTAACCTCGAATTTTGTAAAAGTAATACTTTAGTGCAGATATATATTTTTACAATAAAATGAATAAAAACAAAGACTGTTTTGGGACAGGAAATGGCCACTACTGGCCAATTAAGCCTCTTAAATCGGATTATGACCAAAGTAAGTACTGGGGAGAGTTAAGGGTTTTTCGCCTTTTCCTACGATGTTTTGAATGTGGAAATACAGCAAATCGTTACTATGCAATTATTTACACTATTTAAAACAAAACTCGTAACTCCTGTGACAAATTAGCAGAAACAGGGCACGTAAAAATGGGCCAAAATGACAAAATTATCGATTTTTCTACTAAAATTCATTATTTTGTGGACCTAAAAAATCTTAAAAACGATTGAAATATTTTACACAAGATTCTTCGTGCTATTTCCCGTCTTCAGATATTCAAGTTAACTGAAAACCGTGTCTTTGAGAAGGAAAAACAAAGGTTTTAAAGACAATACAAATGTGGAAAACACACGAAACAGAAATCAATAGTAACATAAGTTTTTATAGGATAAAGGGTTTCTGCAGTCTATTTTCATTTAAAAATGCTTTCAAAATATCTTTGAAATTCATAATTACTGCATACGTGTTTCTCCTACTTGAAAATGATTTTGTATTGAAAATAGAAGGAAATCGCGAAGGGGGGGGGGGGGGGCATACAAAATGGGGGGGGGGGGCTAAATGTTAAACATTAAAAAGTCATTTTCTGTTATTGAAATGGTTAAATATGTATTAAATCGATTTAAAATCCAGAATTTTGTAATAATTTGCTTTATCTATTGTGCGATAAGCAAAACAAAGCGCATTTTGTGCAAAAAAGGTTCATTTCAAATCAAATTTATCGAAAAAATCATGTCACGCACCTTTTTAAATTTAGGCGGGGTGTTTCTGGGATAAAGGGTTTTTCGCCTTTCCAACGATATTTGTAAGCTAGTTTTGCCTTGAACTAGTACTAAACGGAATTACCTATCCAAAAATACACAGGAAACGACAACACAAGCAATCTATCCCATTTGATGTGGTTTCTAACGTTGTCTTTGTTCTTTTTAACATTTTTTAATTTTTTTAAATTCAAGTTAAAATATGACGTAAATTTCGAAAATATGGTCTATTTTTCACAAATTCTTTACTTTCAGATCAATTGAAGCAACTTCAAACACAATAATGTGGCCAAAGTTGAAATTTCGTAATTTTCACTTCTGGCTCATATAGGTGTCACTCCTCAACGAAACAGGCCTATTAAATATATAGTAAAATGGGTCAATTTGGCAGCTTCTAGCTCCTCTCAGAAGTCTTTGTGGCACCTTTTACTTAGTCTGCCTGACAGACCATTTCTTTGTCTTTAATTTACTACCAAGAAAGTGGTATCAATAGCACCATCAGCTAAAATCACGCACCCGTGAACACAGCCACCCTTGAAATTTGCCATCTATTTCGGGATCTGCATGTGACACACCCCCATGAAAGGTCACGACCGCGCAAGAAACTAGTTCCCAACAAATTCATTAAAACACATCCTAGCAGTACACTGATGGTCTGCCAGTGTACAGAACCACATTTCATGCATCTGCCTATTCTATAGACACAGAATCAATGCAACAAAAGGAGCGAATCCATTTTTGACGGAACTATGTTTGTATACTACGACCCGGAAGCATTTCCCGTTGTGGAGTGTCTCCAAAATGGGTGATTTAGCGGTTAAGAGTCGCAGTTTCCACTCGAATAGCCTAATTTCATACCGTGCATAGCGTCTTTCTCAACGAAACTTTCATTCACAACTCGAGCATATGCATGTCTTGAGACAGATATATTTATTTGGTCAGGAAACCATCTAAAACTTCCCATGTTCGCCGTTTGAAAATAATATTTTTCTGTACAATCTCTTGACAAGTAGGCCTACTGTACAAAAGCCTGACAAGAAATATTTATTTTTGTACAGCGGATTGAGTTGTTTATGTGGCATGTTGATTGTAATAAATTTTTTAGCGTTTTTTACCTCGTTTAAGATTATATTCGACTGGGATATTTAATGACATTATGCTTGCCCTTAAAACAAACGGAGAAAGAAATATATGTAGAGAAAGGAAGAAAAAATACGATGAGGAATGACGTGACGCAATTTCAGAAAATCTTCAATAGCTGTTCAATATGTATTCGGCTTGAAGCAAAGAAACATTGAAAACATCAGAAATAAATTCCGTGTGTTTTATTTTTAAAAATCAGCTGATAAAAAGTTGGTGGGCGACGAAATAGAAATGTGATTGGTCATCAATAACTTTTTTAAAGTTTTTATCAGTTGATTTATCAAAAGATAGGCTAACTGTATATGCCCATCCATCTAACCCCTGACATGTTTCCGCATTCTCTACTTCATTCTCAAATCGGTCGCATAGCCTACTAGAAAAGGCATCGAAGACTCTCTGCAATTAATGTGTCACTTGATTTACCACCACGATGTTGTTTGCCAAATATTTTCTTTTTCTCACAATGATATGAAAAGGCTGTCCTGGTAAATGTCTTCTAATTTCAGCATGAATTATAAATGTTCAAAACGTGTATGCTATCGTATGATAAAAATGTTATAGATACAATACAGAGGTTATGTACTTGAATTCGCTTCCTTACAAAACTTTGCTTTGATGTCTGTTTGTTCGAAATCAAAACAATGCTAATAATCACGATTCCGTTATTTTCCGCTAACATAATTTGCTCTATCAAAATGACCGAGTCATTAGCTACTTTTGACGAATAGTATGCTATATATTATATAGTGCCTTTTCAATAGAACTATTCCATTTTCTCGACTTTTAACAAATTACGGAGGGGAATCATGTTGTTGTTGATAGTATTTTCCTCCTCTCCTAGGAGCACCGTTCCAAGAACGTCCACGAGTGTCTCTGTTTGTAATATTTGCAATGACCATTTATTGTTAATATGTTTAGCAAATAAAATATTGTATTGTAGTGTACTCTTAAGCTTGCGGGACGCATGCAGGACCGGCCTCCACTGAGTCCAGAGCAACGTCATGGTCAGGAGACAGAGGTTCCAAAGGTTACCGTGAGCTAGCTCATGCGAAAAAAAAAAAAAAAAAAAAAAAACATTTTCAAAACTTTTAGGAAGACATCGATTGTCATTATTTATTTTTGCACAGACGCTGGTTCGTCAAATCCTGTAATATGATGCACCAGTGTGTGATGCATACACTACATCCAACATCGCCCAACTGGAAGCTGTTCAGAGACGTGCAGAGCTCTAGATTTGTCCAAGGAGTTTACAAGACAACAAGCAGCACAAGTCAAATGATTGCCACTCTAGGCTGGCCTTCATTACAACGTTCTGATGTCAGACTTGTACTGATGTACACGATTGTCCACGATCAAATAGACATACCAGCGGACCAGTATCTCTACCCAGCCACTGTCTCACTATGTACAACGAGGAAGAAATATCAGCTACTTGGTAGGCCTACTCTTCTGTCACACTGACCCATACAGATTCTCCTTTTTCTCAGTAGCCATCCGCCTCTGGAATCAACCCCAGCCCAGGAAGAAGAAGAAGAAGAAGAAGAAGAAGAAGAAGAAGAAGAAGAAGAAGAAGAAGAAGAAGAAGAAGAAGAAGAAGAAGAAGAAGAAGAAGAAGAAGAAGAAGAAGAAGAAGAAGAAGAAGAAGAAGAAGAAGAAGAAGACGACGACGACGACGACGACGACGACGACGAAGAAGAAGAAGAAGAAGAAGAAGAAGAAGAAGAAGAAGAAGAAGAAGAAGAAGAAGAAGAAGAAGAAGAAGAAGACGACGACGACGACGACGAAGAAGAAGAAGAAGAAGAAGAAGAAGAAGAAGAAGAAGAAGAAGAAGAAGAAGAAGAAGAAGAAGAAGAAGAAGAAGAAGAAGAAGAAGAAGAAGAAGAAGAAGAAGAAGAAGAAGAAGAAAAAGGAGGAGAAGAAAAAGGAGGAGGAGGAGGAGGAGGAGGAGGAGGAGGAGGAGGAGGAGGAGGAGGAGGAGGAGGAGGAGGAGGAGGAAAGGGGAGGGGAGGAGGAAGGGGGAGGGGAAGGGGGAGGGGAATTTGGGGGGAGAACTTTTTGAAGGAGGGGAAAGGAGGGAGAAAGAAATACATGATTAACAAATTGTAAAATTTACAAAATGAATTTCAAAATTGAATTTTAAAAATGAAAAATGTATCGATCAGTGTCTTTAAATGCTAAGTTTCTACTCTGGAATATTGAAAAATCGTAAAGTGTGCGTTCTGTGTTACATTCGAATATTCTCGGATCTTATCGTTACTCAAGATCCCCTCGAACGGATTACAGTTGCCGGCATGAGCCGATTCTGCCCATATCTCTCCGCAAGCATAACAACGGTAGTCAGGTCAATAACAACGGAAGCAGACCAAACAACCATTTAAATCTACGCCAGAAAAATATTTGAAACAAGCAGCGTTCTAAAGTCGACTGTATCCTCATAAATGTGACAAAATTTTACCGGATTAAATAATTGATGTGATTTACCGATTATTGACAGTATATTTCACTTGAATTATAACGTTAGCTAAAGGATTGATTTGTTTTGATGACGTCATTTACGCGCGTCTACTTTCACGTTCAATATGGCGGTCACTGTATTACGCTCGAGATCATATTGCAACCACGTTCCAACGCGGCAAAAGGTTGCAAACAGTCTCGAGGGTCGCGATTGTTCTGTGTTAGAATAAAGTCCCAGTCTACTTAGGGCGGAGTTACTGATACAAAGCCACGCCCCTCTTGGAATTCCCAATGTGACTACATTTAGCCTATGCCTTTCCGCGGGAAAACGTGACAGGTAAACAACTTTTATTTCTTGCTTCTTTACACCGTTTATAAAGTTTGATTTGTATTTTATTACCGATACGCACTTATTTTGAATGAGAAATTGTATTTTAAACTAAATCACATGCATAATTTGCTTTGAGTTAGACAGCAGACCTGTAGAAATCAATTTCATATGTGCCCATTTCATATTGGGGTCTCAAGCCCTAATCCGAGTCTTCTCTGATGAAAATTCGCTTTTTGATATTCTGTTGACACTCATTTACATCAGAGCCGAGTCCTATTCAAAAACCGGAGAAAAGTTATGTCAGCATTTCATCGTCCGATTGTTTAATTATCTTAAACGCTATCCCCAAAAAGCCTTATGATACCGATCAATGTACTATTTATTGGCGTGTATGATAAAAAATTCAAGACCAAAAAGTATTTCAAAAAGGTTTATAGGCAATGTTTTGCAACAACCCTCACCTGAGCAGCCTTTGTTTACCATGACCTTCCATTTAAAACCACGTGATCAACGCGAAATCTCGCACATGGAATGCGGGTTTTCCCAGATTATGACGTAACGGTAGAATTTGAAAGAAAAAAGAAATAAGATTATTTTATTTTTCAAATTGACGGCCCTTCTGAAATAATATAACAATAACGAGTTTAAAAAAAACTGATAACATGAATAAATAAATAAATGAAATATATCAGAAACGTCCGGCAAACGTTTTAAAGCTAGTATTCGCACCAATAATGTTTGCTACTATGTTGGGTCAATTCCATAACTTATGAGCATGGAGAACGAAATAAACGGAATTTCTCAGGAAAAGCAATACCATTCAAGTTGCAAGCTGAACAGATCGACATAAATTGATTTCCACAACAAGAACACTCCATAATTTCTGAACAAAGGCTGTCACGTGACTTGAGAAAAATTCGTAATCAAAGGCGATCACGTGATAGTCACGTGGCGGTAAATTCCGCTCTATTTTTGAACGAGACCTGGTCACGTGATCTGCAATAACAATGGCGACGAAATGGAGTGGAAATAGGGGGTTGTTGAGTTTCGAAAGGTTATACTCTTCCAGCAGGCCGATTTGAAATGAAATTTTTGGTCAAGTATGACAAAAAATGATTGATTGATCTATACCCTATAGAATTTTACCGAGTGTTGGATATAATACACATAAACAGACGATGAAATGCCGCCTAACTTTAGGCGCTGTTTTCTTGCCTTTTCAAATAGGACCTAGTTCTGATCAAAATGAGCGTTATCCGAATGTCAAAAAGCGATTTTTGATCAGATATGATTCGGATTACTCAAGCCCCTGTATGGGCCAGCATCTGAATAATGGAGGGGATAAATTTGATTTTCTTAGATTTTCAGTGTAAAATGAAAATTCGGCTTTTTTGCCCCCAACTTTAGAGGACAAGTTGTATCTATGACTATGGGCCTGAAATGATTTTACAAATGAATCAGCAAGCCAAGTCGGGTTTGCAGTTTTTGAAGTAGATCTACCCTCCAATTTTGTCCTTCAAAAATTCCTAAAAATTGATGCTGCACTGGTATGCAAACATTTGGTGCCTGTATCATCAACTTCAATCAACAATCTTTTTTGTGACATGGTCATAAGATCATTGATAATACGGGCATCTGAATTGATTTGGTCGGCACAATCCCTTCAGCCAATCAAAAACGTCGTCAGTCATAAAGTGGGGACCTGCACTCATTCGGTGGAGGTCTTTTTCCTTAAAGCATTACCAACTTTCAGCATTAATATCTCGACGACTACGCCTGATTATTAGAAATATGTTGGTAGATAGAAAGCTTAAATCACATTCTTTTAAGAGTTTTGTTTATGAATTTTAAGGATGGATTTTTGAAATATGCTGCCTCAAAAATGGTATCCCGTAACGATAAAGACCGAGGAAGTACCCTCGATGAAAAAATGAAAGTGAGGCTATGCCGTCATGCTGACTGATTCTATTCTATGCAAATTTCATAAAGAAATATCACATCAGTTTCCAGTCAAAAATATCTATCAAAATCATTGACTATTTTCCATTTTATCCTCACTTTCTACTCTCAAAGTCTTTCTTAATTTAAGGAAAGTTTGGACAGCGACCACGTGACTTTTCATTTGGAACACCACGGACATTTCTGTCGAACCATACCAAATGTTTATTATACGGCTACGTAGACTGGATTTCGTAACTAGGCCAGGTATACCAGTCAATGGAAATAACCGGAAATAAAAACAAATTAATGGCGGACAATTTATCGACTGAAAAGTGTTGAAAGTCGATTGTTCTTTATTCTCTGCCCTCGGTTGAAAGATACGAACTTCATAACGCATTTAAATCTTCGATTAAATGGAGCATTATCGCTTACCGTTGTTGACGAGTCATCAAATGTCCAGACTACGACGAGGCGGGCCTAAAACGAGACAGTTTCGACGGAGCAAAGCTGTGACAGTGAAGTCTTCGAGTTCAACTTCCACTACGTAAATACCGTCACCACGGGACTAATAGACGAGAAAATATTTACAAGTCATGGACATGTAAACCATAGATCACCAAGAATACAGCTGATCGCGGATTTTTCGATAGGAAACAATAGTGAATTTGTGGTGTGTGTTTTTTTTTTTAAAGAAAGTCGGGTAGTTTCTAGTTAGCCGGTCCCCAAACTAAATGGTCACAAGTAAAGTGACAAAATAGAGTAATTTTCATCAATAAAGAAGAAAATGAGAGGGGGTGTGGGGGCAGCAGCCCCCATAAATAATTTCAAAAATAAAATAAAGCAGGGGTGTGGGGGCGGCAGCCCCCAAAATACTTCCTAGTAAATAGGGACCGGTATACTAGATGTGTTCCAGAAAGTCTACCAAACACAAAGTGAAACAAGACCCGTTTTATTATTATTATTTTTTTTTTTACACTAACTCTTTCCAGAACGACGAATTTTTAGGGTGGTCAAATTCAAAAGCTGATAAAAGACAGCAAAATGAAGTTAATAATGATTAAATTTATGTATGATATAGCATAGAAAACACTGAGACAAAAGGAGGAACTGCTGGTGATCATTTAGTTTCTTCTTTTGCCTCAATGGTTTCCAAAGCCTATTCAGTTAGGAACGTCAAAACCATGTCTTGTTTGGGAAAGGGTTAAAGAGCTACAAATAAGAGTTGATTAAGGCATTCTAAATATTTATTGCGATCCCAAACCATATGTTGTGGGTACTGATTTAACCCTCTCCCAAACAAGACCTGGTTTTGACGTCCCCAATGGTAAAAGCTTTGGAAGAAATTGTTGATATCAGCAATTTTTCCTTTTGCCTCAATCTTTTCTATACCATATTACACACAGATCCTGTCTTTATCAACACCCATTTCGTCGTCTGCATCAGCTTTCAAATTAGGATGCCCTAAAAGTTTGCCGTTTGGGAAAAGGTTAAATCATTCCGAGAGATGATTCAGATCAATTAGATCTACCTACAACACTGGGTTTTATGGAAATTGAATATTTTGCAAGGACGGATCCAGGATTTTTTTCAAGGGGGGGTTTCAAGCCCAAGATTTTTTTCCAGGGGTCGGGGGGGGGGGGGGGGTCCAAGCCCATGTTATGGCTTAAATTGTAGTAAATAAGTAACATTACACTAAATTTATAGTCAAAACTTAATTTTCGCCTTTTTCGGCCAATGCCATGGGGGGTCCGGACCGCCATTTAAAGCTGTGATCCATAATGCATAATCATATGTCTGCTTGATATTCATTTGCATAGAATTTCCTAGCAAGTCAGCAACTTGAAATTAGTCATTGCAATTTGATTGGCCAAATTCCCAATTTAAAATAAAGTTTACAATAGTCTCTTTCATTTGTCACTTTTGTAATCGGTATTTTTAATTGGTTTTATATGGTATAATTTGTAAGCATTGACTGATGATGATATGATGAATAAAGTTCTTAAACTGATTTATGACTTGTGTTAGTTGTTACACTCTGTGGATGTTGGTTCAAAGAGTGTATTCAGTGCCTCTAGTTTGTTTGCATGAAAAACAAAGTTGTCAGATTAAGATTTTGATTGATACCTGCATGTGCAGATCATTGGATGCAGTGTTTTCCCCAGCCTAATAAGCTGTATCGGCCCCACCACAGCTTCATGTAAATCAATGTATTGCCCCTACAGCTTCATAATTACCCCTACAACTTAATTTCTTCAAATGGTCACCAAATAGAGACATTAAGAGGTACTTCATGTCAAAAACTTATAAATAATGCACTATAATCAATCAAAATGTAATAATTCTTTATAAAAACATTGAGAGAAAAGAAGTTGCTCAAATTGAGCAATTTCTTCTTTTCCCATTATGTTTTTATTCATGAATACAATGATTTTCAAGGTTTACCAATACTTATAATTTGCCACTACGGCTTCAAATTATTCTGAGGAGAACCCTGGGATGGGGCCTGGCCCCCTCAAACTTGTAAAACAAAAGGCTCATCAAAGTGAATTTCAGTAAATTAATTTTTCCTGCACCAATGCAGTCGGGCCCCTTGAAAACATGACCCCCACTAGGAAAATTGTCTGGAGCAAAGCATGGCCTGTCTATGCTGCATTCATTCTAGAGGCACTGTATTGATCTGGATTCACCCCCTTAACCTATTCACATGCAATGTCTCTTTTTGACTCCTTACAAGGTAATGACTTTGGAAAACATTGTGGATAATGATGGAATTGTTTGTGACAAGCAATTTCTTCATTTCCCACAATATTTTCTCCCTAAAAGACCAAAACATGTGAAATTCAATTTTCTTGAAATTGTTGTCTAGAATATCATTGAGTTTGGACAAGCTTAAAATTTTGTTGTTTGGTAAGGGGTTAATAAGATAATTGAAAACTTGATGTGTGACCAATTGCGTGATCACCGTACAAGTAGTTCCATTGGATGCTGAATAACGACAATGATACATTATTAACTCTTTCCACAAAAAAGACCTTGATTTGATTTCCCTTACAGAAAAGGCATGGGGAAAGATTGAGACAAAGAACAAAATGCTGATAAGCAGCATTTTCTCCTTTTGCATTAATCTTTTCTGTGCTATAACAAGCACATTTTCTACTTTTGATATCACTTATCATGTCATTGCAATACCTTAAGCTTTAAATTTTGAGTATGTTAAAATTTTGCTGTTTGGAAAAGTGTTAATAAGGTAAACATGTTGTTAAAATGACCAAATCAATGACCTGATGACAGGTATACCGGGTACCTCACGATAAATGACCTGGCAGAGCAGCCCATGTTAATCGAATGGAATGCTCTGCCAGGTCAATTCTTGTCCGCTATAAATTGATCAAAAAGAACTGTATGGAGAGTATTTCAATTGGTGCAGTCAGCATTTTCTCCTTTTGCCTTAACCCAATACCACAGTGACGCCTTTTGACGCCCAACAAGATTAAATCTCTGGAAAACACTTTGGAAAATGAAGAAATTGCTTGTGACGAGCAATTTATTCTTTCACAATTGTTTTCTACCATGAAAGAACAAAAAATGTTAAATTCCATGTATTTGAAATTGTCGTCTCCAACACCTTTTAATTTGGAAGTCTATTATTTTGCCATCTGATAATGGGTTCATATCATCTGAGCTATATTGAAACAAGTCTTGCAACCCTTTCCCAAACAAAAAATATTTTTGACATCCCTTATGGAAAAAATAATTGAGACAAAAGAAGAAATTGCTGATAATCATCACTTTCTCTTATTGTCTTAATTTTTTTTATGAGACTAATGTTATAGAAAATTCCTGTCTGGTTTTGTCGTCTGCAAAGTCAATTAAATTTGGAACAGCCCAAAATTTCAACGTTTGGGAATGGGTTAATCATCATAGATTTTGTCGCCTGTGCAGCATCTTGAGACTAGACGACTGGAACAGTCCAAAATTCTGCCATTTGAAAAAAGTTTATTCGGTATCGCCTCAGACTCTTAATCATGAAGTCCCTTGTTCAATCCCCCGTTGCGGCAAATATCGTCTCAGACATTGTCTTCCAACAATGACTGGGTAATCTATTTAGGAGGGCAACTGGTAGCTCAGAGGATGTCATGGTGATAATGCTGGTAACATAGGATTTTAGTACATAATTGTCCAGAAAATATTGAGGGAAGAGAAGAAAATGTTGATCATCTTTTTCTTCTTTTTTCTCAAAGTTTCCTCAAATATTCTTTCCATCAAAACCAGGTCTTGTTTGGGAAAGGGCTAAAAAAGATTAACATTCAGGGACATATCCAGCTAGTTCTAAAAAAAACACCCTGACAGCCCTATTTAAGGGATTAAACAAAACATTGTTTTTGAAGGAAAAGAAGAAAATGTATGTTTCAATCAGAGCTTTCTCTTGAATTTTTTTATTAGCCATAATGGACAAACTTCCTGCTTACATGTGACCTGTCACGCTAAAAAGGGACCTTGGAAGTGTACAACATATTGGCCAGAGTCAGTCTGCATAGACTGGTTCTGGTAGGAAGTTTTAATTCTTATATATTTTTCGAAACATAGAATATTTAAATCCTATCTTACAATACAAACCCAATTTTCAAAAGACAGCATCTGGTTGAATGACCTCTGCTGAGTCTTTTAAATTACTCGAAATTTTGTTTTAGGTAAGGGACATATCAAAAGGTCCCTTTTAGCGTGACAGGTCACATGTCTCAACCCATTACCGAACGACAAAATTTTGACTTGTCTAAATTCAAAGATGTTGCAGACGACAACTAAAAATGAATGAAAAAATATGTATTTCAATCATTTTGTATGGAAAATATTGTGGGAAATGAAGAAATTCCTTGTCAAAAGCAATTTCTTCATTTTCCACTATGTTTTCAAAAGCAAATTTCTTGTGGGGAGTCAAAAAGAGTCACTGTGTGGTAATGGGTTAACCCTTTCCCAAACAACAAAAATTTAGGGCGGTCCAAATTGAAATCTTCTGCAGAAAACAAAACATATGTTGATAAAGAAAAGTTTTGTGTAACATATAGTTCTAAAATATTGAGACAAAAATAGATAATCAGCATTTTCTTCTTTTGTCTCAATATTTTCCCAAACCCTTTTTAATAGGGACGTCAAAACCAGGTCTTGTTTGGGAAAGGGTTAAAGGGACCAGAGCTAATTAGTCAAAAATGCAAACAGATAAAAGAGTCTGATAAATTACATGAAATTTCGTCATCTTGGAAAGGACAAAGCCAAAAATCAAGTTTCAAATTACAAACAAATGCATCTGCAATGAATGAAAATAAATTGGTGAAGAGTACATGTATATCGATAAATCGTTGGTGTTGTTACAAAATCTCGCAACTGCGGCTTCGATCAAGTTGTAGTTGCAAGTTTTCGAATACCACAAAAAATACTGTTGTTTGTCCGAAAATATGTAAAGGGTTACTTGATGAACTCGAACCATATTCACGTTCCTTTCTATAGATCTATGCATTTGCAGATATCATTTTTTTATTCACAAAGGGTCACACTTAGTTGCAATAATGTAACCGCAACATTTTTGAAGTTTGATCTCGGTTTTACCAGCCATTATACCCATAACAGGCCCGTAGGAACAGGGGGGGGGGGGGGGGGCTAGGGGGGCTAAGCCCCCTCAATGTTGGCCAAAAATGCCGAATTTTCTTAATTTTACACTGAAAATTTTGGGAAAATCCGAATTAGCCCCCCAATATTCAGGACAAGGGCTTTAGCCCCCCCCCCAATATGAAATTGCTTCCTACGGGCCTGCATAATCAATATTGTAGCTACGATATCGCAGCTAGGTCACACTATAAAACCATAGGCACTTGGGTTCAGGAATTTCAACAACTTACAAGAAATATAGATCTAGTCCTATATATCAATATTTATATATAGGACTATATTTCTTGTAAGTTGTTAAAATTCCTGAACCCAAGTGCCTATGTATGAAACATGTCGCTTCAAAAATCATTAATGTCTTCCTCAATCCTGTCTATTGATTAGCTGTCTAAGAATGAAAGTTGTTGTCAGCACTCAGTTTTACACAAACAACACTGTTCACCACGAGACCGTTAAATGCCAGGTTTAGTTTCTTTCTGTTGGACGAAAATGTGCATTTGATCTTCTATGGATAAAAACACAGAGCCATTCCCAATGAGGCCTTCCAATGAATCTGGACATAGCTTTTATAGTGGGTTCTGACAAAAGTCTCATCCCAAAATTCACCAATTTCTCGAAATAACAACAATTTGAAGACCATCCGGAGCTCATAGAGGACAACGCAATTCAAGATTTTTCATGTTTTCTTCATTCTCGTGTGTTGGATTTGGTCCAAAACCAAAGTGTGCTCGTCGATTTTCTATCTCATTTGATTATTTCTAGTCTACTTTTCCTTGACGATTTAAAGCGAAAACATGAATTTCACGTCTGTTTAGTCTTTTCTATGGTGAAACTGTTGAATTGTCTGTCGGCGGCATACATCTGTTGTATTTGTAGGCTGAAGCAAGACTAGTCGCGATCAATGTTTTGGGTCGAGAAAAGTTGCGAAAAATTTGGACGAAATTGAAACCGGAAGTCCAATTATGAATGTTTATTTTGCGGAGTCTTATGCCAAATGTTCGACTGTTACTTTCTGAAATACCGAAAATTGCCTTTGTTCATGAAAACGCTAGAGTATACAAGTTTCATTTTGCTTTGAAAATTGATAAATAAATCGTTTTCACCATAATATAATGATAGAGTGTTCAAAATAAAGGCATTTGCAAAAACAACAAAGTTTTTTTATTTAAAAGTTTCCAAAATAGTTAGAAAAATGAAACAAAATGAAATTAATACAATGAAAGTGTCCAAATCTTTGGAGAATGGTATTTTTATATACCAAACTAAGTTTCTAAAAGTATTTCAGTATATAGAATTTTGTGTTTACAGGGAAATCTAATACACAGTGGCAGTGGGTGGGTGGGGTAACGTTGAACTTAAATCCTGTTGCTGTTTAACAACAATGCGAAAACCTAAGCCTGCCATTTTAACAAATTTGACTAATTTTTATCGATCATACCAGCATCTTAAGGATTTTTTAATTACATTAAAAATACAGCATATGTAGCAAAACAATGTTTTTGGTGATTTTGGCCCAAAATTGGGCATTAATTAGCTCTCTTATTCACGTGGAAATGTATGTTTATTTTTCCAGCAAAAAACCCTCTTTGTATCACCTCTAACATATCCAAAAGCAAAACAAATTCATTGGGGAATTTTTTTGAAAATCGAAAAAAAGTTGCAAAATTTTGCCAGAAATGAGTGCAAAAACTACGATTTTTCAACTTTTTCCATTATTTTTTCTAGGAAAGGATTTGAAAAAAAATCTTTCAATCATATCATCGCTTTTGTGAATATGTTATGTCTCTAAATTGATATAACATTTGAAAATATCCATTCATAATAACTTGTTACATGACTTTTTAATCATACAGGTAATTTTGCGAAAATTGACCATTACTAGTCAAGGGCAGATAACTCTGACACGAAAACGGACGAAGAAACCTACCCTGATTTTTTGATATTTTGTTCAAGAAATGTTATTTCACAACATATGTGAAAATAAAAAAAATTCATTGGGCGGTTAAAAAGTACCCCCCGAGTCCAAACTTACCTTAATTTGTGCAAGGGTTGGTAATTACTTTATATGATAATACCTAGTGCACTGGTGTATGTATGCAAATAACATGTTTTAAATGACAAACAGATAGGTAAATAAAGATAGACCTACACTAATGTAACAGGTGCATGATACCACCCCTGTGGTTTCCAATATCCATGGTTTCACAGATTATCTTTCCAAGGTGAGATTAACCCTTACCCAATCAAAAGTGTAGAGATCCGAAATGATAAAGCTGTAACAGGTAATTAATCTATTATCAAAGAAAATAGATTTAGACCTGTCCAAATTCAAAGATGTTGACGGAATCAGTTTCACCCTTTCTCAAACAAGGCCTGGTTTTGACGTTCCTAATAGAGTAGGCTTGTGAAAATTATATTGAGACATAAGAAGAAACTGATGATAACCAACAATTTCTCCTTTTGCCTCAATATTTTCTTTGCTATATCACACATAATTCCAATATTTATTAAAACCCCCCTCACACATACCTCGCGACCTTACTGCGTCCTTACTGCGACCTTGCTACGACCAAGGACGCAGCACAGTCGCCATGGACGTAGCAGGGACGCAGCGAGGTCATAGCAAGGACTCCAAGGACGCACAAGGTCGCAGACCGTCAGCGTCTATTTTGAACATGCACAAAACACTCGCAGAACCTCTGCGTTCTTACTGCGTCCTGGTTAGGTTGTCTTGGGGTCTCAGTAGAGTCGCCATAGTCGCAGCAGCATCGTAGTAAGGACGTAATAAGAACGCAATAGACGTTGTACACTCGCACTAAGGACGCCGCAGAGTCGCCGATGAAATGACAAGAAATTGCTCATTTCACACTATATTGTCTACCAAAAATACAAGAAATGTAATAATTCATTTACCTGAAAATGACGTCTGCAAAAATCTTTGAATTTGGATCAGTATAAAATTTTGCCATTTGGTATATAGGCCAACTTTATTGATTACTTAATTTATCTGAATCCGCGACTGGGTCAACTTGTAGCACTTTAGATGCCCCGCTCGTTTGCTTCGTCCGCCTCTCATCTTTGGAATAATATATTGAACAAAAGTGAAAACGCTACACCTACATTGCTTGTCATATTTCTTCTAAATACAACAAGTAAAAAGATCAGATGAGTGTTTATATACTGAACAAAAATGAAAACTTTACACTTCAAGATTTCTTGTTTCTGGAAAACTATCGAACTAAAAGCCTGAATATATTTTGACGTTATTTTACAGGCTTACAGCAATCGTTTTTGTCGAGCCCGCTTGCGGTGAGCTCGACATAGTTGTCACAATGGCGGTTCGGTGTATGTGCGTTAGTGCGTTAGTGCGTGCGTGCGTTAGTGCGTGCGTGCGTTAGTGCGTGCGTGCGTTAGTGCGTGCGTCCGTCCGGATGGAGCTTGTCCGGGCCATAACTTCACCATGGATGGAGGGATTCAGAAATAACTTGGCACAAATGTCAAGCTCAGTAAGGCGGAGTGTCGCGTGCAAGAACCAGATTCCAAGCTCAAAGGTCAAGGTCAAACTTGGAGGTCAAATGTCAAAAATGAGAAGATTTTTGCTTGTCCGGGCCATAACTTCACCATGGATGGAGGGATTCAGAAATAACTTGGCACAAATGTCAAGCTCAGTAAGGCAGAGTGTCGCGTGCAAGAACCAGATTCCAAGCTCAAAGGTCAAGGTCAAACTTGGAGGTCAAATGTCAAAAATGAGATGATTTTTGCTTGTCCGGGCCATAACTTCACCATGGATGGAGGGATTCAGAAATAACTTGGCACAAATGTCAAGCTCAGTAAGGCAGAGTGTCGCGTGCAAGAACCAGATTCCAAGCTCAAAGGTCAAGGTCAAACTTGGAGGTCAAATGTCAAAAATGAGATGATTTTTGCTTGTCCGGGCCATAACTTCACCATGGATGGAGGGATTCAGAAATAACTTGGCACAAATGTCAAGCTCAGTAAGGCGGAGTGTCGCGTGCAAAAACCAGATTCCAAGCTCAAAGGTCAAGGTCAAACTTGGAGGTCAAATGTCAAAAATGAGATGATTTTTGCTTGTCCGGGCCATAACTTCACCATGGATGGAGGGATTCAGAAATAACTTGGCACAAATGTCAAGCTCAGTAAGATGGAGTGTCGCGTGCAAGAACCAGATTCCAAGATGAAAGGTCAAGGTCAAACTTTGAGGTCAAATGTAAAAAATGAGTTGATTTTTTATGTATATAGTCAAACTTTGAAATTCATCTCCTCCAAAACTACAGCCTAGATTTCAAACTAATTTGGCACAAATATTCTTTGGATGGCCCTCTACCAAGATTGTTCAAATTATCTCAATCCGTAAAAAACATGGCCACGTACAGCTACGTGCAGCTAATTTTCGTACTTCTCAGAATGTTCAAATTATTCCGATCCGTACAAAAAATGGGTGCCAGGGGGCATGGCTTATTTTCCTTATATGTGACCCGTCGCGCTAAAAGGGACCTTATCGGATTTGTGAAAAGTATCGACCCTAGTCCGTCTGCGCAGTCCGCGCAGCCTGACTAGGGTCGAAACTTTTCACGTTTAAGTATTTTCTGAATCTAGAATGTTTTCTCTACCTTACAATATTTTCGTTTTCCAAATACGACATCGGATGGACTTCTGCTTGGTCTGGTATATTTCTCGGAATTTGGTTTTATGGACTTAGCATAAGGTCCCTTTTAGCGTGACGGGTCACATATGTATACTCAAATTAATCCATTCTGGTATCTCGTTATAAATACATAGACATGTAATATTTTGTGAACAATAAACTGTCTCACCATGATCCCCATCATTCCAACTTATTTTGTCCCCACTTTTACAACGCCATTGTAATGACAGCTGTAGACATAGGTATGGTCTTCTTTCTTCAAAATGAGCGGGCTCGACATGTTGCCCTTCGGCATCTAGTGTTGAGATCTCATTGCCTTGTGTCCTTTAATGTCAGAGTTACGGCCCTTAATGCGTTTAGAGCTTATTATATCTAATGTCACATGTGCGCTTACTATGCAGGAAACGTTTCATTATTTTTTTCGGAATCTGTTGTATCCGGGTTGCCAAAAAAGCACAAAAAATCTTTCTTATCACTAGTAGCAAGCTCTAAAATTAAGGTCTTATCTGTCAATTCTGCGAATTACCTCCCTTTGATATAAACAAATAGGGAACTTAAATGTTTGATAGTCACAAATTCATCACGGTTTTCGATTGAATTTTTTCGCAACATCAAGTAGGCCTTACAGGGGATTTTTGAACCCTTTCTTCGACTAGGATTGTTCCCGGATGTCCATGCAACTGTGACTTCAATTTCCTATGGAGATTACATTGTAAAATTATCAAGCTTTGGAACATAATGAAATATCTACTTTTCAAACATCATTTTCTATACCCTTAAACAATTTTATGCAAACTTCTTTACATTTCCTGACTGATAACTTGTCAGACTACCATTCCGTGCAGTCTTACATGGTTTGCATTCTTCTGCTCGGATTTTTGAGGGTTTAAATTTTGTAAAATTTCTGTTAAAATTGTACACCTGAAAAACGAACCCCTGTCACACTTAAAGGGTCCGTTTTTCATCCATGCGATTAAGATCAATAAAACGTTTAGTGTTTGGCAAACCAAGTCAATAAACAATGCGAAGCACATTCATTTGATTTCTTTACTTGTTGTATTTAGAAGAAATATGACAAGCAATGTAGGTGTAAAGTTTACATTTTTGCTCAGTACTTATATGATTTAACTTTAAACTAATTACGTCTTTACTAAATACGTCTTCACTTGTTGAAGGTCAGACTCAAAATGAAATTTACTGGAAAAAAGTATTATTTTCATAGACGTAGCAAGGATGTAGTAGTGTCGTCTTACAGTCGCAGAACGGTCGCCGGACAAACGCAATAGTCGCCGTAAAGTCGCTGTAAGAACGCAAAGGACGTAGCACAGTCGCAGCTGGGTCGCCGATGATCGCCGTGGGGTCGCCGTAGGGACGCAATACAGTCGCAGTGGAAACGCCATGGACGTAGAAGGGTCGTATCGAGGACGTACAGAAAAAACAAACAGAACACAAGACTGTGGAGACCTGGACCGGCGGCGAGAGAAATTTGAGAGAAAACCGAACGAATTTCGAAAGAAATATGCTATTTTACTAGTTTTCAGGTCGCAGTAAGGTCGCAAGCTATGTGTGAGGGGGGTATAACATCCATTTTGTCATCCGTAGCAGCTTTTAAATTGGACCAACCTAAAACTTTGTCGTTTGGGAAAGGGTTAAAATATGACTTGTGAACATTCCAAAAATGTTTACATTGTGGGTTACCATTTTGGGTTAGAAAACATTGTGGTAATCAAGAAAATGCATGTAACAAACAATAATTTCTTAATAGGTCTTATCAGGGCTCGCGCTGGTGATCGCCACTTGAGCCATTGGCGACAATTTTGAAAAAGTGGCTCAAGAAAAATGAAAGTGGCTCAAAGGGTGGCTCCAAGGGTGTGAAGTGTGGCTCTAATTGTTTACCTGTCAAACTTCTGGATTAACAAGTTCTTGCCAGTCCTCGATTACAGTGCAAATTATGCAAGTGTCTAAAGATAAGATACACAGAAAATCAATACTTGTGACCTTTAAACCCCTGCATAGATCTACCCAGTACACACTCGATGTAAACCCGGTCCAGTAAAACAATCAGTGGTTTATCTCACTCGACAGTAATTTAACTCTTATTTATGCAAATGAAAGACTTTTACTGGATTATCATTTGTAAAGCAAGGTACTTTATTAATTGATAACACTTATGGCTATGTGATTTTCGTGTAGATAAAATGAAAGTTTGTAAAAAATAAAGTTGTTGACTAGATTAACAATGTTGAACATATTTCGGGATCTTTATTCTTTATAATCTGTAAATCAAAGGTAAATAAGTTTGCAGGATTTTTTTTTTAAAGAAATAAAAAAAAAAAAAAAAAATGGAAAGCAGATGACTTGAATATGAAGGGTTTCAACAGAGTTCTATATAGCAATGTATTGCGACTTCTGTATTAATCCTTTCCCAAGTTTTGACTACCAAAATAGAAAATGATAGGGAAAACATTAAAGGAAAAAGAATAGAATACTGGTAATCAGAATTTTTTCCTTTTGCCTCAAAATTTTCTAAGGTATAATATTACTAAGGAAATCCTATTTTTACCATCAACCATTAAAGGGGGAATAACACTTAACATCTTACAAATTTTCAGAGAACTTCGTGCAAAAAATAAATATATATTATGAAAATATGGCCTTTAAATTGCATCTATGCCAAATCTTAGCTTTCTATATTGTGTATTGGCTAGGATGTTGACGGATTTAAAACCCCATATGTTTTATTAGCTCACCTGAGCACGAAGTGCTCAAGGTGAGCTATTGTGGTCACTTTTTGTCCGTCGTCCGTCTGTCCGTCTGTCCGTCCGTCCGTCCGTCCACAATTTCGTGTTTACACTCTAGCATCTACAAATATAAGCCAATCTTGACCAAACTTGGTCAAAACATGTATGGCCATAAGATCTCGGATGAGTTCGATTATGGGTCAGATCGAACCAGAAAGTCAGGAGTTATCTGCCCTTGAATGCGAAAAATACTTAGTTTTGACATTGTTTACACTCTAGCATCTACAATTATTGATCAATCAAGACAAATCTTGGACATAACATTGTAGACCATAAGATCTCGGATGAGTTTGATTTTCAGTATGATCTGACCAGAAAGACGAGAGTTATGTGCCCTTGAATTTGACAAAATTGCCATTTTCGGCTGTTTTTGTCTTTGTTTACACTCTAGAATCTACAATTATTCATCAATCAAGACAAAACTTTGACACAATGTTTGGGACCATGAGAACCCGGATGAGTATGATTTTCAGTCTGATCTGATCAGAAAGTCGAGAGTTACTTGCCCTTGAATTTGACAAAATTGTCATTTTTGGCTGTTTTCGACGATGTTTACACTCTCGAATCTACAATTATTGATCAATCAATCCAAAACTTGGACACAAGGTTGGGGACCATAAGATCTCATATGAGTTTGATTTTCAGTCTGATCTGACCAGAAAGATGAGAGTTATGTGCCCTTGAATTTGATAAAATTGCTGATTTCGGCTGTTTTTGACATTTTTTACACTGTATAATCTACTATTATTTATTAATTAAGACAAAACTTGAACACAATGTTTGAGACCATAAGATCTTGGATAAGTTTGATTTTCAGTCCGATCTGATCAAAAAATGGAGAGTTATGTGCCCTTAAATTTGATCAAATTGCCGATTTCAGCTGCTTTAGACATTGTACACTCTAGAATCTACATTTATTGACCAATCAAGACAAATCTTGGACACAATGTTGGATATCATAAGATCTCGGATGAGTTTGATTTTCAGCCTGATCTGACCAGAAAGTCGAGAGTTATGTGCCCTTGAATTTGACAAAATTGCTGTTTTCGGCTGTTTTTGACCTTGTTTATACTCCAGAATCTACAATTATTTATCAAACAAGACAAATCTTGGACACAATGTTGGGCACGATGAAATCTTGGATGAGTTCGATTTTCACAATGTTATTGACCATAAGTTCGTTTTCAGTCTTAAGAGTCATAAATATTTTTTGAATTGAAGAAAAGTGTTGCTTATATCATTTTGGTTCAGGTGAGCGATATAGGACCATCATGGTCCTCTTGTCATTATAATTTTTATCCCCCCGACAAAAAATCATGGGGTTTTAAATCCGTCGACATCTAAGCCAATACACAAGGTAGAAAGCTAAGATTTGGCATATATGAAATTTAACCCATTACCACACATTGACGCCTTTTGACTCCCTCACAAGATAAGGCTTGGGAAAACATTGTGGAAAATGAAGAAATTGCTTGTGACAAGCAATTTCTTCATTTTCCACAATGTTTTCCAACCTAAAATGGAAATATTTTCAAAATTTCATCAACTTGATATTGTCGTCTGCAACGTCTTTCAAATTGGAACAGTCCAAAATTTTGTCGTTTGGGAAAGGGTTAAAGACCATATTTTAATAATATATATTTATTTTTTGTACGAAGTTCTCGGAAAATTTGCAAGATGTTAAGTGTTATTCCCCCTTTAAATTTTATATAAACATTGTTTTGTATGAATCAGCTTTAAAATTGGATCACGCCCAAATTGCATTGTTTAGGAAAGGGTTTAAGCTGATGAACGGGACTTCTTCACCAGTAGATGTAATTAACAGGAATGAAAAGGGTTTTTTTTTTTTTTTTATTTTCTTTATCAAAACAGCTACGAGCGAAAAACATTAACAACTCCACAAGCTGAACAAACTTTGTGGTTAGAGAAAACAAGTGGAAAATGAAGAAGCTCCATTATTACAAGCAAAGCGATCCACAAAATATGGCCCAAAAACAAAGAACATCATGTTTATTTCAAGCATTATTTCTTTTTGCATCACTGTTTTATAGTGTCTAAGTGTCATCTACAAAGTATTAATTGATGTAATAACCCCCCCCCCCCCCCCCCCAGGCCTCCCCAAAAAAGTAATTGGCTCAAAATGCACCAATGTGGCTCAAGATTTTTCAAAGTGGCTCAAGCAGTGGCTCAAACTTTTTTTGAGCCAGCGCTAGCCCTGGTCTTATCGTCTTGACGTCATCGATAATCCCTATCAAGATTACGTGATAACAACAGCGATAAAGTCGTACAATCAGTAGGACTTAATTCCAACAATTATACAGTGATGATATGGAAAATAGAGGAAAATGATGATAACTAGCACATGTACATTTTCTCCTTTTGTCTCAGTATTTTGTACTTTATTGTATACGAATGGTATAATTTTCAACATCCATTTTGCCATACGTTTGAAATTATCTTTTTGCGATTTTTTTCTCCAAAACAGCGATCGAAACGACTTGTTTCATAACATTTAAGCGTAAGCATTGTTTTTTGTCGTCTGAATCTTTCCAGGGGATGAACCTGAACTATTGCTCTTTGGAAAAGGGTTAACAAGTCTACATAGAAAATCATGTTAGAGAAGAGAATGACTAGATGATTTCTATTGCAAATATTGGTGTTTTAAATGATAAAAAATGGAAGACGGTGGTAAACAGAATGTTCTAAAATTCCGTTTTAGTAGAAGATAGAGAATCTATTTGCCCATGATGTAAAATTGTTTCCGAAAAGTAAATTATGGTTTTGACTTCTCGAATAGAGAAGACGTTGATAAAACATTAAGGGAAAGGAAAACATGCTTATGATCAACTTCTTCCCCATTAATCGGTCCTTTATTGCTGTCACTGTTACAAAATATACATTTTGAAATTATTTGTATTGTGTATGCCATTTTCTTTTCGTATGTATCTGTAATTTTGTTTGATAGTGATGGGCAGATGTTTCCAAACCTTATTTGTAGAAAGAACTCTTGTTCTTGTAAAACAAAAAAAATGGTGGTCCAATTCGAAACCTGCTACAAATGAAAAAAAAAATGTTACTAATGAAAAAAGTTGTGTACAATGTAGTACAGAATATATTAAGATTGTTAGTCTATTATTATATCTTGTTTTGTTTCAATATTTCGCAAATATATTCTAGGATGACAAAATCATATAATGTTTGGAAAAGGGCGAGTTAAGTTAATAAATTCATATCAAACACACAAACTGCATATTATGTAGAAGACAATGCCTTTGATATTTTCAAAAAAATTAAGTTACATCACAAAACAAGCGGATGAATATGTTTTGATTAATATTTTTATGACAGATAAGAAAAAATTAAAGTGTTCTGTAATCTTAATTGTGATTGGGAAACAATAATAGGCATATCACAAACTTCTCTAGATGTGAACGAGTAATTTGTCTCAGCTTTGGGTGAAAATCTTAAGGCAGTCAACAATAGCTTTGACAATTTTAAAAGATACAAAAACACGGTAGTATGGTTCTTTTTGTTTAGTAGCCCTATGTGTTGTTTTTTGCATTGCATTTCCGTATTTTCCCTGTTGTTGGCAGTATGTACTACCAAGATTGTACGACCGGATTTCGATTGCGCAATCGCCACATCTATTTTTAGTAATTTACCTGTTCAGACGATAAGTCCTATTCTCCACATTATTTTCTGGAGCTTTATTTTTCTGCTGAGACGTAAAAAAGTGTCACTAATAAAAAAGAAATTGTAACAGTGAGACTTGGCATAGAAACCCTTAATCATTCTTAAATTACACCTGGCCCCGGTTTCTCGAAAAAACTTAAGTACGTTCTCGTGCTCAAATCTGAGCATCGTGCTCAAATCGCACGAAATCCATGTGAACTTCAATCAAATACCCTTCAATGTTGGAGAATAATTCCTTTGAAGTTGAGCATGTTATCATGAGTATGTACTTAACGTTTTTTCGAGAAACCGGGGCCTGGTTTCCCTAGTGAGAATTTGTAGAAACAAGACAAAAGAAAAATATGTTCAATATTATTGTACACAAACCCAATCTTTATTAACCCCCTTATAGTCTTCTGTAGCAGTTTTAAAATAGGTAGTCCAAATTCAATTTGTGCTGTTGAGGAAAGTGTTAAAGGAAAGATGAGAAGGATCTTTTCTTCAGATCCTCTTTTCTTCAATGTCTACCAAACTAATAAATCATAATAGGCTTTGAAAACCAGATAAAAGTAGGGAAAAGGGTTAAAATAGCTTTGCCTTGCCACCCTTTGTTCTCATGGTTCCTGTACAAGGATGAATTAAGCTTGGAATTTCAGTAAACAGGAATATCGTCACATTCAACAAAAACTATAACATTATTACTTTAGGCTCATAAAATTATGAATTTTTACCAAATTCTATACAAGTTGACATTTTGCTGTAAAATTTTTCACTTTCATGAAGCCAAGTTTAAATGGGAGTTGTTTAAATGAGATTTTTAATAGAAAAAATGGAAAATATTAATTCAATTAAATATGTGTGAACGCAGAATGTGTGATCTTTGATGAAAATATTTATAAATTATTTGATAAATGCCCTTACTGGCCCTAGGGAAAATGCTATATTCTTTTCTCTCATTTGATTGACAGATGCAGTAGCGATGATCAATACCTTCACAGATTTTTATCATAATTATTTAACCCTTTCCCAAACAACAAAGTTTTAGGGTGATCCACTTCAAAATCTGCCACAAATGACAAAATGGATGCTAGTAAAGATAGGATTTGTGTAAAATATGACACAGAAAATATTGAGACAATATCAGCAGTTTCTTCTTTTGTTTCAATGTTTTCCCAAGCCTTTTCTATTAGGGACATCAAAACCAGTCTTGTTTGGGAAAGGGTTAAAAGTATGTTTGGAATTCACAGTTTTTTTTTCCTTTTGTGAAAAGGGTTGATTAAATTAACTCATTAGATGCGAGAATATGTTAATTCCTAAAATTCAGATGAAACTCTAAGAAAGGAAAGAGCCCTGAGTTTTAGCTAGTTTGTTTAAAAACTTTTATTTCCCATAAGAAGAAAACATTTACAGAAATAAAGAAAATTCAGTTCATTACAATTAGTATCCATAACATAGAGATTGGAATTTGAATAACAGATTATCCTTTTCCCAAACAAGACCGCATTTTGACATCCTCATTAAAAAGGCTTTGGAAAACTTCGACACAAAAGAAGAAACTGCTGATAAACAGCAGTTTATCCTTTTGTTGCAATATTTTCCATGCTTTATTGTATACAAATCCAATGTTAATCAACACTATTTTTGTCATCTGGAACAGCTTTTGAATTTGGATCACCCTAAAATTCTGCTGTTTGGAAAAGGGTTAAGAATGTTTTCCCCATGATCTTATTTGTTGTGATTTCATTTTAGATAGAAGCCATGAAGGGACCAATAACGGATGAATACTTGTTACATCGTGGAAAGAGGAAGAGTCTGAACGAAATAAAATCTTTAGAGTGAGTAGAAGATTTTATTTAAACCCTTCTTCAAACAGGACCTGGTTTAGATGTCTCTAATGTAAAAGGCTTCAGAAAATACTGGGGCAAAGAAGAAAATGCTGATAATCAGCATTTTCTCCTTTTGCCTCAATATATTCTATGCAGAATTGCACACAAATCTAATCTTCAGGGTGCCCACTGGTCAGGGAAAAGTCAGTGAAATTTGTATTTTCTTCAAGGTCAGGGAAAAGTCAGGGAATTTTGAAAAATGGTCAGGGAAATCTGAAAAGCTTTAAAAGTCAGGGAAAAGTCAGGGAATTTTGAAATTTTCTTTTGCTGAAACAAAGGAAATAAGAAATAAATTGAAATAAAATAAAACAGATAATCATAGCTATGGCATTTTTCAGGTTTTAATTAACAAACCAGTTGTTCTTTTATACATGACTGCACTTATCATTTTAAATTAAGGCTTAACATTTGAAATGGATTTTCTATTGAAATCTAATGCTCTGAGAGCTAAATCTGTAAGCTAGAAGAAAGATGCTGACAGTGAAGAGAAGAATATTGAACATCTTCAGAGGAGGTTGAAGAAATATTGATACTAAGAGGGTAGTTACATTATGTGGATTAATACTTGTTCAGCTGCAAGGACTGTGCATCGTTTGGTTTTAATTGCTTTTGAGTTTGATGATGAGTGTAACATGATTTAGGTCATAATGCCATCTCCTTCCAAATCACTTAGATAATTACCATTGTCTTCTTTCAGTGACATTTTGATGTCAAGTGAATACAAGAGGACCCTGAGGGCCCTAAATCGCTCACCTGAGTAATGTTTTAATAATGCCAAATAACTTTGCATATGTTAAGCATTGTGGTCCCAGAGAAGAATTTGGCCATGTAGTAGTTTAGGAGGAGATGTTGTTTACAGTAATTGATGAGCTTTATGACATTTCCCATTTTCTGATGCCACAGCAACCAGAGTTTTTCATGAATTTCAATTCTTTTAGCAATTGTCATAAGGGACCACCCAAAGAACATTTCTACCAAGTTTGGTTGATTTTAACCCAGAAGTTAAGGAGGAGATGTCGTTTAAAGAAGTTGTTAAGTTTTTGTGAAATTTTCCATTTTCCGATGCCACGGCAACCAGAGTTTTTCATGGATTTCAATTCTTTTAGCAATTTTTATAAGGGACCACCCAAGGAACATTTCTGCCAAGTTTGGTTGATTTTAAAGAAATTTTTTAGCTTTTGTGAAATTTCCCATTTTCTGATGTCACGGCAACCAGAGTTTTTCATGGATTTCAATTCTTTTAGCAATTTTAATAAGGGACCACCATAGGAACATTTCTGCCAAGTTTGGTTGATTTTAACCCAGAGGTTAAGGAGGAGATGTTTTTTAAAGAAATTGTCAAGCTTTTGTGAAATTTACCATTTTCCATTGCCATGGCAACCAGAGTTTTACATGGATTTCAATTCTTTCAGCAATTTTTATAAGGGACCACCCAAGGAACATTTCTGCCAAGTTTGGTTGATTTTAAAACAGAAGTTAAGGAGGAGATGTCGTTTAAAGAAATAGTTGAATTTTTTTAAAATTTCCCATTTTTCAATGCCACGGCAACCAGAGTTTTTCATGGATTTCAATTCTTTTAGCAGTTTTTATAAGGGACTACGCAAGGAACATTTCTGCCAAGTTTGGTTGATTTTGACACAGAAGTTAGGGAGGAGATATTGTTTAAAGAAATTGTTGAATTTTTGAGAAATTTCCCATTTTCTGATGCCACAGCAACCAGAGTTTTTCATGGATTTCAATTCTTTTAGCAACTTTTATAAGGGACCACCCAAGGAACACTTCTGCCAAGTTTGGTTGATTTTGATCCAGAAGTTAAGGAGGAGATGTCGTTTAAAGAAATTTTTGAGCTTTTGTGAAATTTCCCATTTTCCGATGCCACGGCAACCAGAGTTTTTCATGGATTTCAATTCTTTTAGCAATTTTTATAAGGGACCACCCAAGGAACATTTCTGCCAAGTTTGGTTGATTTTGACCCAGTAGTTTAGGAGGAGATGTCGTTTAAAGAAATTTTTGAGCTTTTGTGAAATTTCCCATTTTCCGAGGCCACAGCAACCAGAGTTTTTCATGGATTGAATTTTTTTTAGCAAATTTATAAGGGACTATCCAAGGAACATGTCTGCCAAGTATGGTTGATTTTAACCCAGAAGTTAAGGAGGAGATGTCGTGTAAAGAAATTGTTGAATTTTTGTGAAATTTCCCATTTTCCGATGCCACGGCAACCAGAGTTTTTCATGGATTTCAATTCTTTTAGCAGTTTTTATAAGGGACTACGCAAGGAACATTTCTGCCAAGTTTGGTTGATTTTAACCCAGAAGTTAAGGAGGAGATGTCGTTTAAAGAAATTTTTGAGCTTTTGTGAAATTTTCCATTTTCCGATGCCACGGCAACCAGAGTTTTTCATGGATTTCAATTCTTTTAGCAATTTTTATAAGGGACCACCCAAGGAACACTTCTGCCAAGTTTGGTTGATTTTGACCCAGAAGTTAAGGAGGAGATGTCGTTTAAAGAAATTTTTGAGCTTTTGTGAAATTTCCCATTTTCCGATGCCACGGCAACCAGAGTTTTTCATGGATTTCAATTCTTTTAGCAATTTTTATAAGGGACCACCCAAGGAACATTTCTGCCAAGTTTGGTTGATTTTGACCCAGTAGTTTAGGAGGAGATGTTGTTTAAAGAAATTGTTGAGCTTTTGCGAAATTTCCCATTTTCCGATGCCACGGCAACCAGAGTTTTTCATGGATTTCAGTTCTTTTAGCAATTTTTATAAGGGACCACCCAAGGAACATTTCTGCCAAGTTTGGTTGATTTTGACCCAGTAGTTAAGGAGGAGATGTCGTTTAAAGAAATTGTTGACGCCGTGACGGACAGACGGATGCCGGACATTGATCGATCACAATACCTCACCTTGAGCACTTCGTGCTCAGGTGAGCTAAAAAACCCTCAAATATATCCATTATCACAAGTTTCCTACAAACATTCATTAGTTGCACTTGTACCTGGTTGATAAAGAGTCAATTTTAGCACAAAGCTGGTTTTACAATGCTCTAAAATTGCAACATTTGAGCATGCAGTGTCAAAAATGTACATTAAATTGTGCTTATAACAAACTCTTCACACATGCACAGAGGTATCCATTTTTGTCCATAAAATGACTGAAAATAACCACTAAACATAATACATTTTAAGTAAAACTGAATGTGAAAGGCTATCAGTGCAGGTAATTTTGATTGGAATGTATCTAGATAAGTAAGGACCTTGTTAATTGGTCAGTGAATATTTATGATGGAAAAAGGTTGGAGTTGAAGCAAATCTGTCCTTTAACCCTTTCCCAAACAGTAAAATGTTAAAGCGGTTCTATTCAAAAGCTATTGTAGATGACAAATTGATGTTAAAAGGAAGGAATTTGTGTACAATATAGCACAGAAATATTGAGACAAAAGGAAAAACTGCTGGTTATCAACAGTTTCTTCTTTTGTTTCAATGTTTTCCCGAGCCATTTCTATTATGGACATCAAAACCAGGTCTTGTTTGGGAAAGGGTTAAACACCTTTCATGAGAATGATGCTCACAGAAAATTGTTTAACCCTTTCCAGGGGTTTTTTTTACTAAGAAAGTGACGCCGACGATCGGCGTCTTCCCCTCCCGAAATATCCAACTTTTTTCCCCTGGAGAATAATTTTCCCCTCCAGAAAATAATTTCCCCAAGACATAAAATTATTTGAAAGGCAAAAACGAAACCCATATTACTGGAAAATCCAACAGATGACTCGCTAAAATGGAATTCTAAATGTGACCTGCTAAGGAAAAAGCCAGAGAATTCAGGAATGGCAAATGATTCATTGACCCTTGGGAGTTCAAAAACACGTAAATTCAGCCTTTTAACACTGTACTTACCAGGTTTGGCCATCCATTGTATTTGGCGATGCAAACCAATTTAGAATATGATCAATCTTTGAATTCCGAGTTTGACCATTGCTATTTTATTGGTACAAAAATCAGTAATAAATAACATCTGTAACAAAATTATAGACTTATTTTGTTAAAAAAAAGTTGTGCTTGAAATATTTTGCAATAAAAAAAGATGAAGGAAAAAATAATAAAAAATTGGTATGTACAAATTCGGAATTCAAAATTTGACTGTCATTCCAAATTGGTTCAAAACAGATTATGATTCACCCAGATTTATTTCAACAACCCCAAACTATTTGAGAGACAAATCGAATATTTATCGAAACTTGAGCAGAAAACTGATATAATCAGGTGCTAATATAGGCTAATCATGTTGTGATGCTGTCGTAAGTATGAAATGTCAACTACAGATGAAGAATTTCAGTACTTGGTGAGTGGTATTCAAAACGAAAGTAGAAAAAATGGCCACATAAAATTTGGCGAGCGATATTTGAAATGAAATATCTAGAGTAATCTCCTCAACTGAAAAATCACATACCAAGACAGAATTAAGGGCTGCTGGCATGATTTTCTCCTGGCTATTTGGCTGCAAGGAATGGTATTTACAGCAAGAACTCCTGGATCTAGGGTTTTTATGATTCAAAATTGCCGAGTTTCGCTTGTCAACACATTGATGGGCTTATGATTGTGTCACCTACTAGTACAAAAAGCTTAGATGGGCTATCAGTGCTTGAAAAGGAATATTTATGCCCCCTTTCGAAGAAAATGGGGGTATATTGATTTGCAAGTGTCGGTCGGAAGGTCGGTCGGTCCGTCGGTCCGTAGGTCGGTCGGTCTGTCCGTAGACCAAACCTTGTCCGGAGCATAACTCAAAAAGTATTAAAGGTAGAATCATGAAACTTCACAGGTGGATAGATCTCATCATGGAGAGGTGCAGTGCACAAGAACTGTAACTCTGCCGATCCAATTTTTGGAGTTATTGCCCTTTGTTGATTTTCAAACTTGATTCTTGTCCGGAGCATAACTCAAAAAGTATGTTAGGTAGAATCATGAAACTTTACAGGTGGATATATCTCATTATGGAGAGGTGCAGTGCACAAGAACCGTAACTCTGCCGATCAAAATTTTTGAGTTATTGCCCTTTGTTGATTTTATAACTTGATTCTTGTCCAGAGCACAACTCAAAAAGCATGTAAGGTAGAATCATGAAACTTTACAGGTGGATAGATCTCATTATGGAGAGGTGCAGTGCACAAGAACCGTAACTCTGCCGATCAATTTTTTGGAGTTATTGCCCTTTGTTGATTTTCAAACTTGATTCTTGTCCGGAGCATAACTCAAAAAGTATGTAAGGAAGAATCATGAAACTGTACAGGTGGATAGTTCTCATTATGGAAAGGTGCAGTGCACAAGAACCGTAACTCTGCTGATCATATTTTTAGAGTTATTGTCCTTTGTTGATTTTCAAACTTGATTCTTGTCCGGAGCATAACTCAAAAAGTATATAAGGTAGAATCATGACACTTTACAGGTGGATAGATCTCATTATGGAGAGGTGCAGTGCAAAAGAACCGTAACTCTGCCGATCAAAATTTTTGAGTTATTGCCCTTTGTTGATTTTATAACTTGATTCTTGTCCAGAGCACAACTCAAAAAGTATGTAAGGTAGAATTATGAAACTTTATAGGTGGATAGATCTCATTATGGAGAGGTGCAGTGCACAAGAACCATAACCTTGCCGATCAACTTCTTGGAGTTATTGCCCTTTGTTGATTCTTACACTTAATTCTTAACCTTTCCTATATCTCATGTATGTTTACACATACAGACTTGATATCTCACACATAGATACCTCCTATCAACATCATTCACATTTGACCATGACATTGGACCTTGTGACCTTGACCTTGGAGTTTGACCTACTTTAAAACAAAATTAAACCGGGCATATATCTCATGACCTATTACACATACAGCCTTGATATTTCACACATGGACACCTCCTACCAAGACCTTTCACAATTGACCATGACCATGGACCTTGTGACCTTGACATTTGAGTTTGACCTACCTTTTAAAAACTTTAACCTGGCCGATATATCATGTCCTTTTACACATACAGCCTTGATATTTGACACATGGAAACCTCCGACTAAGACCCTATCACATATGACTATGACCTTGGACCTTGTGACCCTGACCTTGGAGTTTGACCTACTTTAAAAAAAAAAACTGGGCCTATATCTCATGTGCTATTACACATACAGCCTTGATATTTCACACATGGGCACATCCTTCCAAGACCTTTCACATTTGACAATGACCCTGGACCTTGTGACCTTGACCTTACCTACTTTTATAAAATTTTAACCTAGCTGTTATATCATGTCCTTTTACACATACAGCTTTTATATTTGACACATGGACACATACGACCGAGACCTTTCACATTTGACCATGACCTTGTGACCTTGACCTTAGTGTTTGACTACTTTTATAATACATTAACCTGGCCTATATTTTATGTCATTTTACACATACAGCCTTGATATTTCACACATGGTCACTTCCAACCAAGACATTTTACATTTGACCATGACCTTGGACCTTGACCTTGAAGTTTGACCTACTTTTAAAAAACTTAAACTAGGCCTATATCTCATGTCCTGTTACCTATACAGTCTCGATATCTTACACATGGACACCTCCTACCAAGACCTTTCACATATGACCATGACCTTGGACCTTGTGACCTTGACCTTGGTGTTTGACCTACTTTTATAATACATTATTCTGGCCTATATTTCATGTCATTTTACACATATAGCCTTGATATTTCACACATGGTCACTTCCAACCAAGACATTTCACATTTGACCATGACCTTGGACCTTGACCTTGGAGTTTGACCTACTTATAAAAAACTTAAACTATGCATATATCTCATGTCCTGTTACCTATACAGCCTCAATATTTTACACATGGACACCTCCTACCAAGACCTTTCACATTTGACCATGACCTTGGCCTGTGTGACCTTGACCTTTGATTTTTACATACTTTTTGAAATCTTTAACCTAGCCTTTATCTTATGTCCTATTACACCTACAGCCTTGACATTTCACACATAGACACCCCCTACCAAGACCTTTAACATTTGACCATGACCTTGAATATTGCAATATTGACCTTGGAGTTTGACCTACTTTTAAAAAACTTAAACCAGGCATATATATCATGTCCTTTTACACCTACAGCCTTGATATTTCACACATGGACACCTCCAACCAAGACCTTTCACATTTGACCATGACCTTGACCTTGGCATTTGGCCTACTTTTAAAAACTTTAATCTGGCCTATATTTCATTTTACTTTTACATATACAGCCTTGATATTTCACATATAGACACCTCCTACCAAGACCTTTCATATTTGACCATGACCTTGGACCTTGTTAACTTGACCTTGGACTTTGACCTACATCAAATGTAGGCACTTGAAGGGGGCATATATGTTTTACAAACATCTCTTGTTTTCAATGGGACAATGTCCCTTCCTCTCAGAAAATCATTGTGACATTTTGAAATCTTTGCAATATGATTATCAAAGGGGAAAAATGCTCAAATGGGCTATTAACTTCTGTCTTCAGCAAAATTCATTGGGACAAGGGCCCAGACATTGGATAGATCAATGTGACATTTGGGATTTCAATGTGACTATGGTGCATGGCACAGGCCTTCCCCAGTGGATGGGTTAAACTTACTTGCAACTACATTAGATTGTATATTTTCACAAGTTACCTTCAGCAGTTTTTATACGCCGCCGGAGGCGGACGTATATTGGCGTCATCTTCTCCGTCTGTCCGTCCGTCCGTCCGTCCGTCCGTCCATCCGTCCGTCCGTCCGTCCGTACGTCCGTCCACTTTTCTTGTCAATGCAACTCCTCCTAAGTTTATGGCTGGATCTTCTTGAAACTTGGTCAATGTTATCACCTCAATTGGTAGATGTGCATGAAGGAAGGATTTTATGGTTCATCGATTTTTGCCTGAGTTATGCCCCTTAAAAACTTAGTCTCTGGGGCTTATTGAAATTGCAGCCTTGTCAACGCAACTCCTCCTAAGTTTCTGGCTGGATCTTAATGAAACTTGGTCAATGTTATCACCTCAATTGGTAGATGTGCATGAAGGAAGGATTTTATGGTTCGTCAATTTTTGCCTGAGTTATGCCCCTTAAAAACTTAGTCTCTGGGGCTTATTTAAATTGCAGCCTTGTCAACGCAACTCCTCCTAAGTTTCTGGCTGGATCTTAATGAAACTTGGTCAATGTTATCACCTCAATTGGTAGATGTGCATGAAGGAAGGATTTTATGGTTCGTCGATTTTTGCCAGAGTTATGCCCCTTAAAAACTTAGTCTCTTGGGCTTATTGAAATTGCAGGCTTGTCAACACAACTCCTCCTAAGTTTCTGGCTGGATCTAAATGAAACTTGGTCAATGTTATAACCTTAATTGGTAGATGTGCATGAAGGAAGGATTTTATGGTTCATTGACTTTTGTCAGAGTTATGCCCCCTTCAGTCTTAGTCTCTGGGGCTTATTGAAATTGCAGCCTTGTCAACGCACCCTTAAAAACTTAGTCTCCTGGGCTTATTGAAATTGCAGGCTTGTCAACACAACTCTTCCTAAGTTTCTGGCTGGATCTAAATGAAACTTGGTCAATGTTATAACCTTAATTGGTAGATGTGCATGAAGGAAGGATTTTATGGTTCATTGACTTTTGTCAGAGTTATGCCCCCTTCAATCTTAGTCTCTGGGGCTTATTGAAATTGCAGCCTTGTCAACGCAACTCCTCCTAAGTTTCTGGCTGGATCTTAATGTCACTTGTTCAATGTTATCACCTCAATAAGTAGATGTGCATGTAATAAGAATTTTATGGTTCATTGATTTTTTCCAGAGTTATGCCCCCTTAAAACTTAGTCTTTGGGGCTGAAACTTGGTGGATGTTATTACCTCATTTGGTAGATGTGCATGAAGTAAGGATTTTATGGTTCATTGATTTTTGCCTGAATTATGCCCCCTTCAATCGTAGTCTCTGGGGCTTAATGATATTTTAGCCTTGTGAACGCAATTCCTTCCAGGTTTTTCACTGGATATTTATAAAAACCTTTTTGTGAACACAATTTTTTACAGGTTTTTCAGTGAATATTTATAAATCCTTGTCAATGTCATTTTTTTGTCTCAAGTTTTATAAGTGGCGGCGTATATTGTGACGATGGCACTCTTGTTACCTAGTCATATGATTTTTAGCTCCACTGGCCTTCAGGCCAGCGGGCTATTGTCATGGCGGTGTGTCCGTCGTGCGTCCGTGCGTCAGTCCGTCCGTAAACTTTTTCTTTAAAAATCTTCTTCTCAGAAACTACTGGATGGATTTCAATCAAACTTCACAGGAATGATCATTGGGTGACCCTCTCTCAGATTCCTTCAAAGAATTTGGATTGAATTAAAATAACCTGAGTTATCTGCCCTTGAACTTCAAAAATAGCTGGTTTTGACTTTATTTTTACTCTAAAATCTACAAATATTGCACAATCAAGACAAAACTTGTACAGAATGTTGGTGACCATAAGATCTTGCCTTGGTATAATTTTCAGCTTGATCTGAATTTTACATCATGAGTTATGTGCCCTTGAAATTGACAAAATTGCCATTTTCGGCTCTATTTTGACATTGTTTTCACACTAGCAACTACAAATATTGACCAATCAAGACAAAACTTTGTGCAGAATGTTGGTGACCATAAGATCTTTCCTTGGTATAATTTTCAGCTTGATCTGAATTTTACATCATGAGTTATGTGCCCTTGAAATTGACAAAATTGCCATTTTCGGCTCTATTTTGACATAGTTTTCACTCTAACAACTACAAATATTGACTATTCAAGACAAAACTTGTACAGAGTATTGGTGACTATAAGATCATGCCTTGGTATAATTTTCAGCTTGATCTGAATTTTATATCATGAGTTATGTGCCCTTGAAATTGACAAAATTGCCATTTTCGACTCTATTTTGACACTGTTTTCATTCTAGCAACTACAAATATTGACCAATCAAGACAAAACTTGTACAGAATGTTGGTGACCATAAGATCTTGCCTTTGTATAATTTTCAGCTTGATCTGAATTTTACATCATGAGTTATGTGCCCTTGAAATTGACAAAATTGCCATTTTCGGCTCTATTTTGACATTGTTTTCACACTAGCAACTACAAATATTGACCAATCAAGACAAAACTTTGTGCAGAATGTTGGTGACCATAAGATCTTTCCTTGGTATAATTTTCAGCTTGATCTGAATTTTACATCATGAGTTATGTGCCCTTGAAATTGACAAAATTGCCATTTTCGGCTCTATTTTGACATAGTTTTCACTCTAACAACTACAAATATTGACTATTCAAGACAAAACTTGTACAGAGTATTGGTGACTATAAGATCATGCCTTGGTATAATTTTCAGCTTGATCTGAATTTTATATCATGAGTTATGTGCCCTTGAAATTGACAAAATTGCCATTTTCGGCTCTATTTTGACACTGTTTTCATTCTAGCAACTACAAATATTGACCAATCAAGACAAAACTTGTACAGAATGTTGGTGACCATAAGATCTTGCCTTTGTATAATTTCCAGCTTGATCTGAATTTTACATCATGAGTTATGTGCCCTTGAAATTGACAAAATTGCTATTTTTGGCTCTATTTTGACATTGTTTTCACTCTAGCAACTACAAATATTGACTATTCAAGACAAAACTTGTACAGAGTATTGGTGACTATAAGATCATGCCTTGGTATAATTTTCAGCTTTATCTGAATTTTATATCATGAGTTATGTGCCCTTGAAATTGACAAAATTGCCATTTTCTGCTCTATTTTGACACTGTTTTCATTCTAGCAACTACAAATATTGACCAATCAAGACAAAACTTGTACAGAATGTTGGTGACCATAAGATCTTGCCTTTGTATAATTTCCAGCTTGATCTGAATTTTACATCATGAGTTATGTGCCCTTGAAATTGACAAAATTGCTATTTTTGGCTCTATTTTGACATTGTTTTCACTCTAGCAACTACAAATATTGACCAATGAATACGAAACTTGTACAGAATGTTGGTGATCATAATTTCTTGCTTTAGTGTAATTTTCAGCTTGATCTGAATTTTACGTCACAAGTTAATTGCTATTTACAGCTTTATTTTCACTTTTACAACCATTAGTATTAAATAATCAATACAGAACTTTCACAGAATCTTACTGACCATACCATCATACTTGCTTGTAATTATCAGCTTGGTCATGCATTTGCTTGTTTGTGCAGCCTGAACCTTTGATATTACATTCAACAAGACAAACAATCAGGCCTGTGGAGCGCGTCCAGACCGCCAGGGCTGTCTAGTTATCTAGATTATAACAACTACAAAGTTATGAAACAGTAAATGCAATGACATTGCTAAATACATGTATATAATTTCCCAATTGATAACAATGATGTATTTTTCCCCAAACTTCGGTGTCGCGCGTGATTTTTCCCCTTGCAACCAGCGTCCTGTGTCTTCCCCAATTCCTGAGAAAAACCCCTGCTTTCCCAAACGTCAAAATTTTAGGGTGATCCACTTCAAAAACTGTAAAAATGACAAAATGGATGTTATGAAAGATAGGATTTGTGTATAATATGGCACAGAAAACATTGAGACAAAAGAAGAAACTGCTGGTTATCAGCAGTTTCTTCTTTTGTTTCAATGTTTTCCCAAGTCATTTCTTCTAGGGACGTCAAAACCAGGTCTTGTTTGGGAAAGGGTTAAAACAGTTTATGAAAGACAAAGACTGAAGAAGTATTTCTCATTTTCTCTTGTGTATAGAGGTGTACATTTAAAGCTCTAGTCATAACTTCAACCATAAGTATTAACATTTCAACTGTTGGCAAAGAAAGTGTATTTAACTATTTCAAGTACGACAAATGAACTTTTTCTCTTCATCATGTTTAAAATGTTTAGCATTTTAAGGATTCTACTAATACATGTAAGTTCAACGATCACATTTGAATTGTTATTGTAAGAGATTGTAATAATTAGGGGATTGGTCAGACAGCTTTGGGGGAAATGAGGCCATTTCGCGCGAAAAAAGGTCAGGGAAAATGAATTTTGGTCAGGGAAAAGTCAGTGAAAAGTCAGGGAATTTTATTCCAGATGAAGGGTGGGCACCCTGATCTTTGTCAACATCCATTTTGTGGTGTAGGAGCTTTTGAACGAGATCTTGATCACCCTAAACTTTTAACCCAAAACAAAGGACTTGTGCTAAGAAAAAAATAAGAATTTGGAAAAGGCAGCTTCTATTTTCTTTAAAGTCTTTGTAAACCCATATACATGTACCTAGTTCCAATATCATTTAAACGATAAATAGCGGGCTATTGTCATGGCGGTGTGTCCGTCGTGCATGCGTGCGTGCGTCCGTAAACTTTTTCTTTAAAAATCTTCTTCTCAAAAACTATTAGATGGATTTCAATCAAACTTCACAGGAATGATCCTTGGGTGACCCTCTCTCAGATTCCTTCAAAGAATATGGATTGAACCAGAATAACCTGAGTTATCTGCCCTTGGATGTCAAAAATAGCAGGTTTTGACTTTAGTTTTCTTCTTAAATCTACAAATATTAAATAATCAAGACAAAACTTTGACAGAATGATGCTGACTACAAGATCTTGCCTTGGTAAAAATTTCAGCTTGATCTGAATTTTACATCATGAGTTATGTGCCCTTGAAATTGACAGAATTGCCATTTTCGGCTGTATTTTGACTTTGTTTTCACTCTAGCAACTACAAATATTGACTAAACAAGACAAAACTTTGACAGAATTATGCTGACTATAAGATCTTGTCTTGGATAAATTTTCTGAATTTTATAGCATGAGTTATGTTCCCTTGAAATTGCCGTATATTGCCATTTTCGGCTCTCTTTTGCTGGTTTTGACTTTATTTTTACTCTAAAATCTACAAATATTGACCAATCAAGACAAAACTTGGACAGAATATATATAAGCATTATATGCTGCCTGGGTGTAATTTTCAGCTTGATGGGAATCTTACATCATGAGTTATGTGCCCTTGAATTTGACGAAATTGGCATTTTCGACTTTGTTTTCACTCTAACAACCACAAATGTTAACCAATCAAGATGATACTTGGAAAGAATCTTGTTGACACCAAAATCTTGCTTATGTGTAATTTTCAACATGACCACAGTGTTACAATCTGAGTTATATGCCCTTGAAATTGACAAAATTTCAGTTTTCAACACTTTTTCCACTCTTGAAGCCACGAATATTGACTAATATAGACAAAATTTGAACAGGATGATAGTGACCATAAGATCTTGCATATGTTTAATTTTCGATTTGATTTTAAATATACTGAATTATGTGTCCTTGAATTTGGCAAAATCACAGTTTTCAATTTTGTTATTGCTCTAACATCCCTAAAATATTAGTCAATCATTTACTTTCTTTTTACATTGACCACATGATTGCTGCTTTTGACTTTGTTTTTGCTGTAAGAACCACAACTATTAAGAAATCTAGTCAAAACTTGGATTTGATATTAAAAGAAATTGAGGCCTGTGGAGCGACTCAAGACCTTCAGGTCTTTCTAGTGAATGATAAAGATATTTCAAGGATTTGAATATTTGGATCATGTGCAATTAGAATTCATAAAACTTCTATTGCATTTACAATTGTACTAGTATAATTAAGACAACATTATTTATACTTTGAAAATATGGCAAAAAATGATTTCTCGCATCAATTGATGATTAACTCATTTCAGTTTATCCAACCATGACTTGACCAGTATAGACACTAATCTCTTCAACAAACTGACTTCTCTAGAAGCCCTGGATATATCATGGAACCGCCTGAGTGACATCCCGGCTGATCTAAAACTGGGGAAACTTCGAGTGTTTGATTGTTCTAACAACAAGTTACATTGTGTTGACTTTGTCCAACAGTTTAAACAGCTGGAAGAACTCTATATTGATGACAATCAGGATTTAACTGTAAGTTGAATAGTCGAGTTGCAATATGATAGCAGTGCTTCTGAAATAAGCTGCCCGAGTTGTCCGACTTGTCCGTTTACCTGTACGGACAAGCAGATTTTGAAAGCTAGGTTGTCCGTGGACAAGTGAAAAATCTAGTTATGATTAAAAGTGTTTTTTTTTCTTTTTCTCACAATTTTTTCATACAATGTAATTACTGATATTTAAATGTACAAATTTGTTGTAGACAATAGTTAGGCACTAATAGACAGTCATAATAGACATATGCAATAAACAAATGAAGCTATTGAAAAGTATATGGGTTTAGTACGGACAAGTAGATTTTTGATACGGACAAGTCAATTTTGGATCAACACTTGTCCGTAGACAATCAGATTTTCAAAATATTTCAGAAGCACTGGATAGTCAGCATTTTCTTCTTTTTGCCTTAATGTAAAAATAGTGATAACTCCTATAATACATGTAAAATCTCTGGTTTCTAGTACCTAGTAGAAACAGCTTTTGAAGACACAACATAGAGACTAATGGAAAAATGCTTACAGCCAACAATTTAACCCTTTCCTGAACAACAAAAATTTAGTGTGATCCAGTTTGAAAGTTGCTGTAGACGACAGAATGAATGTTAAAAAAGACTGGATTTGTGTAAAATATTGCATAGAAAATATAGAGGCAAAAGGAGAAACTGCTGGTTATCAGCAGTTTCTTCTTTTGGCTCAATGTTTTCCCAAGCCATATTCATGAGGGATCATGAGGTCTTGTTTGGGAAAGGATTAACCTATCATCAGACAGTAAAATTTTAGACTGTTCCTAATTCAAAGATGTTCCAGAAAACAATTTCATGTGCATGGAATTTTATATATTTCATTCTCTGTAGAAAATGTGGGAAATGAAGAAATTGCTTGTCACAAGCGATTTCTTCATTTTCCACAATGTTTTCCAAAGCCTTCATCTTGTTGGAGGACAAGAGGCATCACTGTGTATAAATGGATTAAATTCTACATTACATTGTTTGTGAAGGTGTTAAAGCGGTTTCGAGGGGTCAGTGCAACACTATTGTAAGCTCCTGTTAAGATAAAGGCACTTAAAATAGTTTTGCTCTGACCCCTCGGTGTTTTTACAGATTGACCATGAGTACATAGTGAAAGTTCTGTGTCCCAATCTGCGGCGCCTCGATACAGAGACAGATCTACATAACCTTGATAGAGGAAGGAAGCTATATACAGAACAACTTACACCACAGGTATAGTATATCATGGTTAACCCATTACCACACAACGATGCTTTTTTATGCACGACAAGATAAAGGCTGTGGAAAACATTGTGGAAAATTAAGAAATTGCATGTGATCGTTGATAATACAGGCCCCTGGATTCAGAATCCGATCTGCGTAACTTTGACAGGGAAGGAAGTTATTTATAGACCAGCTTACACCACAAATAATCTACATACAGAGTAGTTTATCCCTTTCCGAAACAAGATCTGGTTTTGACATACTGAGGCAAAGGAAAAATATGCTGAAAAAAATGCATTTAGCATGCTTATTGAAAAGAAATTGAAATTATTTCCTTTTATGACAAGGGCTAGATTGTATAACCCATTACTGCACAATGACACATTTTGACTCCCTCACTAGAAAATGCTTTGGTAAACATTGTGGAAAATGAAGAAACTGCTTTTGACAAGCAATTTCTTCATTTACCACAATGTTTTACGGTGGAGGTATAGAAAACATTATGGAAAATGAAGAAACTGCTTGTGACAAGCAATTTCTTTATTTTCCGCAATGTTTTCTAACCCAAAATGAGTATATTTTTAAATTTTCATCAATTTAATGTTGCGGTCTTCAACATCTCTCAAATTGGAACAGTCCAAAATTTTTGACATGATGAGTTAATATTATCTATTTATAGATTGAAGCAGTATGGGAGGCTAAGTATGCAGAAGTGTACAGTGGAGGTATAGATGTGTCGGAGAAGGACAAATTGTTGAATGAGTTTGTGAAGACCTTTATAGAGACATGTGTAGGGTTCCACAAAGATTTACCCAAGTTCAGAGAGTTTATGGTAAGTATTACGGCAGCTATGTTATGTTGGAGACAAACAATTCAGGTATCACACAGATAAGATCGGACAGAAATCATTTGTGTGAATCTTGGCCTGGAATATGTTATGAAGCTATGAAAATGTCAAAGCCTTTTTAAACACGTAAAATTTCTGTGTTTCAACAAAGTAAATATAATCCTAAGTTCCCACTGCTGATCAGATCAACAAGATAAGCCTGTTTCAGTGATCGAGTACAGATAGAGTTTGGATGGCATGGGTGACCATTAGTGGTCAGGGTGACCAAGCTTTATCTGCGTTGCTTGTGTTTCCTACTCAAATTTTTTAGATATCAAAAATAATTGCGTGAAATCGACAAGAAAGTTTATTGGGAAGCTATTCATCACTTCGTTTTGATCAGGTAGATCAACCTGAGCGAGAATCATTAGCGAGCCGGGACTTTGTGTCCGGGGAGCTAATGTGACAGCCCTAGTGTCGGCGTCCCGTCCCGTTGTGTCTTCACTTGAAAAACTTTAACCTGGTGTATATCTCATGCACTATTATTGATAGAGCCTTGATATTTCACACATGGATACCTCCTGCCAAGACCTTTCATTTGGGACCATGACCCTTGACCTTGTGACCTTGACCTTGGAGTTTGACCTACTTTTGAAAAATCAGCTGTTTTTGTGACAAGCTCCTGTATAGGTGAGCTACGTTGTCCGCGGACAACTCTTGTTTATGTATAGAGATCGAGTGTGATCAGGTTGATAACTTTTATGTTACCTGTACTCGACATGCACCCTATCACCTCAAGGTGTATCAGTGTGTTTCCTGACTGCATCACGATTAGCTTGACAACCTCTGCTCCATGTGTTCACCCGATTACATTGACTGTAGAGGTCGGGTTTGATCGACTAAAGATCGAGAGAAGTCTGTCTGTCTGGTTTGATTGTAGAATTTTACTTATTGGCAATGGGAGCCTAGCATTGAGTTTTGATTTGAGACTTAAATTTTTGCCTACCAATCACATATTTGACAAGGTCAAAAATATTTGACAACTCAAAACACATTTGATGAATAATCCCACCATATGATAATGCTTAACCCTTCCCCAAACAAGACCTGTTTTTGACCTTTGAGGTAGAATAGGCTTTGGAAAACATCAAGAACAAAGAAAATGCTAATAACCAGCGTTTTCTTCTTTTTCCTCTGTTTATGTGCTATTTTGAAAACAAATCCTTTCTTCATTAATATGTGTTTTGTCGTCTGCAACAGCTTTAATAAAGTGTTAACCCATTCCCTCACAATGACTCTTTGACTTTCCAAAAGATAAAGGCTTTGGAAAACATTGTGGAAAATGAAGAAATTGCTTGGGACAAGTCCATGTGAAGCCCAAAAAATGTTAAATTTTATTCACTTCATTTTAGATGTCTGCAACTTCTTTGAATTTAGACTAGTCTAAAATTTTGCTGTTTGGTAAAGGGTTGATATTTCTCTTCCACAGATAAGAAGAATCTCACTAGAACTCATGAACAGAATAAACAGCAGCAAGGAAAATAAAGTTACTCGGAATTCCTCTCAAGGGGAAACCCCAAACTCTAAATATAGAACAAGAGTGAAAATGGGTAATACCCCTTTGAAGGATTACAGCCAAGGTGTTCCAATGGATGTGAATGATTGTGATAATAAAGTTGAGGATAAAGTTAATAGTAGGAAAAGGAAAAGAGAAAGTTTGTCCGAGGATTCTCCAGCTTTGAAGAGAAAAAGATCTGTAACTCCAGAGAAAGCTTTAGTAAACAAAAAAGTGAAAAGAGATCATGGTGATTGTACTATATTGAAGAAAAAGGAGGAATTAGATAAGGTGACATTGGTAAGAATTTTGTTGGATGTCTATTGCAACAAAGGGACTTTCCTATGGCGCCAAAGTTGGTAAACTTTGAAGTGAAATCTAAGCTCATGGTTAAACCTTTTCCCACACAAGCCTAGGTTTTGACATCCCTAGTAAAAAGGTTTGGGAAAATATTGAGGATAAAGAAGAAAATGGCAACTTTTTTTCTCCTTTTGCCTCAGTATTTTCTTTACTTTATTGTACATGAATCATATTCTTATCAATAACCACTTTGTCTTCTGCAGGATCTTTAAAATTTCCTTTCAAATCTATGCCTTTAGAGTAAGGGCTAAACTTAATAAAGAATTATTTTTGTACTAGGATATTTAAATAAGTAGCTCTAAAGGCATCCAGATCAGCCTTATTGTTGTCTGATCTGATCAGGATCCAATTTCTCTTGGACAAATATGAAATAATAGTAGAATATCATGGATCCCGATCAGAAAGTATATCAAATTAGGCCCTTGTTTCTAAAAAAAAACTTAATTATATACTCATGAGTTCATGCTCAACTTCAATTGAATACCAATTAACATTGATTGGTATTCAATTGAAGTTCATGTTGATTTCTTTAGATTTGAGCATGGTGCTCAGATTTTAGTCTGAGAAGGTACTTAAGTTTTTTCGAGAAACCGGGCCTGGTCTGAAGAAATATGTTCTGTGCTGTGTTGTACTCAAACTCATTTTCTACAATGTCAAATTAAATAATATGTATTCAGCCATGGGACGGCTTTCAATTTGGGCAAGTCTGAATATACTGCCTTTGGAACAAGAGGGCCAAAATGGCCCTATATCGCTCACCTGAAAGAAGTTTGTGACACACCCACTTTTTTTTACAAATCAAAAATTCGTGAACAAATTTTGAAAAGGGTCACTCAAGGAACATTGTTGCCAAGTTTGGTTCAAATTGGCCCAATGCTTCATTTTTAAAGAGTTTTCGTATGATTTCTCTAAGTCTGATAACACTGCCCTTCCACACCCACATTTTTAGACGACAAAGAAAATTTGTGTATGCATTTTTAAAAGTCACTCAAGGAAAATTCTAACTAAGTTTCGTTCAAATTGGCCCAATGTGTTTTTTTAAGAATTTTCTTAGGATGTCTCTAACTTCGATAAGCCACGCCCGCTTTATCTGACGAATCAAAATCCGCAAACAAATTTTAAAAAGAGTCACCCAAAGAATAATTCTGTTAAGTTTGGTTCAAATTGGGCCAACCGTTTATTTTTGAAGAATTTTCTTAGGATTTCTCTAAGTCAGAGAAGCCATGTCCTGCCACGCCCACTTTTTCTGACGAATCAAAAATTTGCGAACAAGTTTTGAAAAGAGTCACCCAGGGAACATTCCTGCCAAGTTTGGTTCAAATTGGGCCAACAGTTGATTTTTAAAGAATTTTCTTAGCATTTCTCTAAGTCCGATAAGCCATGCCTTGCCATGCCCACTTTTTTGGACGAATCAAAAATTTGCGAACAAGTTCACCCAAGGAACATTTCTGCCAAGTTAGGTTCAAATTGGCCCAATGGTTGATTTTTAAAGATATTTCTTAGGATTTCTCTAAGTCCGATAAGCCACGCCCTGCCACGCCCACATTTTTTGACGAATCAAAAATTCGCAAACAAATTTTGAAAAGAGTCACTTAAGGAATATTCCTGCCAAGTTTGATTAAAATTGGGCCAACGGTTGATTTTTAAGGAATTTTCTTAAAATTTATCCAAGTCCAATAAGTCACGCCCTGCCACGCCCACTTTTCCTGACAAATCAAAAATTCACCAACAAATTTTGAAGAGTGTCACCAAAGGACAGGGTGCCCACTGGTCAGGGAAAAGTCAGTGAAGTTTGTATTTTCTTCAAGGTCAGGGAAAAGTCAGGGAATTCTGAAAAATGGTCAGGGAAATCTGAAAAGCTTAAAAGGTCAGGGAAAAGTCAGGGAATTTTGAAATTTTCTTTTGCTCAAACAAAACAAATAGAAGGAAATAAAATAAAGTAAAACAGATAATCATAGCTATGGCTTTTCAGGTTTTAATTAACAAACCAATTGTTCTTTTAAACATAACTGCACTAATCATTTTATCATTTTGATGTTGAATAAAGGCTTAACATTTGAAATGGATCTTCTGTTGAAATCTAATGTTCTTAGGGCTAAATCTGTAAGCAAGAGGAAAGAAGCTGACAGTGAAGAGAAGAATATTGAACATCTTCAGAGAAGGTTGAAGAAATAAGGTTGAAAAGAATGTGGTATGTGTATTAATACTTTCACAGCAGCATGGACTGTGCACAATTTGGTTTTAATTGTTTTTGAATTTGATGATGAGTGTAACATGATTTAGGTCATATAGACCATCTCCTTCCAAATCACTTAGATATTACCATTGTCTTCTTTCAAGTGACATTTTGATGTCATTTGAATAAAGTCCTCAAATATATCCATTATCACCTGTTTCCTGCATTCATTAGTTGCACTGGTACTTGATTGAAAGAAAACCAATTTTAGCACAAAGCTGGTTTAGAAATGCTCTAAAATTGCAACACTTGAGCTTGCAATTTGACAAAAAATGTACATTAAATTGTGCTAATGATTAACTGTTCACACATGCACAGAGGTGTCCATTTTGTCCAGAAAGTGACTGAAATTAACTAGTAAACATGATAATGTTTTAAGTGAAGATAAATGTGAAAGGCTATCAGTGCAGGACATTTTGATCGGAAAGTATCTAGATAAGTAAGGGCCTTATTAATTGTGAAATGGAAAAAGGTTGGTGGGGAAGCAAATCTGTCCTTTAAACACTTTTCATGAGAATGATGCTCACAGAAAGTTGTTTGAAACAGCTTAAGAAAGAAAAAGACTGAAATAGTATTTCTCATTTTCTCTTATGTATTTAGGAGTACACTTTAAAGTTTAAGTCATAACTGCAAACGTATGTATCAACATTTCATTTGTTGTCAAAGAAAGTGTATTTAACTATTTCAAGCTGGCCAAATTGTCTTTTCTCTTCATCATGTATGAAAAATTGAGCATTTTTAGGATTCTACTAATACATGTAAGTTCAACAATCACATTTGAATTGTTATTGTAAGAAATCTTGATAAATAGTGGATGGATCGGATGGCTGTATGGGAGAATGAGGCCGTTTAGCGCGAAAAAAGGTCAGGGAAAAATGAATTTTGGTCAGGGAAAAGTCAGTGAAAAGTCAGGGAATTTTACTCCAGATGAAGGGTGGGCACCCTGAAGGAACATTTCTGCCAAGTTTGGTTCAAATTGGGCCAATAGCTGATTTTTAGCTCACCTGAGCACGAAGTGCTCAAGGTGAGCTATTGTGGTCACTTTTTGTCCGTCGTCCGTCTGTCTGTCCGTCCGTCCACAATTTCGTGTTTACACTCTAGCATCTACAAATATAAGCCAATCTTGACCAAACTTGGTCAAAACATGTATGGCCATAAGATCTCGGATGAGTTCGATTATGGGTCAGATCGAACTAGAAATGCAGGAGTTATCTGCCCTTGAATGCGAAAAATACTTAGTTTTGACATTGTTTACACTCTAGCATCTACAATTATTGATCAATCAAGACAAATCTTGGACATAACATTGCAGACCATAAGATCTCGGATGAGTTCGATTTTCAGTCTGATCTGACTGGAAAGACGAGAGTTATGTGCCCTTGAATTTGACAAAATTGCCATTTTCGGCTGTTTTTGACCTTGTTTACACTCTAGAATCTACAATTATTCATCAATCAAGACAAAACTTTGACACTTGTCTGATCTGATCAGAAAGTCGAGAGTTATTTGCCCTTGAATTTGACAAAATTGTCATTTTTGGCTGTTTTCGACGATGTTTACACTCTAGAATCTACAATTATTGATCAATCAATCCAAAACTTGGACACAATATTGGAGATCATAAGATCTTAAATGAGTTTGATTTTCAGTCTTATCTGATCACCAGAAAGTTGAGAGTTATGAGCCCTTGAATTTGACAAAATTGCTGTTTTTGACTGTTTTCGACCTTATTTACACTCTAGAATCTACAATTTATGACCAATCAAGACAAATCTTGGACACAAGGTTGGAGACCATAAGATCTCAGATGAGTTTGATTTTCAGTCTGATCTGACCAGAAAGATGAGAGTTTTGTGCCCTTGAATTTGATAAAATTGCCGATTTCGGCTGTTTTTGACATTGTTTACACTCTATAATCTACTATTATTTATCAATTAAGACAAAACTGGAACACAATGTTTGAGACCATAAGATCTTGGATAAGTTTGATTTTCAGTCCAATCTGACAAAAAGTGGAGAGTTATGTGCCCTTGAATTTGATCAAATTGCCGTTTTCGGCTGCTTTAGACCTTGTTTACACTGTAGAATCTACAATTATTGACCAATCAAGACAAATCTTGGACACAATGTTGGATATCATAAGATCTCGGTTGATTTTGATTTTCAGCCTGATCTGACTAGGAAGTCAAGAGTAATGTGCCCTTGAATTTGACAAAATTGCTGTTTTCGGCTGTTTTCGTCCTTGTTTATACTCCAGAATCTACAATTATTTATCAAACAAGACAAATCTTGGGCACAATGTTGGGCAAGATGAAATCTTGGATGAGTTCGATTTTCACAATGTTATTGACCATAAGTTCGTTTTCAGTCTAAAAGTCATAAATATTTTTTGAATTGAAGAAAAGTGTTGCTTATATCATTTTGGTTCAGGTGAGCGATATAGGACCATCATGGTCCTCTTGTTAAAGAATTTTCTTAGCATTTCTCTTAGTCCGATAAGCCACGCCCACTTTTCCTGACAAATAAAAAATTCACCACCAAATTTTGAAGAGTGTCACCCAAGGAACATTTCTGCCAAGTTTGGTTCAAATTGGGCCAATGGTTGATTTTTATGCCCCCGATAGGGAGGCATCATAAATTTGACTTGTCCGTCCGTCCGTCTGTCCATCCGTCTGTCCGTCCGTCCGTCCGTCTGTCTGTCCATCCGTCATTCCGTCCAAAAACTTTAACATTGGCCATAACTTCCTTATTACTTAACATATTCGCTTCATACTTTACCACAACATTCCTTGGTACATTACCTTTCTGTAGGCACATACTTTGGTGACCTTGACCCCTGGATGACCTTGACCTTATGACGATCAAAGCGGTGTCGGGGGCATTGTCATCTTACAGTGACAGCTCTTGTTAAAGAATTTTCTTATGATTTCTCTAAGTCCGATAAGCCACGCCCTGCCACGCCCACTTTTTTTGACAAATCAAGAATTTGCAAACATTTTTTTAAAAGGGTCACCCAAGGAACATTTCTGCCAAGTTAGGTTTAAATTGGCCCAATGGTTGATTTTTAAAGAATTTTCTTAGGATTTCTCTAAGTCCGATAAGCCACGCCCTGCCACGCACACATTTTTTGACGAATCAAAAATCCGCGAACAAGTTTTGAAAAGGGTCACCCAAGGAACATTCCTGCCAAATTTGGTCAAAATTGACCAAATTGTTTAGGAGAAGATGTTTAAAGAAATGTGAACGGACAGACGGACGACGGACGATGAGTGACCACAATAGCTCCCCATGAGCACTTCGTGCTCAGGTGAGCTAAAAAGGTACCGGTATAATAAGTTGTCAATTTGCTGTTTACAATAACACTTTTGTGTTGTGTTTTATAGCCACCGTTGCCAGATTATGACCCAGTCAGGTTTATTCGCTGTCATTCCTCTGACAATGATCCGTCTGATGCTGATACTAAAGTATGGAAATGTGCCTTTGAACCCAGCATAGAGCAGAAAGGTATATAGTTGAATTATTGTTTGAATTTTTTGTGTGAAACACCAGAAACATGTAGTAAGGTCCACAGGGCTTTTGCTTGGTATTTTTGGAAAAGGTGCCTGACCCAAAGTTGGGAAAATTTTATCTACAATTTTTGGAAATCTAAAACTAATAACTGTTAATGATTTTATTATTGTACACCCGAAGGGTTGTATTATGTTATGGCCCTGGTCGTCCATCAGTCTGTCCGTCCGTTAGCAATATCTTGTGTGGGCAACTCCTCCTACAGTTTTGATCGGAATTTGATCTAACTTGCCACAATGGTTCTCCATGGTGTCTAGTTGTGCACATTGCTTACGAAATTCAGATAACTCTTTTCATTCTTGAATTATCTGCCCTTGAATTGAAAAAAAATGGCCAATTTTACTGACAAGCCCCTCTTGGGCGTATATGCGCCACTCTGCGAAGCTCTTGTTCAATATTCAATACAGCTGCAACATATCCCAGGCTTGAATGTCTAGATTTTTAGCTCACCTGAGCACGAAGTGCTCAAGGTGAGCTATTGTGGTCGCTTTTTGTCCGTCGTCCGTCCGTCCGTCTGTCCGTCCACAATTTCTTCAAACATCTTCTCCTCCTAAACCATTGGTCCAATTTTAATCAAACTTGGCAGGAATTATCCTTATGTGACCCTTTTCAAAACTTGTTCGTGAATTTTTGATTCGTCAAAAAATGTGGGCGTGGCAGGGCGGGGCTTATCGGATTTTAGAGAAATCCTAAAAAAATTCTTTAAAAATCAACCATTGGGCCAATTTGAATCAGACTTGGCAGGAATGTGCCTTGAGTCACCTGTTTCAAAATTTATCCACAAATATTTACATTTGTCAAAAAGTGTGGCCGTGGTAGGGAGAAAGGGGCTTATCGGACTAAAAGAAATCATAAGAAAATTCTTTAAAAATCAACCATTGGGCCCAATTGAACCAGACTTTGCAGGAATGTGCCTTTAGTCATCCTTTTCAAAATTTATCCACAAATGTTTACATTTGTCAAAAAATGTGGCCGTGGCAGGGAGAAAGGGGCTTATCGGACTTAAAGAAATCATAAGAAAATTCTTTAAAAATCAACCATTGGGCCCAATTGAAGCAGACTTTGCAGGAATGTGCCTTTAGTCACCCTTTTCAAAATTTATCCACGAATGTTTACATTTGTCAAAAAATGTGGCCGTGTCAGGGAGGAATGGGCTTATCGCACTTAGAAAAATCATAAGAAAATTCTTTAAAAATCAACCATTGTGCCCAATTGAAGCAGACTTTGCAGGAATGTTCCTTGAGTCACTCTTTTCAAGTTTATTCACAATTTTTTACATTTGTCAAAAAATGTGGCCGTGGCAGGGAGGAAGGGGCTTATCTGACTTAATAAAATCATAAGAAAATTCTTTAAAAATCAACCATTGGGCCCAAATGAACCAAACTTTGCAGGAATGTTCCTTGAGTCACTCTTTTCAAAATTTGTTCCCAAATTTTTACAATTGATAAAAAATGTGGCCGCGGCAGGGAAGAAGGGGCTTATCGGACTTTGAGAAATCATAAGAAAATTCTTTAAAAATCAACCATTAGGCCAATTTGAACCAGACTTTACAGGAATGTTCCTTGAGTCACTCTTTTCAAAGTTTGTTCACAAATTTTTATATTTGTCAAAAACTGTGGCCTTGGCAGGGAGGAAAGGGCTTATTGGACTTGGAAAAATCATAAGAATATTCTTTAAAAACCAACAATTGGGCTAATTTGAACCAAACCTGCCTGAAAAATTCTTTTAGTGATGATTGAGAGATAATTGCTTTTCTAAAAAGCAACATTTTGTGTCAATATTCATCAAACCTTATGTTGTTGGTGATCATTTCAATCATCTCCTTGAAAAGATTAATACATTCTACATGAGGTTTGGATATGAATAATTAAAAAAGGAAAGGCTTTCCTATTTCTCTTATCTATTTCTCTTATCTGTTGCTCTGGCCCCATGTTTATCTTATGTAAACAGATAAGAAGGGATTAACCTAGCTTATCAGATGGAGATCTTTCTTCATAACAAACTTTACAGGATGCATTGGAACAAAATTATTACTTTATTGTTTCCAAACAGAAAGTCCTTAGAAGTTTCATGTCTTTGAATTTTACAAAATTGCCATTATCACTCTTGTCATATTGATTCAGGTGAGCGATTTAGGACCATCATGGTCCTCTTGTTTGCTTTTCTGACTAAATCCTTTACTGGGTTCATCCAGTTTTGAATATGGTGGGTATCAAAATATATGTTGGGTGATGTTTTTGAAATTTTTTCTCTGAAAAAATAAGAGGCCTTAAGGGTTGGAAATGGGTCAGTTTTTTGGCCCTAAATGAATAGGCTAAAAATCCCTGGCCAGTCAACTTCTGCATTATGACTGAAATTGTTGAAAGTGACATTTAACCTGATGTAAATGATGCCATATTGTAGGAGAGACAAGTGAGACCATAGCCACATGTGGAGGCCGTATTGTGTGTTTGTTGGACTGTCATACTTGTAAAGTGATCAAACGATACAAGGACAACAGTGATTCTGAGGTAAATAGAAGTAAATAGTACATGTAGATAGTTAAAAGGATCTGGGAAATACAGCCCCTTGTGGCATCAAAGCCATACCCTAACTGAAATGTTTAAAAACGCTTAAGGGAAGAAAACATTGTAGAATATTAATAGATTGTTTGTGACAAGATTCAGCATTCATAAGTATACGATCAAACTTTTGAAGCTTTTTAAACTGAAAACTTATGTAATTATTCATTTAACCCATTCTCACATAAAGGCATTTTTTGACACACCAAAAATTGCAGGCTTTGGAAAAGTTCTAAACAAATGTTTAAACTTCATTCTTTTGGAATGGTCACCTGTAATATCTAAGAATTTGGCCCATTTTTAGCTCACCTGAGCACGAAGTGCTCAAGGTGAGCTATTGTGGTCGCTTTTTGTCTGTCGTCCGTCCGTCTGTCCGTCCGTCCGTCCGTTCACAATTTCTTTAAACATCTTCTCCTCCTATATCAATGGGCCAATTTTTACCAAACTTGGCAGGAATGTTCCTTGGGTGACCCTTCTCAAAACTTGTTCGCGGATTTTTGATTCGTCAAAAAATGTGGGCGTGGCAGGGCGGGGCTTATCAGACTAAGAGAAATCATAAGAAAATTCTTTAAAAATCAACCATTGAGCCAATTTGAACCAAACTTGGCAGGAATGTGCCTTGAGTCACTCTTCTTAAAATTTATTCACAAATTTTTAGATTTGTCAAAAAAAGTGGCTGTGGCAGGGAGAAAGGGGCTTATCGGCTTAGAGAAAGCATAAGAAAATTCTTTAAAAATCAACCATTGGGCCCAATTGAACCAGACTTTGCAGAAATGTTCCTTGAGTCACTCTTTACAAAATTTGTTCACAAATTTTTACATTTGTCAAAAAATGTGGCGGTGTCAGGGAGAAAGGGGCTTATCGGACTTAGATAAATCAGAAGAAAATTCTTTAAAAATCAACCATTGGGCCCAATTGAAGCAGACTTTGCAGAAATATTCCTTGAGTCACTCTTTACAAAATTTGTTCACAAATTTTTACATTTGTCAAAAAATGTGGCGGTGTCAGGGAGAAAGGGGCTTATCGGACTTAGATAAATCAGAAGAAAATTCTTTAAAAATCAACCATTGGGCCCAATTGAAGCAGACTTGTTAGGATTGTGCCTTGAGTCACTATTTTCGAATTTATTCACAATTTTTAGCTCCACTGGCCGAAGGCCAGCGGGCTATTGTCATGGCGTTGTGTCCGTCGTGCGTCCATGCGTGCGTGCGTCCGTTAACTTTTTCTTTAAACATCTTCTCCTCTTATACCAGAGGGCCAATTTTGACCAAACTTGGCAGGAATGTTCCTTGGGTGACCCTTTTCAAAATTTGTTTGCAAATTTTTGATTCGTCAAAAAATGTGGGCGTGGCAGGGAGAAAGGGGCTTATCAGACTTAGAGAAATCATAAGAAAATTCTTTAAAAATCAACCATTGGGCCATTTTGAACCAAACCTGGCAGGAATGTGCCTTGAGTCATTCTTTTCAAAATTTGTTCTCAAATTTTTACATTTGTTAAAGAATGTGGCCGTGGCAGGGAGAAAGGGGCTTATCAGACTTAAAGAAATCATAAGAAAATCCTTTAAAAATCAGCCATTGAGCCAATTTGAACCAAACCTGGCAGGAATGTGCCTTGAGTCATTCCTTTCAAAATTTGTTCACAAATTTTTACATTTGTCAAAAAATGTGGCCATGGCGGGGAGAAAGGGGCTTATCAGACTTAAAGTGACATTTCACAATAATTTTTACATAAATTTTACTTTTATCTTATTTGAAAGAGCATGTTTTCTTATGAAAATTCTGAAAATTTCAAGCCAAAATATTGAATCGTTTACGAGAAATACATATTTTTGTGATAAAATTAAACAAATTGTTGTGGACAACAGTTCAGATTTGTATAGAATTTGTCATTTCTGTCCCAACTTTGAAGGCATATTTTTCGCTTATAAATAACAACTTCAAAAAACTGATAGCATTTCTACGCATTAGAATAAACAATCTTTGCATCAAGACACACTTTTAAAAAATGAAATAAATGTGAAATGTCACTTTAAAGAAATCATAAGAAAATTCTTTAAAAATCAACCATTGGGCCAATTTGATCCAAACCTTGCAGGAATGTGCCTTGAGTCATTCTTTTCAAAATTTGTTCACAAATTTTTACATTTGTCAAAAAATGTGGCTGTGGCAGGGAGAAAGGGGCTTATCAGACTTAAAGAAATCATAAGAAATTTTTTTAAAAATCAACATTGGGCCAATTTGAACTAAACCTGGCAGGAATGTTCTTTGAGTCTCTCTTTTCAAAATTTATTCGCAATTTTTGACATTTGTCTAAAAATGTGGCCGTGGCAGGGAGGAAGGGGCTTATCAGACTTAAGGTATCCAACCCCTCAAAAGCACCAAAGAGCCATAGGCGAATTTTGAAAAGTGCAAATATTTCCTAAACTTTGTTACATTTCCATTCCAAATACAAAATTAAGCATTTTGTACGGTTTAGAATTTTGAATGAATGCATACTTATGGAAATATTTGACAAACATGTTCAAAATTACCTCCCTTGCATATGAATATAGTGTAAAATAATATTTGTAAATTATTTTCTTCTTAAAGCATAATCTTGACATCCGGCACGGTGAATCAACTTATGTGAAGTGTATTTACAATTGTGTGTAGTTTGATGCATATTGTATGGCTAGAAAGTGGTGATTTTTTTCAGGGTCTGTAAACCTTAAAGAAATCATAAGAAAATTCTTAAAAAATCAACCATAAGGCCAATTGAACCAAACTTTGCAGGAATGTGCCTTTAGTTGTTCTTTTTAAAATTTGTTCACAAATTTTTATATTTTTCAAAGAAATGTGGCTGTGGCAGGGAGAAAGGGGCTTATCAAACTTAGTGAAATCATAAGAAAATTCTTTAAAAATCAACCATAAGGCCAATTTGAACCAGACTTTGCAAGAATGTTCTTTGAGTCTCTCTTTAAAATTTATTCACAAATATCAAGATTTGGCTGCCGCTGTGTAAGGCTTACAAGAAATCATGGGACAATTCTTCCACTTTAACCAGTGGAGCGATTCAGGCCCTCCTGGGCCTCTTGTTTACATTTGTCAAAAAATATGGCCGTGGCAGGGAGGAAGGGGCTATTCACACTTTGAGAAATCATAGGTATGGCAGGGTAAGGGAAATTCTGTGCATTGAAAATTATACTGCACTGTGGGTTGTAATGGAGAAACTTAGTTTTTTTCTAAACTGTTTGGCCTAGAACCTTGAAATTTTGGGTAAGACCTAATTTCATGAATGGCTTTTCAAAAAGCAATATTTTGTTTCAATATTCATGAAACCCTATGTTGTTAGTGATCTTTATAATCATCTGCTTGAAAAAATTAATACTTTCTACATAGGGTTTTGATATAAGTAATAAACTTGGAAAGCTTTTACTATTTCTCTTATCTATTTCTGTTATCAATATCTCTGGCTGGCCCCATTTTTATCTTATGTAAACAAATAAGAAGGGATTATAAGCCTAGCTTATCAGATGGTTTGTCCTCATTTACTATATACTTTCAAATCACATAAGATCTACCAAATCTTGCTCATAAATAATCAATTTTAACAGATCAGTATGCTTTGAAAATTAGCCCTATGTTGTATATTGCAAAATATTGAAATAATTATTGAAAAAAACTCAACCATTATGCTAATTCATACCCAACTTTACAGGATCGATTGGAACAAAATCATTACTTAATTGTTTCCAAACAAAAAGTCCTTATAAGTTTCATGCTTTTGAATTTGACAAAATTGCCATTATCACTCTTGTCATCTTGATTCAGGTGAGCGATTTAGGACCATCATGGTCCTCTTGTAATGTTTTTCTGTCTATTACGGGTTTAAATAACTTGAATTAAAAGGTATTTGGCTTGTTGTACAAAAATGACACCATCATTGAATTTATACATATGAAAAATTTGATTTGAATCTAGCTCTTTCACTATACATGTTGTTTTATTTTAGTCCTTCTACTGTTTAGCGTGGACTACACTACCAGCAGATGGGGACAAAATTAATGAAGATGCCAGTATTTTAGCTGTAGCTGGTGAGTGTTAACCACTTTACATGTACCATGATGGGGAGTCATGTGACAACATTCTTGATTTATTTGAGCCGGGATCTGGAAAAACGCCCCTTAACCCATTACCACACAGTGACTCCTTTTGACTCCCCACAAGACAATGGCTTTGGAAAACATCGTGGAAAATGAAGAAATTGCTTGTGACAAGCAATTTCTTCATTTCCCACAATGTTTTCTATGTAAAAAGGCAAAAAAATGTAAAATGTCTTTCACTTAAAATTGTCGTCTGCAACATCTTTGAATTTGGACAAGTCTAAAATTCTGCCGTTTGGTAATGGGTTAAGGCATTTGAGAACAACATAAATCCAGATCAGCCTGTGCATACGCACAGTCTGATCAGGATCCATTATGTTCTCTAAAAGCTTCTTCATGACCTACAGTAACTTGAATATGCCAGCATGGATCATTTTTGGGCAGCATTTGACCACAGGCTGATCTTAAAACTCAGTTTTCTAGAATGCTATAAAGGACGTTTTTCCAGATCCTGGCTCATTTGTATTCTGTTATGGCCAATTTGAAAAAGTATTGTAGTAGACAAGGCAGGAAAACACTAGGAATTTGCCGAATAAGAAGTGTCTTTCAAAAATCAGTTGATAGAAAAGATATTTGTGACCAACCAAAATTTTAAAAAGATCCCCACATCCAGCTAATTACTGACGTTGTCACACATTTTCTGCTTCAAATTGTTTTGAAATCGGTTACATATTCATAGAATTATTGAAGTTTTTCTACAACTGTTTTGTCACATGATTCTCTGTGGTGATGTACATCAACATATTTCATAGACAATGTCAGCAATATGCTATCATCTTGGAGAAGAAAGATTTTTCAATTAATTTAGAATGTTTGATTCAGTTGCAATATTTGGTATGAAGCACTTTGTTTAATTCTTTCCTAAACAAGATTGGCTTCAACATCCTTTATCAATGGCTTGTTGAAACATTGAGGCAAAAGAAGTAAATGGTAAAAAATATTTTCTCCTTTACCCTCAATTCTTTAACTCAATAGTGTAACTTTTGTAACAGCTTTGAATTTGGACCCCATATTTTTGTCATGTTGGCAAATGTTCATCAAATATATTTGCAGGTCAAGATGGTGAAGTAAAGTTGATATATCCACGACAACTAGTCAAATATGCCACGCTGACCGGACATAGAGATTATGTATCATCCCTTCTCTTCCATCCACGACAAAACAACATTCTGTTTAGTAAGTACAGTTGATATATCCACGACAACTAGTCAAATATGCCACGCTGACTGGACATAGAGATTATGTATCATCCCTTCTCTTCCATCCACGACACAACAATATCTTGTTTAGTAAGTACAGTTGATATATCCACGACAACTAGTCAAATATGCCACGCTGACCGGACATAGAGATTATGTATCATCCCTTCTCTTCCATCCACGACAAAACAACATTCTGTTTAGTAAGTACAGTTGATATATCCACGACAACTAGTCAAATATGCCACGCTGACCGGACATAGAGATTATGTATCATCCCTTCTCTTTCATCCACGACAAAACAACATTCTGTTTAGTAAGTACAGTTGATATATCCACGACAACTAGTCAAATATGCCACGCTGACTGGACATAGAGATTATGTATCATCCCTTCTCTTCCATCCACGACACAACAACATACTGTTCAGTAAGTACAGTTGATATATCCACGACAACTAGTCAAATATGCCAAGCTGACCGGACATAGAGATTATGTATCATCCCTTCTCTTCCATCCACGACAAAACAACATTCTGTTTAGTAAGTACAGTTGATATATCCACGACAACTAGTCAAATATGCCACGCTGACCGGACATAGAGATTATGTATCATCCCTTCTCTTCCATCCACGACAAAACAACATTCTGTTTAGTAAGTACAGTTGATATATCCACGACAACTAGTCAAATATGCCACGCTGACCGGACATAGAGATTATGTATCATCCCTTCTCTTTCATCCACGACAAAACAACATTCTGTTTAGTAAGTACAGTTGATATATCCACGACAACTAGTCAAATATGCCACGCTGACTGGACATAGAGATTATGTATCATCCCTTCTCTTCCATCCACGACACAACAATATCTTGTTTAGTAAGTACAGTTGATATATCCACGACAACTAGTCAAATATGCCACGCTGACCGGACATAGAGATTATGTATCATCCCTTCTCTTCCATCCACGACAAAACAACATTCTGTTTAGTAAGTACAGTTGATATATCCACGACAACTAGTCAAATATGCCACGCTGACCGGACATAGAGATTATGTATCATCCCTTCTCTTTCATCCACGACAAAACAACATTCTGTTTAGTAAGTACAGTTGATATATCCACGACAACTAGTCAAATATGCCACGCTGACTGGACATAGAGATTATGTATCATCCCTTCTCTTCCATCCACGACACAACAACATACTGTTCAGTAAGTACAGTTGATATATCCACGACAACTAGTCAAATATGCCACGCTGACCGGACATAGAGATTATGTATCATCCCTTCTCTTCCATCCACGACACAACAACATACTGTTCAGTAAGTACAGTTGACACTGATTATGTCAATATTGGTTAACTCAAACTACTTTTGCTGCTGAAAACTGCACCAACTTGTATCAATGGTGATATTTCAGTGAAGAAATATTGTAGACACAAGAGAGAAATTGCTAAATTCAATGAATTTTACTATTAGAAACCAGTCATAAAAGCTTTTTACATTTGGGTATTATATCTCTAGAACTATCAATGATATTGTGCTGAAACTTGACTATCAAAAGATCAATGTTGTACATGTCTTGTTTGCCCATGATATCATCTTCTAGGCAATTTTATTGCTATGACATTCCTTGGGAATTCTAATCCTTTGTGACTTTTTATGCTCCCCGAAGGGAGAGCATATAGTCGCCGCTTTGTCTGTCCGTCCGTCCGTCCTGTCCGTTCGTCCGTCCGAAGCGATTTCTCCATAACCCTTGGGCCAAATCAAATGAAACTTACCATGTGAACTCCCTATGACAAAATGCCGATGTACTTTTCCCGGTTTTTGGATTTGAGGCCTCGTCATGGGAAAAGGGGACTTAAGGTTAAATATAGTTTTTCTCTAATTTCTCCTAGTCTAATGGTCAGAATTTGATGAAATTTCATATTTGAGTAGCAAATCAGATGCCCTTGACAATAAACTATTTAAAATTTGCGTATACAAAATATGTCATGCAAAAAGGGGGCTTAACATTTGTTAGCTTTATATTAGCTCTGCATGGCATATATTTATTGTGACAATGCCTTATTCGGGGAGCATTGTCCGTCTCTGACGGCTCTTGTAAAAATTCAAAGTGAAAGTTTTACATACACATGTCTGTATAACTGTAATAGCTTTTGTTTCTACAGATGCTATGAATTAGCACATGCTTTAGTTGCAATATCACTATCTAGGCACAGATTCATTTACATTACACTTTCATGTAATTTAGTGGTATTTTGACTTAGAATTCATTGTCTGACTCTTACAGCTCTTTTACTAGATCCCAGCTTCTATCTTTACTACGTATCACTGCTTTTAAACAAAAACCTTGTAACTGCAGCTTGTTATAAGCTGCAGTTACAAGGTATTTGTTGAGAAGTGATGATGTTTTACAAACACCATGTTTTGTCTAATCACCAGGCGCCTCCAGGGATGGCAGAATCTTACAGTGGGATATAGGAGTACCTGACTTCAATAATTATAAAGCTCCTAATTGGAGGTAGGATGGTGTAATGATTTATTCCTATAACCCTTTTCCATGTAAATGAGTGCCGTAATGACACTTTTTAATTTCCAATAAAAGGAAGGCTTTGGAAAATTTTGTTGAAAGTAAGAAAATTGCTTATGACCAGCAATTTGTTAATTTCCCACAATTTTTTCTTCCATAAAGGCCAAAAAAAGTTGGATTTCTTATATCTGAATGTTTAACTAATCTGAATGGCTAGTGAAAGTTTTGAAAGCGCAATTCATCATTGATTACACATCAAACCCTTTGTTGGTGCTCATTTGAGTTGTCATTGAGACAATTTCAGTGAGTACCCACAACATTTTGATTAATATTTACAAATTTAGAATGCCTTTTCCCCTTTCTATCTTTATCTCTGTATTACAGTAAACTTGCTAGCTTTTGCCTAGACAATACAGATGCCATAAGTATGGTTATTACACCAAAGTTGAACACATTACTGGCAGGATGTGAAAACTCATGCTTCGGGTGGAGGTTAGGCAGTCTTAAGGGAACAGAAAACATGTAAGATATTTGACCCTTTTTATACGCCCGAAGGGTGGTATTATAATTATGGCCCCGCTCGTCCATCTGTCCGTCCGTTAGCAATTTCTTGTGTGCGCAACTCCTCCTACAGTTTTGATCGGAATTTGATCAAACTCATTCACAATGAATCTCCATGGTGCCTAGTTGTGCATGCCGCTTACGGAATTCAATTTACTCTTTTCATTCTTGAATTATCTGCCCTTGAATTAAAAAAAATGCCCATTTTCTTGTGTGCGCAACTCCTCCTACAGTTTTAATCAGAATTTTATCAAACTTGCCACAATGACTTTCCATGGTGTCTAGTTGTGCACACTGCTTACGGAATTTAGATAACTGTTTTCGTTCTTGAATTATCTGCCCTTGAATTTTAGAAAAAATGTCCATTTTCTCAAAAATGCCTATTTTCTCCTTTGAGCAACTAATACAGTTTCAACCAGAATTTAATCAAACTAACCACAATGAATCTCTATGTTGTCTTGTTGTGCAAACAAAATTTTGATAACTTTTCATGTTTGAATTATCTGCCCTTGAATTGAAAAAATGGCCAATTTTACTGACAAGCCCCTCTCAGGCATATATGCGCCGCTCTGCGAAGCTCTTGTTTCCATTCTTTGAATGGGTCTCTTAAAAGACCCTGTTCCTTATGTTTTTTTCCCCCCAAATAGTATTAAAAAAAATCACAAAGTGTGAGATTATTATCTGTCAGCTATTTCACTGTATTTTCTGTTTCTAAATAAAGCAAACTTATGGTACAGTCAAGGGACATAATTATTCACCACCCTGCTGATTTTTATGCTCCCCGAAGGGAGAGCATATAGTCGCCGCTTCGTCTGTCCGTCCGTCCGTCCGTCCGTCATTCCGTCCGTCCGTCCGTCCGTCCGTCCGTCCGAAGTGATTTCTCTATAACCCTTGGGCCAAATCAAATGAAACTTACCATGTGAACTCCCTATGACATAATGCCGATGTACTTTTCCCAGTTTTTGGATTTGAGGCCTCGTCATGGGAAAAGGGGACTTAAGGTCAAATACACTTTTTCTTTAATTTCTCATAGTCTAATGGTCAGAATTTGATGAAATTTCATATTTGAGTAGCAAATCAGATGCCCTTGACAATTAACTACTTGAAATTTGCGTATAAAAAGTATGTCATGGAAAAAGGGGGCTTATCGTTTGTTAGCTTAATCTTAGCTCTGTATGGCATACATTTATTGTAACAAAGCCTTATTCGGGGAGCATTGTCCGTCTCTGACGGCTCTTGTTGCATAAATTTTGCGCATAATTTTAGACTAAAACTGATGTTAAATCCTCATTTTTAGCTCCACTGGCTGTGCGTCCATCTGTGCATCAACTTTTTCTTTAAACATCTTCTTCTCAAAAACTACTGGACCAATTTCAAGCAAACCTCACAGGAATTTTCCTTGTATGAACCTGTCCTAAATTCCTTCAAAAAAATAAATTCCGTGCAAAACTTGAATTTAAATTAATTAAATTAAACTAAATTTTCGAAAAATCTTTAAAAATCTTCTTCTCCAAAACTATTGGACCAATTTCAACCAAACTTCACAGGAATCTTGCTTGTATGAACCTCTTCTAAATTCCTTCAAAAAATTAAACTCGGTGGAGAACTTGAATTTTAATTAAATAAATTAAATTAAATTTTCGAAAAATCTTTAAAAATCCCTTTTCTCTAAAACTACTTGACCAATTTTAACCAAACTACACAGGAATCTTCCTTACATAACCTCTTCCAAATTCCTTCAAAAAATTAAACTCGGTGCCGAACTTAAATTTTGATTAAATAAATTAAATTAAATTTTCGAAAAAGCTTTAAAAGTCTTCTTCTCCAAAACTATTTGGCCAATTTCAACCAAACTTCACAGGAATCTTCCTTGCATGAGCCTCTTTTAAATTCCTTAAAAAAATAAATTCCGTGCAGGACTTGAACTTTAATTAAATAAATTAAATTAAATTTTTGAAAAATCTTTAGAAGTCTTCTTCTCCGAAACTATTCGACCAATTTCAACCAAACTTCACAGGAATCTTCCTTGCATGAACCTCTTTCAAATTTCTTCAAATAAATGAATTCTGTATAAAAATGAAATTTTAAAAGAATTAATTGACCTTAATTTTCAAAAAATCTTTAAAAATCTTCTCCTCCAATTCTACTGTATCAATTATAACCATACTACACAGGAATCTTCCTTGCATAAATCTCTTTCAAATTCCTTCAAAGATTTAAATTCTATGTGGAACTGAAATTTTAATTAAATAAATTGAATTAAATTTTCGAAAAACCTTCAAAAATGTTCTTCTCCAAAACGCCTGATTGGATTTCATTTTAATTTAGCCTAAATGTTTAATGTACAGTTCTTCATTTGATTCTGTGAAATTTTTTTTACATCGGATGAAAAACTAGACCTCTATTGTATTCCTTGAAGAATTTCCTAGTCTTAGAGTGTAAAGTCTAAAAGCCAGTGGAGCGTTACAGGGCCATCATGGCCCTCTTGTCTTACACACTACACAATATTTGATAATATTTAAAAGCATAACCAATTGCGGACAAAATCTGTATAAAAAACTTTTTTTAAATGGTTCCGAGACATGGTTGCTAGGCAACCCAAGAAAATCGGTGAAAATTTCTGACCAGCCTCCATAACATTGTTGCCATGGTAACATAAGATTCACAAAGAATATGATTTAATGAAAAATTGATCTACAATTGCCGGAATATCCATAAAGTTTCTTTTGAGAAACAAATGTTTGAAATTTAATTTTCGTGGCAGAAATACCAAAAATGCAAAATTAAAGTAGTCAATGGAGCGATGCATTTTTCTGTGGTAACTTGGTCAAATAAAATTGTAGTATTTTGTATGTAGCCATCCTATCTCATGAAAAATTTGTCACTTTTATATCTAGTATGTTGTGCATATTTTCATTTGCTTAGTTATCAAAAAAGTCACTATCTGTTGCCATGGCAACAAGTTTACAGAGAATTGTCAGAAATTTTCACTGGTTTTCTTATGTTGCTTAGCAACCGTGTCTCTAAGACATTCCAAAAGAAATTTCAAGCAGACTTTATCCGGTAATGTTTATACTTTTGAGTTATATCTATGTTTTTAGCTCGACTTTTCGAAGAAAATGAGAGCTTATACTGTCACCCGGGCGTCGGCGTTGGCGTCGGATTTGCAACAAAGGTTAAAGTTTTTTCAAACATCAATAACTTCCATACTATCAAAGGGATTTAACCCAAACTTGGAATACTTATTCACCATCACACCCTCTACCTTACTACCAGGGCCCATGACCCTGGCTCCACTATATTTGGAGTTATGCCCCCTTTATATTAAGCAACTTAGAAAGTCGAGCGCGCTGTCTTCGGACGTGTTCTGCTAAGTGAAAGAATAAAGGTTCTGTGACAGTTCTAGTCCAGAAAATCACTCAATTTTTCGATGAAAAATAGGTGGGTGGCGAATAATTATGTCCCATGAGTGTAGTATAGTTTTGTTAAGGGCAAATGATACTGCTTATTGAACGTAAAGCATGTATTAAAGTCGTCTAAAATGATAAAGAACATAATGACTAAATGTCGAGCTGTGTGAAATTCAAAGTTGGTGTTTCAAAAAAAGGCTGGGTTTGTGCTCCTGAAAGAAATAGTTTTGGAAAACATGAGGCAAAAGAAGAAAATGTTGTTGTCTTATTGAACAGCATGCTTCAAGCGCAGTTCTATTTGATATGCTATTGGAAATAAGTCACTGGAGGTGTAAATTTCACAAAGACATGGAGTGACGAACAGTTCTTTGACTGTTCATCACTACATTTTGGCTGACTTCGATTGGCGATAGTTCAAGTTATAGTTTAGCTGTTATGTCTATTTTATTAAACTCCGGTCTGTTTCAGACAATCAAAATATTTGTTGGTCTCGATAAATTTGTTGTATTGCGGTCAGAAAACATGGGGTATCTCAAACATGTAAATGTATTGACTGTAAGGGGGATTCTCAAAACTAAATCATTTATGGAAAAATACTCAAATATTGTTTTACTGTGTAAAATTGATTTGGAACTAATTTGATTTCCGACCTGATTGAAAGGATACAGTTTGGTCAATCAATTCGGCATGTACCACCATTTTGTCTTGTTTTCTTTTGTCTGAAATTTTGTGTGAAGTATATCTTTGTCATGATTCTGACAACTCTTTATTATAGAAAACCAGATTTTGAGTTTGTACACCCGAGAGAGCAGGATGAAATTATGGAAAAGAAAACAGTAGATAGTCTGTGTGTTCTACAAAATAAATACATAGGTAGGAGAAATCTTATTGGAAGCTTAAGTTTTAGCTTTATGTCTGTCTCTATGCAAGCATATACATGTATTAGCAACTTTACTACACTTTGAAACTACTGTTTGTATTTATACCGTAAAAACTATGCAATGTTGTAAAAGCAACTCCTTCTTTTCCCACATTTTTTTCCTCTAAAAAGGACCAAAAATATAAGAATTTATTCACTTGAAATTGTTGTCTGCAACAAATAAATTGTTTGTGGTTTGGGAATGAGTAAATCTGAATTAGAGGCCCATGTTGTAGATGATTTAGGCATTAAAACAACATGGGCAGTCCTAGCATGCACAGGTGCAATGCTAACCCTGTCTGTGATGTTCAGATCCCTGAAATATCTAGCATGTGCCCCTTTGATTGGTATATTTATACCCCCCACAACAAAGTTATGGGGGGGTATACTGGATTCAGGTTGTCCGTCCGTCTGTCCGTCCGTCCGTCCGTGGACATAATTTTGTGTCCTCTTCTCCTCCCACAGTTTTTGACCGATTTTGCTGAAATTTTAGCAGGTTGTTTCCTATCATATGAAGTTGTGCACCTGCAATTTTCATCTTGATCCAGGCAGTAGTTTCAGAGTTATGCCACTTTGAACTTTAGCACTTTTTCAGTGACAACGCGCTAATACCCCCCACAACAAAGTTATGGGGGGGTATACTGGATTCAGGTTGTCCGTCCATCTGTCCGTCCGTCCGTCCGTGGACATAATTTTGTGTCCTCTTCTCCTCCCACAGTTTTTGACCGATTTTGCTGAAATTTTAGCAGGTTGTTTCCTATCATATGAAGTTGTGAACCTGCAATTTTCATCTTGATCCAGGCAGTAGTTTCAGAGTTATGCCACTTTGAACTTTAGCACTTTTTCAGTGACAACGCGCTAGTGGGGGGTATTTGTCCGCTTTGCGACAGTTCTAGTTCAGTAAGTAAGTGTGTAGGGAGCGGGAGCCTGTATGTGTGGGATGTAGAACGCCATATTGAAGGTCAGAAGAAATCCAGAATAGCTGTGCTGATGTTGTTCTGATCCCTGAAATATCTAGCATGTGCCCCTTTAACCCTTTCCCAAACAAGACCTGGTTTTGACGTCCCTATTAGAAAAGGCTTGGGAAAACATTGAAACAAAAGAAGAAACTGCTGATAACCAGCAGTTTCTTCCTTTGTCTCAATATTTTCTAAGCCATATTTTACACAAATCCTATCTTTAATAACATCCATTTTGTCTTTTGTGGCAGTTTTGAAGTGGATCACCTTAAATACTGTCATTTGGGAAAGGATCAATTGGTATATTTCAGTAAGTAAGTGTGTAGGCAGCGGGAGCCTGTATGTGTGGGATGTAGAACGCCATATTGAAGGTCAGAAGAAATCCAGAATAACTGTGGTGATGTTGTTCTGATGCCTGAAGTATCTAGCATGTGCCCCTTTAATATGTATATTTCAGTAAGTAAGTGTGTAGGCAGTGGGAGCCTGTATGTTTGGGATGTAGAATGACATATTGAAGGTCAGAACAACAAATCCAGAATAGCTGTCTCCATGTTGTTCTGATGCCTGAAGTATCTAGCATGTGCCCCTTTAATATGTATATTTCAGTAAGTAAGTGTGTAGGCAGTGGGAGCCTGTATGTTTGGGATGTAGAATGACATATTGAAGGTCAGAACAACAAATCCAGAATAGCTGTCTCCATGTTGTTCTGATGCCTGAAGTATCTAGCATGTGCCCCTTTAATATGTATATTTCAGTAAGTAAGTGTGTAGGCAGTGGGAGCCTGTATGTTTGGGATGTAGAATGACATATTGAAGGTCAGAACAACAAATCCAGAATAGCTGTCTCCATGTTGTACTGATGCCTGAAGTATCTAGCATGTGCCCCTTTAATATGTATATTTCAGTAAGTAAGTGTGTAGGCAGTGGGAGCCTGTATGTTTGGGATGTAGAATGTCATATTGAAGGTCAGAAGAAATACAGAATAGCTGTGAAGCCACTGTACCAACTTAACTATGTCTCTGTAGAGGTGGATTATCTGTATGCCAGTACTTGTAGAGGTAATGATTTAATCCTTTCCCAAACGAGATGTTTTGATTTCCCTTATACAAAAGGCTAGTGTTGTAAAATCGGACTCAAATCATAATCGATAATCGAATTGAAACGGGAATTGGTTTCGATTCAATTATCGATTAATAATCGAAACTTAATTTTCTGTAATAAAACAATTTTGTGTTGATGGGTGTACCCAAAAAATCTAAAGTTTGTTACGCTGACAACAATAATTGTAAGTCTCTAGCAAAAGAAAGGTGCAAGCCAAGTGATTTTGTCTTCGATTTCATTGATTTTATTAAAGCTATACCATATTCATTTGAGTTTTGGTTTCCTACATATGCATTTCTTTCTTTCAATGTGTGTGTGTGGGGGGGGGGGGAGGGTAAGAGTCTTCCACAAGCCATATACATGAAACAAATTTATAATGTACTTCATAATTGTGATTTGTAGCCAATTTTCAAATTATTTTTTTTCTTTTCCATTTAAACAAAAGTATGGAGTGTCTGACTCTGCAATAAGTGTCTGCGTTTTAGTCCCATCCATTTACTCTAGTCCTTAATCAAAGAACAGCTGGACAATTTTTTGCATTTTAAGAGTTAAGGAGTTGGAGATAAATGATGCAGGTATCAAAAATTCAAATCTCTTTCCAAAATCCACATCATCTGTATCAAATAAAATGTATTGGTGTCGAAAACCGTATTTTTTGGTATACGGATTTAGGAATATATCCGGTAACTGGTACACTTGATTACGAAAAGAATGTCTTTAAAAAGCTCTATTTAGACTCTTTTGTTTGTTTTAAATGTCATAAATTGAAATGAGTGGTCTGCTTTGTAGTGAAATGGCTTTATTTGCCCATATTCCTTCCGTTACATGAATGTTTTTCTCCAAAATCATGGTATGAAAATGGTGCCGATGATCGCTAGAAACAATGGAATTTCGCCGCTGCCAAACATTTTATTACAGATTTATTTGATTATTAGCAAAATATGGTCTTTTTACACCCGAATTAATATCTGCAAATACAATTTCTGTCTAACATTTGGTTTACTCTTGATTCTTTCCTTTAAATGGAAGCTAAAAAACGAAAACAAACATTGCCATCAGTAATGGAGCCGATTTTCGGTAAAAACCAAAGACGTTAACGACATCGATTTATCATACTCATAATCGATTGTCGCCGATTTTGGGCTTCAACGACGATTAATCGATTATTTCCGATTATCGTTACAACACTACAAAAGGCTATGGAAAAAATTGAGGCAAAAGAAGAAAATGCTGATAATCAGCATTTTCTCCTTTTGCCTCAATATTTTCTGTACTATATTGTATACACTACCTTTATCAATATCTGTTTTGTCATCGGCAGCAGCTTTGGAAATTACCTCCCTTAAATGTTGCTGTTTGGGAAAGGGTTAATAGTTTAATATACAGTTAACATTTCGTCGGTGTAAATGCAAAACCTCGTATGTCGGTTCTGGCAATTTTCAAAGTACAAACTTGCATATCCAGTTAAGACAAATCTCGTAGGTTTTGGGATATTTAAAATTGTCAGTATCAATGACACATTATATGAGAACAATATGTCCAAATTTCAAGTAAAACCTTTCGGTTTGGGAAAAGTTATATCACATTTATCACCCCCCCTTTAAAATTTTCCGCAATCGAGATACGAGGTTTTGCATTTACAACGACGATTTGTATTGAAGTCGTCTCGAAAGTCAGAATGACTGTGAAGCCTCTATATCAGCTTAACTATGTATCTGTAGAAATGGACTATCAATATGCCAGTACTTGTAGAGGTGAAAAAGTTAAAATTAGAAATTTCAACATCTTTCTCTATTTGAACATATTTATGCATTATTATGCATACAGCTTCCTGGTTCTGCAGCCTAGTAGTTTGGTTGATGGCCTTAGAAGCTTGTAGACATTTGAAGTTTGATAAACAATAGGTTTAACCCTTTCCCAAACAAGACATGGTTTTGACGTCCCCAATAGAAAAGGATTGAGAAAACATTGAAACGAAAGAAGAAACTGCTGATGACCAGCAGTTTCTCCTTTTGTCTCAATATTTTCTATGCCATATATTACACAAATCCTATCCTTAATAACATCCATTTTGTCATTTGTGGCAGTTTTTAATTGGATCGCCCTAAAATTTTGCTGTTTGGGAAAGGGTCAAAACGCAAATACCCCCTCTTATCTGAAGCTCTGTAATATCCTTTTGAACATTTTACAAACATCATTTGTCTTGAACCATTCATCATCTATGTTGGATGAACATTTAGCAAATGACTTGCTTGATTGGATGTTGTGTTTGTACCATGGCATGCAATGCCAGAAACATATCAATTTCTCAGCGCAAAATGGTTGTAACTGCCTATAAACATATAGGCAGTTACAACCGTTTCGTGCTGAGCCATCGATATGGCTAAGTGCTTTTCCTTTAGTATTATACATGTAACTGAAAAATTGTTGAACATTTTGTTAAACCCCATTATATTAATGCTTCACTGTATTACAGATAACCTAATAGTGGGTGATGATGAGGGTAATATACGTCTTTATAACCTGAAACAAGCTTTACAACAGAAACAGCATAAACAAGATACACTCTATCAGGCATCATGTGTAAGTCTATAGTCATTCAGTCTAAAATCTTTCACAAATATGACCTGGTATATGCTCCTTTGCTTTAATATTTTCTTTGCTTTTATATGCACAGATTCTATTATAATTGATGTGCTTAATAATTTTCATCATTTACAGCAGCTTTCAAATTAGACCAGCTTGAATGAAATTTTGCTGTTTGGGAAATACTTTACTCTTTACCAAATGACAGATTTTAAGGATGGACCAAATTCAAAGCTCCTACAGACAATGGTGTTGATAATAGGATTTAAGTAAAATATAGCACAAAATATTTAGACAAAAGGAGAAAATACTGGTTTGCAGCATTTTCATCTTTTGTCTCAATGTTTTCTTTAGCAGTTTCTACAAGTTGGTCTGTGTACAAATCTTTGCAGAGCATAACTCAAAAGTATTAAAGGTATAATCATGAAACTTCATAGGTTGTAATATTTTATTGTGGAGATGTGCAGTGCAGAAGAACCGTTACTCTACCAATCATGTTTTGGAGTTATTGCCCTTTATTGACAAAAATGCTTGTCAGGACAAATTTAGTGCAGGGGGTATTTTATCACCTAGATTTCTAGTTCATCATATCAAGAGTTAACTTAATCCTTCTCATGCTGTTCACATCAATTTACCGTAGTAACCAAAGCTTTGGCAGGCTGTATAGACTAAGATCAGCCTGCACAGACATGCAGTCTGATCTTAGCCTACACAGTCTGCTTTCTTCTCCATTATTGTGCTGAAAAATTGAGATAATCTCATTGAAATGTCTCTTAATAGTAGTATGTTTGAAACAAAATTTACAGTCAGCTGGACAAGGGTTAATGTGATTTATTTTGTTTGACAACTAGATTCTGAGGAACCCTGAAGCAGAAGTAGAGCCAAAGTTTGCCAGTACCATGAAGGATGTTACAGAAGATCAGGTGGGTTACCATTCATTAATTAGACATTCTCTGAGAAAAAAAGCTGCTGTCATCCCATTTTCAAACTACATTGAGTTAATGATAGTTCTATTTACAGGAAACAATAAAGTTAGTGAGCCGCTGAAGGCTTGGTTAGAATGTTGTGGTAGTACTGGTATTAGAAATGACAGGAATCCATGGTCAGATGCTCAAGCTGCTGTGATATTACCATGGCAGTGAAAGAGGTGTTAAAACCCAATCAAGCAATCAATCAATGTTCTTAAAGATAATTAAAAAGACATTTATAGAGCCCCGCCTTTGGTGAGCCTAACTTAGCTGTCACAATTTCTGGTTAGATCTATACAAGACCATACATACTTGCAACTTCAATCTTCATGGCATAACCTCCCTAGCTAATAGATAGAGATGCTCATCCAGGTCATTTATCATGAGCTATACTACTTTGAGGTGTTACGAACGAGTTCCACTTTTCAGGATATGGTGATCAACTGTGTGGCGTTGAGTTCGAACCAGAAGTATCTAGTGTGTGGCACAGATAATAACCTGGTTTGTGTGTGGAAGAGAGTCTGTAAATAAACAACAACACTTATTATGAGGCGTTTATGTTATATACCAGGTCATTTATCGTGAGCTATACTGTGAACATTTCAGGATATGGTGATCAACTGTGTAGCGTTGAGTTCCAACCAGAAGTACCTAGTATGTGGGACAGATAATAACCTGGTTTGTGTGTGGAAGAGAGTCAGTACATGAACATGGACTTGCTACGAGATCTTTATGTTTTGTGACACAATGATTAAAGATGTGGTTAACCCTTAACCCTTTCCCAAACAAGACCTGGTTTTGACGTCTCTAATAGAATTGGCTTGGGAAAACATTGAAACAAAAGAAGAAACTGCTGATGACCAGCAGTTTCTCCTTTTGCCTCAATATTTTCTATGCTATATTGTACTCAAATCATATCTTTATCTTCATCCATTTTGTCATCTGGAATAGCTTTCAAATAGGAGAACCGCAAAAAAATTTTTGTTTGGGAAAGGGTTAACCCATTATCAAATGACAGTAGGCTCACTAAATGTTTGAAATTAGTATCAGAAAATGTTTCAAAAGTCATGTGCATGAGCGTTGCTCTCACCATCTTGTCTTTTAACACAGTATATTGAAATGTTTAAACCAGTATTTGGTTTCTTTCGTACACAAATAATAATAATCTAGTTTTGTGTTTGTTAGAACACTGACTAGTACAACAACACAGACTTCTTATAATTATTTAATTATGTTTTAATTCTTTACCATTTTCCAAGTGGCTGACTAGAGCATTTTTGAAGCTACTGCGCAAGACAAATAGATTGTTGTTTAAATATGAATAAAAAAATATTTAGGCAAAATGAGAAATTGTTGATAATTGACATTGATTATCACTGTTGGCTTCTTTTGCCTTAAGGTAAGGCCTGGGTAATGTACTTCCTGTATGATTGTTATATTTCGATTTATTCAGTGACATGCAGAAGTCCTAGCATTTTTAAAGTACCATTAGATGCAATATCGCCTGTTTCCGCAAAAAACGGAAATAATTGAGCGTGCTCAGTTTTCCGGGGAATATTCTGAAAATGTTTCTAAATTGTATAAAGAGTAGGCAAAAAACCTAACAAAAGTCAAAAAGTTCAAATGTTGAGAGCAATGAAAATTACTTCCCGTTAAAATTGTCTTAGAATCGTTTAAAATCGTCTATTCGCACCATACAGATTTCGTTCTGTAACTGCTTACACAAGCCTTACCTTAATATTTCCCCAACTGTAGGGAAGTCAAAACACATCTTTGTTGTCAAAAAGTTTTTTTCCCAATTGATATTGGTCTGATGTTTCGTTGTTTTGGAGTCCTGCTTACTGAAAATAGCATTGCATGAATGTTGATATTTGAAATTAATGTGTCATTTGAAATAAGCTGATTTTACCATGTTTTATCTAGATTGATCAAAACAAAAATAATAGTGAGCTGATTTTGTAGTCATTATTTTAGACAATTTTGTTAAAGATTACATGAAGAATTCTTGTTTTATGCATTTTGAAATTTTAAAGTTTATTGGATTTACTATCAACAAATTTCTTTTGTATCATTTTTCGATTGAGCTCCATGATTTTGCATACTTGATTTTTATGCCCCCATATCAAGAGATTGGGGGCACCTTGTTTTACTCATGTCCGTCCGTCTGTCTGTCAGAAAACTTAACACTTTGCCATTTCATCCAAAAGTATTTGACATACAAAGCTGAAATTTGGTATGTAACTTCCTTTCAATGATATCTATCTGTTTCATGCAATATGACCTCCCTGAAGGTCATCTGGTAACCTTTATCAACCCTAAACATGAAAACTTGTCTTTTCGGGGGCATTCATGTTTCACAAACATATCTTGTTCTGGAATTGATTTTGTTTCATGACTATGTACTTTGATTATGTGTAAATCTATTTCATAGGGTAAAACTGTTGTAAGTTCAAATCATTTTCAGGATCTCCACACAATGATTTGAAGCTGTAGTCACAAATTGTATAAGCATTGTTAAACCTTCAAATACTTTGTGATTATGAAAAAAATATGAATAAAGACATAATGGGAAAAGAAGAAATTGCTCATTTTGAGCAATTTCTTCTTTACCCATAACATCTTTTACACAATTATTACATCTGAAACTAAAGAAATGCTATATTGATCAGATTTTGACATGAAAACGCTCAAAATGCCTCTTATTTTGTGACTATTTTTAAGAAATTAAGCTGTGGGGTACTTTTGAAGCTGTAGGGGCTTTACTCTGATTTGCTTAAAGCCGTATTTGGGTCCCTACAGCTTTTTTGGCTGAGGATAACACTGATTCTTTAAACATTTGCAATAGTTCTGCACTAAGTCCTAAAATTGTAATACATGCTACATGTATTAAGTGTGTTTATATTATGCCTTGTTCAAATATTCTCATAGATCTTTGTGTTCAAATTTATACTTGATTTTTAATTGAGATATTTTGTTTTAGGAATGATAAAATTAGTATTTTATGTTTTATTTTTATTTCACAAATAAAGGAATGTATTGACCTTGGATCAAATATTTACATAATGTGTTCAATTTTGATAATGATTTGTTATGAAAATCTTTGATTTTATAGAAATGATTAAATGTTCAGTTCTTGTTTATACATATTTTTCTTCCTTTTCTTATTTTGATTTTCATATATCAAATGTACTTTCATTTGTAGCAGGTAACCCATAAGGCTGATTACCCTTTTATGGTGTCCCGTTAACCCATTTGCACACAATGACTCTTTTTTACTCCCCACAAGAAAACATTGGAAAACATCATGGAAAATGAAGAAAACGCTTGTAGCAAGCAATTTCTTCATTTTCCATAATGTTTCTACCCAAAAAAAGACAAAGAAATGTAAATTTTCATCCATTTGAATTTGGCATCTGCAGCTTCTTTGAAATTGGACAAGTCTTAAACATTGCCGTTTGTACACTGTAGACCTACACTGCGTCCTTTCCGCCGTCTGTCGGTCTTGACGAACGTTCTCCCGCTTACGTGTACAGTCACACAACCGAGGAAAACGAAGGACTAGCTGTATACAAACGATTCCTGTGGGTGTGTATACCTAAGCAATTTCCCCAAAAATTGCTGTTGCGCGAATCTAATTAGGGCAGACTACACTAAGGTAGAATACCCGTAATGTGTAGCCATTTTGAAATTCATAAAACATCGAATTTTTTCGAGTGGTGTCGTTACGTATCCGAATTTATTCAGGCGCGGTCGTAAACATTCGGCGGTGGAAAGTTCCACCGCCGAATGTTTTCAACGTAGCCCGAATAATTCCGACGGCGCGCTAATCTGATTAGGGTGGACTAGCTTAAAGACACTTTCATAGCGGAAAGCACGAGTTATGATCTGTTTCTAGATTAGCAATGAATTAATTACTTATATTGTAAGGACCCATTTTCAAGAGCTCGGCTCGGTAAGAACAACTATTGCGCTAATATAGACTGATTCTATCTGTTTTACCTGATACGTAAATCGTCGGTGTTTACCTGATAAAATCTCGTAACCACGGCTTCGATCAAGCTGTAGTTGCGAGGTTTTAGAATTATACCGGGGAAATACTATTGTTTGTCCGAAATTACATCACGTATGAATTAGTTCCCTATTGTGTTTTAGAAGCACATCTGTGATTTTGAACCAAAATACGACAACGGTATTGTATGTGGAATAGAGATAGGCTCGTAGAAAGCAGTTTCGGATGAACATATTTTCTGATTGCAGAATACGGGTGCCCAAACAATGAATTTACCCTTTCCCAAACAGCAAAATTTCAGGGTGGTCCAATTTGAAAACTGCTCCAAACAACAAAATGGATATCACTAAAGGTAATATTTGTGCCTAATTTAGGACAGAAAACATTGGGTCAAACGGCCTCGCTGTTTTCCCAAGCCTATTCTGTCGGGTACGTCAAAATAAGGTCTTGTTTTTGGGAAAGGGTTGAAAAATTCAAACTGTTTAATTTCAGTTGACGAGCATGGGCGCATGTAGAACTCGTAGGTTACATCGAAACTTTGTCTCCGTGAAGTTGAATTTATTCAATCATTGAATGATGCTTCAGAAATCTTTATGGCCACCAATATGAGTAGACCTGACCGTATTACAAAAAGTGGGAACTAACTGTTGGAAAAAAATGGGGGGGGGGGTGCTGAGGACCATAACATATTCACGGTGGGGATTGTGCATGATGGGATGGATAACGACTACCGACAATAGGGAAAGATTTTATCAAGTAAACCGTGACGTAATTTCGGACAAATAAATAGTATTTCGTTGGTGTTGTTATAAAATTTCGTAACTACGGCTTGAATCAAACCGTAGTTACGAGATGTTATAACAACACCGACGGTTTATCAAAACATAACGGTAAACTCAGTCTATTTTTTGCACAAAATTTGATGCCAACTCGCCTCGCTTCAGGTAAGACATTTTGCAATAACTCTGTTATTTCTGTATCAATTTTCAAGCGGTTTGCTGCATGTACCCCGCCTTATCGAGCTCTTTCATCGGATGTATGACATATCAGATAACTCATGATACTTTTTCCAAAATATTGTCCCAACCGACCAGAAAGCGAAATGGTAACGACTACGGCCAAATTAACCACGCTTCAGGTATGAATTTGTGCAATAACTTTCTTATTTCTGCGTCAATTTTCATGCAGTTTGTTGCATGTACTCCGTCTTACTGAGCCCTTTCCTCAGATGTATTACTTATCGGGAAACTCCTTGTACTTTTTCTCAAAAATCGATCCCAATCGACTAGAAAAAGAGCCTGAATTTTTTGTCGTTTTTCTGGTCGGTTGGGATCAATTTTTGGACAAAGTACAAAGATTCTACAAACAAGTCATTTATCCGAGGAAAGAGCTCACTAATGCGGGGTACAGGCAACAACCCGCTTGAAAATTGGAGCAGAAATAAGAAAATTGTTGCACAATTTCTTACCTGAAGCGAGGCAAAATTTGTCCGTATACTCCATATTCGTTATCCATCCCATCATGCACAATCCCCACCGTGTATTCGCTGTTCTTACTGGCCTGTAGGTCACGGATAAATACGGCGAGATGATAAGCGGCAATGGGAAACTTATAATCCGACTGAACAATGATAAGAACAGACGATGTAGGTCAAAATTAATAGAAAAACAATCCTCTGTAGAATGATCTTTCGAACATTGACATAGATAAAAACTAGAAAAACACTGAAATGTGTCGAAAAAAACTTTTTAAAATTTCTTTTGATATCAATTCGCTAAATAAAGCCTATTCTAGCTGAAAGTGACGTGGCTTTTAGGTCTCTTTTAACAGGAGAGTTTTAGTTATAAAACGCGGTGTCAACCCAATCACACCAAAATACAGATCAGTCTAGGTGACAACACGGATACTTATGTGAGGAAGGTGCTTGGTTTTAGCTGTCACCATGACTACGGGACTAACACACTGGGGTGATATTTTAGTGGTGATTGTGTATTTTGTTCTCGTGCTGGCAGTCGGCTTGTGGGTAAGGCTTGAGTTCTTAAATTTAACCTTTTTTCAAACGACAGCATGTAAAGCTGACGTAATTTGAAAGTTGTTGCGGACTTCAGAATTAATATCAATGAAAATAGAATTTGGGTAACACCATAACACAGTGAAAATTGAAGCAGAAGGAGAATGTGCCGAGTATAATATTGACATCGATTGAACGGTCCCTACAAATTCACCATACATTATTACTGATAGATAAAAATCAACAAATCATAAGTAGCAATTAACACATACAACGATTTATGGTGATTCTCAAGTTGGGCCTAAGAAGGATTCTGCTTATTCGGATGACACCAAGTCAAGTGTATAGTTCAAGGTCATGCATATTGCTGTTTACCAACAAAAACCTCGTAACTGTAGCTCAAAACAAACTGCAGATACAATGTTTTTGCGCGCTCGCCTTTCACCAACAATAATTCTATACATTACAGAGTTTACGCCGTCCTAATCGAGACACAGTACAGAGCTACTTTCTGGCTGGACGGTCAATGACTTGGTTGCCGGTAAGTCGTTGGTTAGGCTATTTTGTAAAATGTCGTTACTACAGCTTCAGTAAGAATCTGTGTTCTTGATAGATCTGTAAGCTAAATCTTTTATTTTCAAATTGTCGCACTGTAATTGTGTTTCACTGTTATGACAGAAGAAATAAGATAATGAAGGAAATCTTGTAAAATTTATCATAAAGCTTTCAAAGTTTGCGTTCAACTCTCAATGCTCTCTTATTATAAAACGTTTAAGGACGACCCTGTTCATCTTGTTATGATAATCGTTTCGTCGGTGTAATTGCAAAAACCGTTAGGCCTACTCCAGCTTGTTTAAAGCTGGAGTTACGAGGTTGTGCAATAACACCGACGGTTTGCTTTCTTCACTAGGTCGGTGCCTCGCTGTTCTCCAGCAACATTGGTAGTGAACATTTTGTGGGTTTAGCTGGGGCCGGGGCTGCTAGTGGACTAGCTATTGTACTGTATGAATGGCTGGTAAGTAGCAGACTTTTCTGTCTGTCATGCAAACTGATCGTTATTGCTGACAAACTATAAACTATATGTCTTAAAGTTATATATTTCCCCACCATATTCATTTGTCAGGCTACAAACGTTTTTGTATGTTTAATGCATTCAGAAATATGTTATGTTATATTATGTATAACCAAACATTTTTTGTTGAAAACTTTCCCTCAAAACTTTTCCAAATGACAAAATTTTAGCCTTAATTTGAAAACTTGCAGACAAAATGTGTTGTTATCAAAATAGAACTTATGTAGGTTATATAGAAAAGAAGGGAAATTGGGATGTCATTCAATAGATTCATCCTACAATCTCCAACACTGATATAATTTATGTGACCTGTCACGCTAAAGGGGACATTCGAGGAAGTGTGAAAAATGTCGATATGCAGTTCTGCACTGAAATTAATGATGGGTCATCGTGGTAAAGTGTATGGTTTGAATCGTTTTTAGAATCTTGAAAGCGTTTATTTGATAGTCCAGAGGGAAAGGTCATCGACGATGACCCCAACCGGGTGGGCCTCAGATGTTACTGAAAATTTAACACCGGATTTAATCAAATTCCATGTAACTAAGTAAATCATATGATTGGTCCATCTATATTTCGATTGACAGGGACGATGTCAATTGCAATGAGTTTTGTGCTAAAATAGACTGGGCCGTTATGTATTGATAAACCGTCGGCGTTGTTATTAAATCTCGTAACTACGTACCTATGTATAATAGATTCGCTATTAAACGAGAAAAATTTCAGTTGTTTTGATAAAGCAATTCAACTGTAAAAATTCTCGTTTAATTGTGAATCTATTATAATATGTATGTACAATAGGCTGGAGGCCTGAAATGTATAAATAAACGAATTGAACTACGGCTTGAATAAAGTCCTAGTTATTAGATGTTATAACAACACATACGAAATACAATTGTTTGTCCGAGAATACGTCACGGTTAACCGGATAAAATCGTTCCCTATTGCCATACACCTAATTTTTTCAGGCTATGCCATTATTAATAGTACTTGCATGGCTCTTTATACCAGTTTATATAGCTGCAGGGGTAAGTTTGTTTTAACCATTTCGAAATAACAATATTTCAGACTGTTCCGAATTCAAAGATGATGCAGACGACAATTTCAAGTGAATGGAATTCAACAATCTTTGGTCTTTCAGGGTAGAAAATATTGTGGGAAATGAAGAAATTGCTTGTCCCAAACAATTTCTTTATTTCTCACAATGTTTTCCAATGTTTTTGTAAAAGGGGCGTCAAAAGACGTCATTATGTGGGAATGGGGTAAATACGTAGACGCTAGGTCCTTATTACACACAACGTAACGTATTATGTTAAAGAGCATATAGGCATAAGAGCAACCTGTGACGATTCCGGTAATGTGTATTTCCTTGCATTGGGGGGGGGGGGGGGCATAACGCTGCTGTTCAACAAAAACCTCATAACTGCAGCTTAGAAAAAGTTTTTTGTTGAAAAGCCACTAAAAACAATCTGCTACCTGCTGCTATCGTTACAAGTAGTATAGATATACATGTATATAAATTGATACAGTATCGTATCGTCGCTTATCAACAAAAAACCTCGTAACTGAAGCTTGTTTTAAGCTGCAGTTACGAGTTTTTATGCTCCCCGAAGGGAGAGCATACAGTCGCCGTTTCGTCTGTCCGTCCGTCCGTCATTCCGTCCGTCCGTCCGAAGCGATTTCTCCATAACTCTTGGGCCAAATCAAATGAAACTTACCATGTGAACTCCCTATGACAAAATGCCGATGTACTTTTCCCGGTTTTTGGATTTGAGGCCTCGTCATGGGAAAAGGGGACTTAAGGTTAAATACAGTTTTTCTCTAATTTCTCCTAGTCTAATGGTCAGAATTTGATGAAATTTCATATTTGAGTAGCAAATCAGATGCCTTTGATAATAAACTATATAAAATTTGCGTATACAAATTATGTCATGGAAAAAGGGGGCTTAACATTTGTTAGCTTTATATTAGCTCTGCATGGCATATATTTATTGTGACAATGCCTTATTCGGGGAGCATTGTCCGTCTCTGACGGCTCTTGTTAGTATCACTGGCCGTCAGGCCAGCGGGCTATTGTCATGGCGGTGTGTCCGTCGTGCGTCCGTGCGTCCGTCCGTAAACTTTTTCTTTAAAAATCTTCTTCTCAGAAACTACTGGATGGATTTCAATCAAACTTCACATGAATGATCCTTGGGTGACCCTCTCTCAGATTCCTTCAAAGAATTGTGATTGAAGTAGACAGTCTAGAGTTATCTGCCCTTGAATGTCAAAAATGGCAGTTTTGACTTTGTTTTCACTCCAGCAACTACAAATATTGACCAATCAAGACAAAACTTAGACAGAATGATGGTGACTATATGATCTTGCCTGGGTATAATTTTCAGTTTGGTCAGAAGTTTACATCATGAGTTATGGGCCCTTGAAATTGACAAAATTGCCATTTTCGGCTCCATTTTGACTTTATTTTCTCTCTAACAACTACAAATATTGTGTAATGAAGACAAAACCTGCACAGAATGTTGGCGACCATAAGATCTTGCCTTGGTAAAATTTACAGCTTGATTTTAATTTTACATCATGAGTTATGGGCCCTTGAAATTGACAAAATTGCCCCTTTCAGCTTAATTTTCACCCTTACAACCATAAGTATTAACTAATCAATACAGAACTTTCACAGAATCTTACCGACCATGCGATCTTACATGCTTGTAATTTTCAGCTTGGTCATGCATTTGCTTGATTGCGCAGCCTGAACTTTTGAAATTCCATTCAACAAGACAAACAATCAGGCATGTGGAGCGGTTCCAGACCGCCAGGGCTGTCTAGTTTGCTGAAAAGCAGCGGTACATTTTTTTTTACATGTTTGAATATTCTACTAATTACCGATAGTCTGAGTTCCTTGTCTCCCCGGATTCTCTTATAGTATAGATCCGGAGACATTATGTTGATAAGTTCTCTCATTTCCTTAATTAGTAACAAAAGTTTCGATTATATAAGGTATATCGCTTTTTATCATCCCTTACCTTTCACTTTCCCTACACTAACATTACTTAAAGTATACTTTTATCTTTTTTAAAATCAGCTTCATTTTTACCTTTTTCACCACTTTCTTCCTTTTACTTTGGCACTGACAGCGCAACAGCACGTAATACTCGGAAGAGGGTGCTGCAGGATGTGAATATAGAAAGAAAGACCTCGTAACTGAAGCTGAAAACAGGCTGCATTTATGGGGGTTTTGTTGAAAATCTTTGACATGTCTTGCATTTTTAAAAGGTCTACACAATGCCGGAGTACATGCAGAAACGGTTTGGTGGAACCAGAATAAGACTATACCTCAGTATACTAGCTGTTATACTCTATATTGTCACAAAACTAGCGGTGAGTCTAAGTATTATGTAGAGCAAGCGCATTTAGAGCTCGAAGACGTTGCCGAACTAAGAAGAAATGTAAATATACGAGATGTTGTTGCCGCACTAGAATAAGTATCTTTCAAGCCTCTCTAATTTAGAAATATACAAGCCGCATCTCTATGATGACTAAAGCAAACAAACCTTAGATCTAGTTGCAACGAAAATAATTGATATCCTTGCGCCATTTATGTTTATATTGCCTTTTTAAACATAAAAATAGATCCCAGACCTTCTACCAAAGCTTGATTTTACAGAAATGAGTTGTTCTGAATGACAAGATGATATGTATAATACAAACACAGATTTGGGCAGGAGAAGTGCATTCGTTCCCAGAGGCCTGTTTCATTAAAACGTTTAAGACGTGACTAACCGATGTTTTACGAAACGATTCATCAACAGTGGCATTACCTAGGTCTTGATTGAAGGGGCGATACGCGACTGTCCTAAACGTGTAGTAAGATATTGGAAAGACAAGAACACGTCTTAAATGTTTTGATGAAACTGGCCCCTGCTCAAATAAATCCATTTCAGGTGAGTATATTTGCCGGAGCCCTGTTTATACAGCTATCTTTGGGATGGAACATGTATCTATCTATAGCTCTGTTGTTACTTGTGACCGGGCTGTTTACAATATTAGGTAAGCTGTCTCTATTTATATAGCTATCTCTGGGACATGTATCTATCTATATAATAGCTCTGTTGTTACTTGTGACCGGGCTGTTTACAATATTAGGTAGGATGTCCTTCATATTGATCACCAATCATTTATTGATTGGAAGTGCATAAATACATGTATCAACATATTTAGAGACATCACATACCCTTTACATTCTTTAAAAAGACATTTCACAAATATTTTTTAATAAAGTTTACTTTTATTTGTACCTGAAAGAGCATAATTATTTTCTTATGAAAATTATGACAAAGAATAAAGCCAAAATATTGTGCCGTTTACGAGAAATATATTTATTATATTTCTTTGTTAAAATTAAACGAATTGATTGTATACAGGGGTTCAGATGTATATGGAATTTGTCATTTCCATTTCTGTCTCAGCTTTACAGGCGTGTGTTTCGCTTTTCAGCAATAACTTCTAAAAACTTAAAGCATTTATACGCATTAATCAACATTGGCATCAAAACATTCTTTAACTAGAAAGACCTGAAGGTCTTGAGTCGCTCCACAGGCCTGAATTTCTTTTAATATCAAATCCAAGTTTTGACTAGATTTTTGAATACTTATGGTTCTTACAGCAAAAAAAAAGTCAAAAGCAGCAATCATGTGGTCCATGCAAACAGAAAGTAAATGATTGACTAATATTTTAGGGATGTTAGAGCGATAATAAAATTGAAAACTGTGATTTTGCCAAATTCAAAGACAAATAATTCAGTATGTATATTTAAAATCAAATCGAAAATTAAACACATGCAAGATGTTATGGTCACTATCATTCTGTTCAAATTTTGTCTATATTAGTCAATATTTGTGGCTTCAAGAGTGGAAAAAGTGTCCAAAAACTGAAATTTTGTCAATTTCAAGGGCACATAACTCCGATTGTAACAGTGCAATAATGTTGAAAATTACACATAAGCAAGACCTTGTTGTCAACAAGATTCTTTCCAAATATCATCTTGATTGGTTAACATTTGTGGTTGTTAGATTGAAAACAAAATCGAAAATGGCAATTTTGTAAAATTCAAGGGCACATAACTCATGATGTAAGATTTCGATTAAACTGAAAATTACACTCAGGCAGCATATAATGCTTTTATATATTCTGTCCAAGTTTTGTCTTGATTGGTTAATATTTGTAGATTTTAGAGTAAAAATAAAGTCAAAACCAGCAAAATAGAGCCGAAAATGGCAATTTTTGGCAATTTCAAGGGCGCATAACTCATGCTACAAAATTCAGATCAAGCTGAAATTTTTACCAAGGCAAGATCTTATAGTCAGTATTATTCTGTCAAAGTTTTGTCTTGTTTAGTCAATATTTGTAGTTGCTAGAGTGAAAACAAAGTCAAAATACAGCTGAAAATGGCAATTTTGTCAATTTCAATGGCATATAACTCATGATGTAAAATTCAGATCACGCTGAAAATTTTACCAAAGCAAGATCTTGTAGTTAGCATGATTCTGTCAAAGTTTTGTCTTGATTGTTCAATATTTGTAGATTTTAGAAGAAAACTAGTCAAAACCTGCTATTTTTGACATTCAAGGGCAGATAACTCAGGTTATACTTATTCAATCCATATTCTTTGAAGGAATCTGAGAGAGGGTCACCCAAGGATCACACCTGTGAAGTTTGGTTGAAATCCATCCAGTAGTTTTTGAGAAGAAGATTTTTAAAGAAAAAGTTTACGGACGCACGGACGGACGCACGACGGACACACCGCCATGACAATAGCCCGCTTGCCTGAAAGGTCAGCGGAGCTAAAAATTAAATTGGAATGTGGTGTCTCTTTAAAGCAGGCTGACCGGTAGACTAAGAATGATGCACATATCTCAATCGTGATGGGATTTGTAGTTAGATACATGTAGAAATAGTCTCCAATATTGTTGTTGTATATTAGACCGAGTATTGCGATAGCCTGTCATTCATATCCTCACATGAAAATTAATATTACGTCCATAAATGTATTTTTTAAATAAACTTGGAAAATTGTTCTCTTCAAATCTACTATTATATGTAATCCAATATTTTCTGATTGTTAAAAACTCGCCATAATCTATCCGATACCACCAAACCCACTTCAGCTGTTATTTAAATAGTGGGCTACTGCACACACCCGGGCGTTGACATAATCTTTTGATTAAGGTTTCTTTTATCTATCCCTGGCCACAACTAGTTTTCAACTTGAATCTCACTACACACGCAACGATTTAGACAACTGTAAGCCCTATGTCCATTCGACTACAGCTAAAGTTGTAGTTACGAAGAATTGACATAAGACCAGTGTGTTTATTGTTTGTAGGTGGCCTAGCTGCTGTCATGTACACAGACACGTTACAGACTGGTATCATGTTGATTGGCTCCGTGACACTGGCTAGTATAAGTATGGTTTCCACGCTATAGCAGGATTCTAACTATCAAACAAACTTGCTATCAAGCCAGTCCTACCCAAAATGAGATTCACGTTGGAATTATTCGGGCGATGTCGTAAATATTCGGCAGTGGAACGTTCCACTGCCGAATGTTTACGGCGTTGCCCGAATAAGGTCGGATATGTTAACGAATGTTCACGATGTCGCACGAAAAACTCCCTCGTTCTTGAATCTCATTAGGGGTGAACTAACATTTAGGTGACATAACGATGACGTAATGTTCAGGGATATTTCTATAAATTTTGGAATAATGCACTTCAAATTGATAAGTCAGTGTATTTCAAAACAAATATGAAACCAGCAAAAAAACCCTCACTATTTCATACTTCTACTAGACTTGTGACAGTCTGATAAATAGAGATTTTGAAGTCAAACAATGACATTAAAAGAAATTACAAGTCTCTGATTCTCTTATTTATCAGAATATTCAGACCAAGGAAAGATAATTTACTATAATTCTGAAGGTTGTTCATGGTTGCGTACCTTGGTTTTTTGGACATAACATAAATATTCAGAATCTGACACCAGACTATACTTCTACCCGTCTTGTCATTTTGTAAAGCTACATTTTTTCCTATGTTTTCATGTCAAACATCATTATACTTTAAAAAAAATCTAAATAGAAAACAGTTCAAATAATTGCCCAGTCAAATCAAAGTCGGAGTAGGCCTACTATCAAACACTAAAGGTTCCAAGTTACATTAATTGATATCTGGAAAATTTCAGGTCTATCAAAGATCGGGGGTTATGATCAGCTGAAGATCCTGTATATGAACGCCACAGCCAGCGTACAGAGCGAAAACAGCACGTGTGGTTTACCGCGCCATGACGCCTTCAGTGTATTACGTCATCCAGTCACGTCTGATAACCCATGGCCGGGATTAGTGTTACATATACTGTTTGGTTGTATGTGGTACTTCTGTTGTGATCAGGTAGGAACAAACTTTCTTATGGCGCACCATATGAGTCAAAAGTCTTTATTTAGCATGCGTGCGTAAACTTTACGCGTGCAAGCTCAATAAAGACTTTTGACCCATTTGGTCCGCCATACTTTCTTGACAACGATATCTGTGGTACTTCTGGGCTGCGTTCAGTAGACAAACAGTTTCTGTTAGCAAACGTTACCAACATTCGCAACTTCTTTGACCCAAATTTGACAGAATTGACCGAGTAGGCCTATTCCGAATGTAACGGCTAACTGTTATCTAACGTTTTGTCTTACTGAACGCAGGGCTGTTGTGATAAAGTAGAAACTCCGGGGATTTTTAGCGATCTTTATGTTTTAGGACTCTATTAAATATTTTTTATATACAAACGTCGATAAAAATCCCCATGGAATGAAAAAGCTTTCTAGACACTGGCATGTCTTTACTGCCACCTTTCCATTGATATGTTAGACAGATTGATTGAATGTGGGAGGGGGAGGGGGCTTCAAGGGCTTAAGACGGCTTACAGCAATTTCTCAGTCATATTTCGGCAACTGATGTCCTAACCACGTATTCATGGCGTTCACAGTAGGCTACTAGCACACTAAACACAACATCAAACCTGCGCCACCAACTATTCAGCCCCCATGATTGATTCATAAACATTTGTGAGAAACAAAAAACTAGAATGTCTGAATTGAAAGGCTATTGGTCCAGCCAGGCTTTGAGCCTGCGACACCAACGTTGCCGACTGAGCTTTCTGGTCTCAGTGCCCGTTGTAAAGAATGATGTAAATGCTTGTAACATTATTGCTTGCAAACCGTGTTTTAGAAGTTTTCGTGTTTCATGTAATGTGGCTACACGTACTTAAGATAAAAAATAAAATCATAAGAGTTTATAGATTGTAATTACTTGATTGTATTTAAACAAGTGTCATCAAAGCAGGACAATTTTGTAGAAACTGTTTACTAGTAGTGGATAAACGAGTTGCTCTTCTTGTTTGTTATTCAGGTGATCGTACAGCGGTCTCTGGCGGCCAAGTCGTTGTCCCACGCTAAAGGGGGATCACTGGTGTCCGGCTACCTCAAACTTTTACCCATGTTTATAATGGTGGTACCCGGCATGGCTAGCAGGGCTTTATATCCAGGTAGGCAGTCATCAAAACACACAGTCTTTTTGAGTTATATGTTTTCCCCAAACGTACTGAAATCAGTTTCACACAACCATACACTGGGTTAGGTTCGGTTTGCACACAACAGTACAGCATGCGATTCTTCAGAGTGTAATTACAACAAAAGTAGTGTACACAGACACACTATCGAAACTATCCGGTAAGAATGTCAATTTCTCCACTCATCTAGCCGTGTTTTATTGTCAGGAAAATTAGACTTTCGGAAATACAGACTGATTTTTCAAGATATATCGCTTCGAATTTTAACGTCAACAAGACACCATGTTCAGTCAAACATTACAATAAAATGATACAGCTTCATAAAAAGAGCTACGGTATATTCATTGGTTCTCCAACCAGATGACTTCACGCTGATATCCAACAAGTTGTATGAAAATGCATATTCAATAATTTGTGACCAAAAATACATGATAACTACCTTGTAAAGAAATATTGTCAGCCATTTTGGAAATGACTTCGATGTACCCAACAATTCTAACAAAATTCTAAGTTTCCATACAGTGGTCACGATAAGTTAGATTCTTTTCTTCTTTTCTCTTAATGCTTTTCAAGCATTTTCTATCACAAACATCAAAACCAGGGCTTGATTGTTCAAATGTAAATTTTTGTCGTTTACTCCATTACAGACGAAGTTGCGTGCGTAACAGCAGATGAGTGTTTGAAATATTGTGGTAACGCGGTGGGTTGTTCTAACATTGCCTACCCCAAACTTGTCTTGGAACTGCTGCCTACAGGTCAGTTGGTACAAATAGAATATACATTCAAGCTACAGTAATACAACGGAACTTGAAAGCTATCGAAAATATCTACGTAAGGAAATTGAAAATCGGTTAGATATATCAAAACTTAAATTCGATAAGGGGGGAAACTTCAAAAGTGAACAAATGCCTAGAAATGTTTTGCTGGTAACATTTAAATGAATAAAAAGATAAGATTCGGACAAAATTAAACCATAACGTAGAACGGGGAGGGGCTTCAACCACTATTCGGACTAGTGTTTGAATATTGAAGGGGCTTAATTGAATTGTCCCGAAATTTTCAGTGTAAAATAAGAAAATTCGACATTTTTGGCCAACGGGGGTGGGGGGGCTTAGCCTCCCCCATCCCCATGTTCCTAAGGACCAGAGCTCTACAAATTTCTTTAAATACAAGCTTTATTTATCCATTACTAACTTCTATTCTCCACATCTTTCCAGGTTTACGTGGTTTGTTGATGGCCGTTATGCTGTCGGCCATTATGAGTTCACTAACGTCCATATTTAACAGCGCTAGTACATTGTTTACGATGGACTTATGGCCGAAATTTAGACAACAAGCTTCTGAACGGGAACTTCTCATTGTAGGCAGGTGAGTGCAACTTGTGCCAAATTGTCGGTCACGTAGGTACGATACTTTTTAACGTGATCAATGAAATTTTGAAAGTGGTATAGGCTACTAGAATAGTATCAAGAAGGCAAATATACATAATATTATTTATGCCCACAAGTAACTTATTATAAACATACGGTATTCACGAGGGATTGATTTGCTATCGATGGAATAACGAAAAATATGTTCAATTGAGAATAGAAGTTAGGTACGCTTATACTAGTTTTCCCTTTATCGTTACAATCTATACATTGACTTGAAAGATTGCCTAACACATGAATTTACAAGGTTTTCAATCGAATCTACACTAATGTATTTAGAGATATTAATTCAATAGTAGCCTATGTCGTTGACAATGTTCGTCACTGCAGCTTATTCAATCTGTACTTACGACACTGTAGATCTTAACAGACGATAGAATGATACATTGCATGTCATTTTTGTAGACTCTTCATCTTGTTACTGGCTGCCCTCAGTATACTGTGGATACCGCTGGTGAAGTCATCAAAGAGTGGAGAACTGTTTAACTATATACAGGCTGTACAGGGCTATCTAGGAGTACCTCTTGGTCCGGCTTTTATCTTCGCTATATTCTGGAAACGAACTACAGAGAAGGTAATAGTTTGGTCTTTATCATGTACGCAGGGTTGTATGCAAACGTCATGGGTTATGGTGTCTAAATGATAATAAACGAATTCAAGATTAGCTTCACTAAGCTAATCTTGAATTCGTTTATTATCATTTAGAAACCATAACCTGTGGCATACATCCTTAATAAATTATCAGAACAAATGAAAATGGCCCCATTAGCCTACATACGAGACGACTACTAGTAAGCATACGAAATCAAAATAATTTGGCCATAATAAGAATCGTTGGTGATTTCGCTGTCTGAAGGACAGAAACAAATGCATATTTTTTCAAATATAACACAGATTGCATCTAAATCACTTGCCTTCCTAAAGGTGTTTCAAAACTGGTTTAAAATTATTTTGCAGGCAGTTTTCTGGTCGCTGGTTGTCGGCCATATTTGCGGTGTTACCCGGATGATACTGGACTTCTCGATGCCGCCGCCGGGTTGCGGGGAACCAGAGAGCCGACCTCCGGTACTGTATAAAGTGCACTACACGTATTTCGGTATCATCTCGTTCATTATTACCAGTATCAGCATTACGGTCATCAGTCTGATCGACAAACAGGAGCAGGTAGACTTAAAGGTGAGTTTTGTTGCGAATATTTTACTATGATTAGCTACATGTGCAAACACGAATGCTTTCAATATTTATGTTGCTTTGCTTCGTTCAAGGTACTCCCTATTGTGAGATAAACCCACCTGGATACTTTCTAGGAAGTTCCTAAATAATTTTTCACAGACGTTTTGGTGATGCCTTAAACGTTTGTACACAGCTTCGCACAGCTGCACACAACATTATGGGTGCAAATAAAGGAATAACTGTACATCGCAGTAGGTATGAATCACTGCCACAGCAGCTCCAGAAAAATGTAATCCGTGTGACAGGGCCTTGAGAAGGATGGCCTTTTCACGGAGAGTGTAAGTATAAGTGGGGTGATCAGCAAGTGGCTCGGCTTGTATGTTGTGTTTGAACTGGTGCGAAAAGAGCCAGGAACAATAGTTAGACTAGTTGAACTGGGGCCTGTTTCATCAAAATTTTTAAGACGTGTTTTTGACTTACCGACGACTTAAAAACGCTTATAACAACAATCGCATTACATAGCTTTTGGTTGATTGGCGATACGTTATTCTTCCTCTAAATGTGTCGTAAGACATCGGTAAGCCAAAAATACGTCTTAAAGTGACATTTCACAATTATTTGTACATAAATTTCACTTTCATTCTATCTGAAAGAGCTTGTTTTCTTAAAAAATTCTGAAAATTTCAAGCCAAAATATTGAACAGTTAACAAGATATATATATTTTTTTTGTGCTAAAATTGAACAAATTGTTGTGGACAACAGTTCAGATTTATATAGAATTTGTCATTTCTGTCTCAACTTTAAATGAGTATTTTTTCGCTGATAAATAACAACTTCAAAAAACTGATAGCATTTCTACGTATTAGAATAAACAATCTTTGCATCAAGACATACGAGGGTTGTCCGGAAAGTTCGTGGACACTGTTTAAAATATAAAAATGAGAAAAGAAAATTTCATAACACACACATGATGTCATCAAACAATATGTTAGAAACAACATTTCAAAATATGAACAAAATCCCTCCATTTTTAACAGAATTACATATGTTTTTGTGAAGAAGGTTGATGCACCCCGGAGCACGCCATGACGTTACGTCGTTCCGGCGACGAAGAAATAACTTTGCCACGAAGACTTGTGTGGCTTTATTTTCTTCAGAAAGCATCCTACGCACCCTCGTGTACACACTGTTTACATTTTCAAATGTTTTGTGAGTATTTCGTTAACAACTGTTTTTGACAGTTCACATTTTCCCCTGATACATCTTACCGTATTTTGCCTATCGTCATTCACGACGTCACTTACCAAATTAATATTTCAATCTGTTATAATACTCGATCTTTGAGACCTCGAATCAGCTCTTGTTTCCCTGCAAACGTTTGTGACATTTGCAAACGAGATAATACGGCACACATGGTCTTTTCGTAGAAGGATTAACGAATGCCCTGGTCTCTGCAGGCGTTTTCCTAGTTCCACGCACAATTTTCACAAGAACGCGCTGCTCCGCCCAAACGTCCGACGTCGTCATTTTTAACAGATTTCCTTCCATATCAAACTTCTTTAAATCGTCCTCAAATGTCAATATTTAACGCGACAACATTGAAATCACATCAATATGGAGTCGGAATTACACATTTTTATACATTTATTATTCTGTTTACCGCAAATTTCATACGTTAAATTAAATTAAAAAACATAGACATGGGTAGCAAAAAAGCTCAAAATTTGACGTGCTCCGGGTACCCCTATGTAGGTTCGTGTTAGGTCCTATTGCAAAACAATAGCAAATTAGATTTATTTCTTTTTGCTGGAAAAGTACTTGATAGATGTTTAGCTTTCATGTGATAAAGATTATTTCACAAACAAAGACTTATGAAGCAAAATAAATTGTGTGTCCGCGAACTTTCAGGACAACCCTTGTACTTTTAAAAAATGAAATAAATGTGAAATGTCACTTTAAATGTTTTGATGAAACTGGCCCCTGGTCGCTACTGTATAATTGAACTAACTTTGTTGAATGCGATGTTTAACCACCATTTAATATATGTTCTCTGGTTTAATCCATATTGCTAATTTTCAACAAAAACCTCGTAACTGCAACTTAAACAAGCTGCAGTTACGAGGTTTTTGTTGAAAAGCGAAGATTGGACATTTCTTCTCTGGTTACTTTGATAGGGTCTAACATGGTGGACCAAAGATGAGTCACTATCTGAACCAACTACATCTAGTAATGGTGACAATAAAGTAGAAGGTACCGTGCTTCGTTTTTTCACACGATATCTTCTTTTGATAACAACAGAGTTTTGACGTCCCGTTTAGAAATGCTTGGAAAACATGTAGACAAAAGAAGAAAATAATGACAATTAGTTTTCTCCATTTGCCTCAACATATTCTATACTATATACATTTTGTAATACACAAATTCTCTTTATATCTCCCGTCATTTTTGTAGACTGCTGCATCATTCTATTGGAAATAGGCCTACTTTTAAAAAAACGTATTTGAGCAAAAGGAAAACGTTTACGCAAAAAAACTGCCAGTGATCCTTAATAGAAATTTACCATTTCTTGTGGTATCTAGCACGATTCTTTACCATGCGTCTTTTAATTGTCTTTCTACGATGAAAGTTGACCAAAGTTTTGACCAATTTTGTCGTTCTCCAAGGTGAGCGACATGCCTATAGCGTCATCATATTTTGTTGGATCTGCAAAAGCTTTCGATTTGGATTAAGTCCACATTTTGTCATTTGGGAAACGAGCAGACCATGTGATCATTTTGCTTTATATTTTAGTCAAATACGATTTAGAATCAGAGCAAGAAAATGTAAACTTCGAGGGACGAAAAGGGTTCCACAAATGGTTGTGTCACGTGTGTGGAATTCCGGAAAAGAACGATCGTCCCCGAGTGAGGCCGGAAATAGACGAGGTCCAAAAGGAGCAGTATTTGACGGAAAACAATTTCTGGAAAAATATACTGGATGCAAACGCTGTTCTAGGAGTTTTAGTTGTTGCATTTTTACTTGGGTACTTCCACTAACTTGTATTTTTTTATTATTATTATCATCCGATTGTAGAAATTTCTTTCATTTACATAAACATCGGGAAAAGATCCAGTCTAATTCACTTATTTGCATAGATCTCGTAGAAATGCATTTACAGAATTTCAGATGAACTTGCATCTAGAACAGCTTGTGCATTCACGTAGGTCCATCTATGTGTCTATATGCGTTATGTCAAACTTCCACCCGAGACTTAGATTTAATCCTTTTGTAAATAATCTTAAATTGTTTCAAAGTTGTTGTAAACTGCTGCGTCTGTCGATAGATGTTCGAGAATACAGCACAGGAAATATTGAAATAAAAAAAACGGCGAGGATTATCAACATTCTCTCCTTTTGCTTAAATGGTTTTCCAAGTATTTTTGTAGGGACGTCAAAACCAGGGCTTGTTTCTTCGTATTTGAGTACGTCATTTGTTAAAACACACCCTTTCAAAGACCACAAAACACAGATCGAAATTGATGGAAATGACATTCAAGCCAGTTAGGCTAACCATTCTTCAATATCTTCCAAAATAATCTTGCTAATATAATAATAAAACAACTAAAACAACCAAAATATTTATTGCATTTATTTTATAATATCAACAAAACAGACAAAAATCTCTGATTGATAACAATTGTTATAGATTTGAAAATAAACGTTCAAGAATTTTTCATCTCACGTTTTCAACGATTGCAACACGTTTGTGAAAATTTCGGAACGCTAGCAACGCTTCTACATGTATGCATTTCAGACAAAAATATTTGTGACAGCCGGTCATAATTAAAATAGTTATAACTCTAAATCTATTTCCACACACATACGCTTTTAGACGCCCGACAAGAGAAAGGCTTTGGAAACATTGTGGAAAATGCACAAAACATGCACATGGCTATCATATTTCTTCATTTCGTACAATGTTTTCAACTCTGATTTACTACAAAATCTAACAAAAACAATCCTGCACTTGAAACTGTCGTCGGCAACATCTTTGAATTTAGAATAAAGTGGGTTAAATCTAATGTTTCTATGGCACCACTTTTATAGAGTACAACACTGTTGTAACAGTATAATTATGAACACTTTACAAAACAAGACCTAGTTTTGACGTCCATCCTGAGAAAAAAGGCATGTAAAATACTGAGGCAAAAGATAAAAATTATGATAATCAGCATTTTCTACTTTTGTCTAAAATATTTTCCGTGGTATATTTCACATAAATCATATCTTGATATTCATTCTGTTGTCTAAAGCAGCTTTCAAATTAGACAACCCTAAAATTATGTCTTTCGGGAAAGGACTAAACGTACATACGCGCTTGAAACAGTATTTCACTTACACCCCCACCCCCCGACTTATGGTATGACTCTTTGGTTAGCTATTTTCGAAAACGTGCAGCAATTACGCTGTAGTAACAGTTGTAGACATTTTTTAACGTAGCCGACGATTCGCAAGAAAACCTCGTATCTGCAGCTTTGAACAGGCTACAGTTACGAGGTTCTCCTTGAAAAGCAGCAATATGTACTTTAATGGAACTCTTATCGATGCTTTTCAACAAAAACCTCGTAACTACAGCTTTCAACAAGCTGTAGTTACGAGGATTTTGTGGAAAAGCGACGGTATGTGTTTACTGTTAACAAATAACAAATTTGCCCGAACCGTCTGTGCGACACCGTTGCAAGTACAGACCAAACTAATGGATGTGGTTACAACAGTTTTGCACTAACCCGTTAACTAATGTTATTTACTGTCCACTTTTCGCCATGTGACCTTCTATGTCCATAAACTGTATCTGTAACCTGCAGCGATAAAATGGATATATATATTTTCATTATTTTCCTTTCCTTGCAATGTTTGGTGGAGCATATGGTAGGTTTGTCGTGGATAAGACTTAAAGAGTAACGTGAGGCAGTCAGAGTTTGCATTATTGTGTGGTGTATTGTATTATCTAGGCCCAAAAAGAAACGATGGTACCAATTTTCACTATCTATCAAGGTCGAATTTCCCATAAATGTTACTATTAATGTAAAGTGTTGGTAAATTAACTCTTTCCCAAATGGCGAAATTTAGTGTGTTCCAATTTTGATGCTGCTGCAGACGACGAAACATATGAGAACAAAGGTAAAATTTGTGAATAATGAAGCAAGGAAAACATTGAGACAAAAGGAGAAAGTGCTGATTATCAGCACTTTCTTCCTTTGTCTCAATATTTTCCCAAGCCTGTTCTATTTAGGATGTAAATACCAGATTGTTTGGGAAAGGGTTAATTATTTTCAGACTTTATATAGAAGGACTAAATGTAATTCACTTGAAATTTGTCTGGACAGAAATAATCTGGCTTTGCGTGATGACCTTTGGGTAATCTTAAATTTGTCGTTTGGGTTATGTTACAAATATTTTCTTTTCGATTCATCTGCGATTCAAAAACTACAATATCCCTGTCACCAGTAAAAAAATGTCAGTTTTCACTTTCACTAGTTTCCACAATTTACCTTCAGTAAACAACTTTAACCCTTTCCCAAACGACAAAATTTTAGGGTGATCCACTCCAAAAACTACCACAAAAGACAAAATGGGTGTAAGTAAAGATATGATTTGTATAAAATATGACACAGAAAATATTGAGATAAAAGGAGAAACTGCTGGTTATCAGCAGTTTCTTCTTTTGTTTCAATGTTTTCCCAAGCCTATTCTATTAGGGACGTCAAAACCAGGTCTTGTTTGGGAAAGGGTTAAATGATTGACGATAAAAGAGAATTCGATGATTTTGCACTCACGGAACGGAATTTCTTAGTAAGGGCGAAGAAGTCCCAAACATTTTGGATCTAGCAAAATGGAGCCTCATGAAAACCAGCTTAGAACTAGATCGAATTGGAATTTAAAGCTTTTAACAAGATCCATGCTTCTGCAGATAACGATGACATTTTGAGAGAACATGATCGATATTCATTGGACAGCACTTCTGTGAAGCCTGATCCGGATCCAGGTTGATCTAATATGGTATAAGGACGCCTTTATCACATTCAAGCTCAATCAAATTTACCTTAACACTTTCCAAAACAAGATCTGGGTTTTGACATCTCTTATAGATAGGGTCTGAGAAAACGTTGATGGGAAATTACCAGGGATGTTTTTCATTTTGTCAATATATTTTCTGTGTTACATTTCATTCCCATTCCTTCTTTATTAACATCCAAGTTGCCGCATGGAACAGCTTTCAAATTGGAACAATATAAATCACCGTTTGGGGAATTGTAAAACGGTCTTTAGCATTCTGTTTGTTGGCCGTATTGCGTAAATTCTGGCAAGTACTAGTAATTATTTCACATCACGCCATGGTATTTTTTTGCACTGTAAAATGTGGCGACCACAAAGTTTCGGACAGATCCACAATTAAAGCTATCACTCACGCAACAGAATGAAAACTTAAGGTAGTCCATCCCTAATTGAATTCAAGCGACGTCGAAAATACTCGGGTGACCTCGTAAACAAAAGGTTCTGATACCATTTGGAACACCTCAGATAATTCTATCGAATCATCGACTCGGAAGTATGTGTATGAAGAAATGTTAAAAATGCGATTTCTTAGCCGGAAGTAGGTTACGCTTCATAAAGTAGGCTAGTTTTAGAAGTCATCCAAATGAACAACCATGGCAACTTGCGGGACTTGCAGGTTATAATCATTCTAAAAAGAAAGGACACTGGAACTGCAAACAATATTTTTCAGTATCATTGTCGCTCCATTGTTGACATTGGTTACATACCGTTTTGTGTTCTTCTATTCTACATGTATTCTATTTATAGTCTGAAAGTAGATCCACCACTTATATCCAAGGTATGATTCGATAGAATTGGCCGAGGAGTTGCAAATGGTTCCGATACGTAACGAATCACAAGAAAAAATCCGACGTCGCGTGAATCTCATTAGGGGCGGACTATCTTAATGTAATCCGTAACCAAGACACAAGACAGTCCATTTTGATGTTTAGGGGGCTGGGTTAAAGCAACAGCATGTCTTACCCAGAGCAAAATACAAGAGGGGATGACAACATTCTAAATTTGTTGTTTCAAATCCAAACCCTATTTTTGGGTACCCATTGGAATCGTCTCAACAACAACATATGGTTTGATTAACAATTAATATTTTTGTCTTAAAAAAGAATTAAATCAATCTTATCTGTAGCTTAGCTCACCTATTCCCTTCTAGACCGAGTTCCTTCTTCAAGAATGGAAACAGCTTATCGAAGTAGGCGGGGTTTCGTTCCTTGTCGAATACGCCTATTGAGTGGATTTGCATAATGAACGCCGCATCAGTGCTGTCTGCCTTGCAGATTCGAGCCCGGCTCACTAGAACAGCAATGCGCTGAAAAATGAACAAAATCTTGTTTGTCTTATTTAAATAAAATATTTATCCCTTTCCCCAAAACATGTGTACAAAAAAAACAGTCTGGTCGCATTTCAAAAGTGTTGTAGAGGACAAAACAACTGCTGTAAATATGTCAAATTCATTAAATGTGTAACTTTCAGCATTGAAATGTCGAGGGAAAAGCAGAACTTCCTGGTTGTCAGCAACCTCGTCTATTCCCTCAATGGAATCAAACCCTTTCTTCGATAGTTACTTCAAAATTAAACGTTGTTTGGAAAGAGTTGTCACATTGAGAGAAAGGACAGAATCGTACAACTAACTACGTTTATTTCTTTTTAACCCTTTCCCAAACAATACTTACTTTTGACGTTCCTTAAAATGGCAGATTCAGAGAATATTGAGAGAAAAGAAGAAAGTGCGGAGAATCACTTTGCCCCGATATTGCTTTGCTATAGGCATATCGTACTAAAATTCTATCTTAATCAACACCAATTGTGTCGACTTTTAAACTGGAACAGCATAATTATTTTTATGTTCGGACAATAATCAAAGTATTCCATATTCTATCATAATTACAGCGTCGTAATAACGCCATTAATTTATATGGAAAAGGGTCAATCATACAAAATATCGCTGCTTTTCAACAATAACCTCGTAATTGGAGCTAAAAAAATCTATAGTAACGAGGTTTTTGTTGAAAATCGACGATATTTTTTTATAGTCTATTCCGTATTGCACATTCCAAATATTTATTGTCAAAACAATTTAGGATTCTCTTATTCAAAAGATACTACAGCTGCCAAATATGGATGTTGATAAAGACAATATTTGTGTACAAGGCAGCATGAAAAATATAAAGGCAAAAGGAGGAAATGTTGGTCATCAGCATTTTTTTTTGTCTCAATGTTTTCCTCGAGAATCTTCCATTAGATACGTCAAAACTAGGTCTTGTTTGGGAAAGGGTTAATCAGAAAAAATATAGATCTTCCGGCAACTGTTTCCCTATCGTTAGCTTATTATGAAATCAACAGAGTCGTGGCCCATATTAACACAGTTTAACCCTTTCCCATAATAACGTGGTTTTGATGTCTCTGCACAAAAAGAATATTCTCGATGATACGTATCAAAAGACTACGTAGACCTATCTAGCGTCATGTACAATCTATGCAGTTGTTGTGTGCCGTCGAGATAAAGAAAAGACACATGATAACCCTTTCCCAAATAACCAAATTTGGTGGTGGTCCAATTTTGAAGGGGTTGCATAAAACAAAATCAATGTTGCTAAAAGGTGAATTTAAGTATGATATAGCTAAGAAAATGTTGATGTTAAAGAAAAAATGCTGATTATCAACATTTTCTTCTTTTGCCTTAATGTTTCCCCAAACCTTTTCTATTTCTAGGGACGTCAAATCAGGTCTTGTTTTGGGAAAGGGTTAAATGATAAGGTCAAAATAAAGGTCGTTTTAACTCTTAACCTAAATGTTCTGTCCAGTCAGATGTATTCTATACAAACCTTCGTTAATTATTTTAATTAATTAAACTCTATGTTGTTGGCCTACGCTAGGCTATTTAATATTAGAACCGTCTGCTCGAATCAATTCAAATGAACATCCGCAATAATGTGACAATATTATAGGATTTGGAAGTTTTTTTAGAATGCATTTACCCCTCTTATAAAACTGTTGATTTGAAAGTTCATAAAAATAAGTTAAGACGACGATTAGGATCAGGGTGCCTGTAGATTCTAACCAAACCTAGAAGTAGAGCTAAACGATGTTGGTGATTTCAATCGACATGATTTAACCAATTCTCAAACATCAAATATTAGACTGTTCCATTTTGAAAGCCGCAGCAGACGACAAAATGGATGTTGATAAAGATTGCTTTCAATTGTAAAATTTAGCACAGAACTAGATCTAGAGTCTATAGCATAAGTCTTAGACTAAGAATAGATATTGTGACTTCTCCCCCTTTTGGGAGCAAATGCTGATCGATTAGATCTATCAGCATTTTCTTCTTATTTTGTCTCAATACATTCCAGTGCCTTTTCTGTTTGGGAACGAAAGGGTTAAGAAATGAAGGTCGTTGTCGTCTGCTCATTTAACAACCTGTATGTACATGTAGGTAAATCTATAGGCCTATGCCTACATGGTAGATCTACAGAGGGGATTATGGTTTTTCAAAACGGAATAAAAGACTCGTACAGCAGATTCTTACTAGATCTACAGTTTCAATCCAGTACTAAATGTTAGACGGGTTTAGAAAAAATATCCCTCACCTCGATCGGTTTGGTCAACACCTCGGCGACATGTTTCGACAATCTAGTCTCAAAACCTTCTGGAATCTGTAAAGTTTCAGTAGCAAAACAGTAACACAGTGGCATGTTTATAAAGTAGAGGTCGAGTAGTAATTGGACGAATGATGTTTACAAAGTAAAGGTCGAACAGTAAATGGACGAATGAGCTGAAAGTGGTAAAGGAGTTACTTCCCTTTACGTCAAGGTCAAACCCTTTACCGCCTTTATTAACGCGTTAGCAGACGACAGAGATCTTGTCTGAACCAGATTCATACAGTATGACTTTACCTTTTCCCAAACAATGACAAACTGCAGATCTAGACTGATCCAATTCCAAAGGATTGTAGACGACAAAAAACTTTAAACCTTTCGCAAACGACCATTTTTAGAATGTTGCAATATAAATTGAGATGCAGACGACACAATAGGCTAGCCTGTCTATCAAACTGAAAGGTAGGAAATGTGTAGATGCCCACTTCAGAAATATTGAGGAAAAGGGATTGCTGATTAAGATTTGATGTTTCTATTCTCTCAATATAGGCCTAGATCTAGGCCTAAATCTAGATCTAGCCTATTCTTAAACCATTATGCTAATTTTTTTTACATCTTCTAGATCTAGGTCCAAAGTTGGAAAAAAATTCCGATTTTTCATTAGATTCTACAATTCACTGAAAATTTAGGGAAATTCTTTTTAGCCCCTCAAATATTCACATACTGGTCCGCAAAGGGGCTTGCCCCCCCCCCCCCCTCCCCCTTTCATAAAATTGCTTTCTACGGGCCTACATTGTTTTTAAGCCACTTTACCTTTTTAACTGTTAATTTGAAGTGGGCGAAAAAGAATAAACACAAAGGATGTTGATGCTAGCATTTACCATTTACAAAAGACTACAAACGAAAGATTGTTTTGCATCTTTGTTTGGGGAAAATGGCTAAATTCCATACATTAAATCTTATCAAAAATCAGTATTTCGGTGTACTGAGTCTGAATTGAAAAGTTCCTTCGATAGAAATGATGTTTGTAATACATGATTAGATCTATTATAGATCTAGATCTAGCATAGAAAGTATTTATGCCATAGAAGAAAATGCTGGTTAATCAGTATCATCTTTTTTGTCTCCATGTTTCCCCACAATAATATCACTTGGGGTCGTCAATCCATTTTTTTTTTAATTTGGGAAAGAGTTATATCTACTCAGATTAGCTACAAAAACATTTTTATCAGCATTCGTTTTGTCGCATGTAGTATGTTTTCTGTTTAATTATGTGATGTGCGACGCATTTTGATTTGATCAAGTTTGAATTTCGTGGTTTATGTTAGAGTGAAGTGATCAACAGATAGATACAAGCAAACAAAGGAAAATAATTCTGCTATACCTCGTACCTCACAGTCAGTGACGATTTCTGACGTTCTACAAGAAAAAAAGCTTTGAAAATTATGTAGAAAATAAAGAAATTACTTGTGACAAGCAATATTCCTTCTTTGCCAAGAAAAGATTCTACCCAGAAAGACCAAAAGTATATCATTTAATTCCATTCAAACTGTCGCGTACAATTATCAGTGAATTTGAATAAGGCTAAAATTCCTCCTGTTCTTTGTCAAAAACAACGGCTTGTCTGAATTAAAAGGAGTTGCAAGCGACATTTCTAGGCGCCGCGACAATGGTAGCCTACATGTAAATTGTTACGTTTCGGCATAGAATGCGTTAAGATTGAGGGAGATATTGCTGCTGATTATCAACAAAATAATGTTATTGTAATCTCCCTTGGTAGGGATTTCAAAACATGTTGTTGTTGTTGTTGTTGTTATTGTTGTTGTTGTTGTTGTCGTCGTCGTCGTCGTCGTCGTCGTCGTCGATTCTATAGTCCGGTGACGATTTTACACGTATAAAAGATCCATCAAACCCAGGGAGTCCCTACCATTTTCCTATCTTCTCTACTTCCAAATCGGTCATAGATAAAAAAAGATTATTGAAAAAGTTGTTTCACGTGTTTCATTACGTGAATTTACTGAGTTTGCCAACATTTTTTTTTCTGTTTGTTTCCGTAAATGAGCAACAAGCAAATTACATGCGTATTTCACGCAATGAACCCAACATTCCTTATTAGAAATTCCATCAGATGAACCCGAAATTTTCAATTAGAAATTCTTTCAGATGACAATTACTTCAGATAGTTGAAACACTTTTAGATAATTGAAAAAAGTTCTGTTTGTATGTTACGCCTTTCGTCACATGCCACATGAAAAGAAGGGGGTAATTGAGGCCTACTAGTTTCCACCACTGATACAGAAAATAACGAAACAGTACATCGATGCTTTTCAACGAAAATCTCGTAACTGCAGCTTAAAATAAGCTGCAGTTACGAGGTTTTTGTTGAGAGGCGACGACATGTAACAACAACGCAAACATAGCAACGACATCAAAACAATGGTTACATTCTAAAATTACGTAACTACAGCTCACCCAAGTCTTGTTTGGGAAAGGATTAAGACCCCGGAGTATAAAAACGACGAGTTGAGGTTTGGGAAAATACCCATTGGGACATCCGCAAGGGCGGATCTAAGATTTTTTCCAGGGTGGGGGTCTAAGCCAAAATGATGGCTTAAAATGTGTTAAATATCGTTGCTCAGACTTTAGTCTGATCCGGATCCACGCTGATCTCCCACTAATGCTACAATTTGTGTAGAAGCTATTTAAGAACAATACGGATCCTGATCAGACTATGTGTATGCAGCGACTATCAACCCTACAGTACAGGGGCCTGTTTCATCAAAACATTTAAAGTGACATTTCACGATTATTTTTACATAAATTTTACTTTTATTCTATCTTAAAGAGCATGTTTTCTTATGAAAATTCTGAAAATTTCAAGCCAAAACATTGAACCGTTCACGAGAAATATATATTTTTGTGCTAAAAATAAACAAATTGTTGTGGACAACAATTCAGATTTATATAGAATTTGTCATTTCTGTCTCAACTTTAAAGGCGTATTTTTCGCTCATAAATAAGAGCTTCAATAAAAACTGATAGCATTTCTACGCATTATAATAAACAATCTTTGCTTCAAGACATACTTTAAAAAAAAAATAAATGTGAAATGTCACTTTAAGACGTATTTTTGACTTTCCGGTGTCTTAAATATCGCTTAAAACAACAATCGCATAACCCAGGTTTTGATAGAATGGCGATACACGTTTCTAACCCTAAACTTGTCGTAAGTCGTCGGTAAGTCAAAAATACGCGTTAAATGTTTTGATGAAACAGGTCCAAGATGGTTAAGGACAGACATAGTTTTTAGGTCTTAAAAAATACAAGTATCTTTACTACGATGAAACATCATATACATACGGAATTTTATCAATCTCTTTAAATGTTTTTTTGTGTTCTAAGGATGTAATTGCATCATAATTATGCATTTTGTCTGATTATTTCATTTTTCAATTTCGGTTACTTTTGCCGCATTTGGAAAGGCACCCCTTTTATGTTTGACTAACTCACAAGAACCCGTTTTCTTTGATGAAAATGATACATGTAAAGTTCTGTTACGATATTATGTGACATGCTTACTAAATGTGCCTAGGTTAAAAACATAATATCCAACTGTAATTTTGCATGCGATGGTTCGAATCTTGCAAGTGTCTAACACCTGCAAGATTCGAACCAAGGCATGCAAAATTAAATTTAAGATAATTATAAGAAGACCATTTTCATTTACACGCCTGGACTTTTTTAAAATGACAATTCAGTAATATTTTCTTGTATACCTGTTATATCTGTGTACTATTACACAATGATTTTTTAAGAATATTACGCTGTATGCGAAATATGAACACATTTTGCATAGAGGTCAGTGTCAGGTCAAATAAAATCCGCAATACACTTGAGTAAGCAAAATGATATAATTATTAATTTTGTGGTATCAAATTTTACAAAAATGTATTAGCTATAGACTAGTGTGTTTTATAATTGACTAAATCGGTTTGGTGTACGCATATAGCAGAGAGGGTGAAAAATAAAAGTTGCAGAATTGTAGCATCTTGTTTGTTTTTGCCTTGTTACTTGTCGAGTAATTTTTAAAATATAAACTAAGTTCATGTTGAGCTCTCCTCGTCCCTGGATCTATGCAAGTGTTCTAGACCGCATGGATCTGACTTTAGGTTATATTAGATATAAATGGCATAAAAATAAACAAATTGGCTGAAACCTTTACTTTTCACCATCTGTTATTTACTTGTACAGCAAACGTCTGATAATGTTCAACTCGGTCAAATGTAAACCAATCTTTGGTTTATGCATTTTTTTTTGTAAATTTTGATATCAAATAGTAATGCTATCTTTTAAAGTATTAAATGTTTCCCTATAACCTGGATGCATGCTTTCTTTTGCGTATCAGTATATACTTATTAAAATTTTGTAAACATGTAGGCCTACAATACTACCGTAGCTGGTATTTACTATCGTTAGTGTTATTGCAAAACCTCCTAACTCCAGCTTTGATTAAGCTGGAGTTACGAGGTTTTGCAATAACGCCAACTATATCTAACCAAACCATTGCACCAGTCTCTCTGGTAACCACTCGTTGTTACAGCATACGTTGCTAATGACGTCAACACGCGGAGTTCTAGGCAACGGCAACGGACACACGAATATAGAAGTATTTAATTGGGAGGACCAGTATTTTGGACCAGACTTGAAAAGCGCTTTGTTCTGATTGAAATCTCTGATAAAAGACTTTGCTTAATTTGTGTGTGCGACCGTGGGGACTTTTGGTGCAGGTAAACCATTTTTATTTTAATTCAAGATATAAACTGAGGGATTTCTCCCTTTTTTTTTTTTTTTTTTTTTTTTTACAAAAACCTCGCTCACACCTTTTTAAACATAAGCGTGATTTTTTCTTTCTTTTCTTTTCTTTTTTTAAAAGGACATTTCATTCTGATTTCATTTTTTAAAAGTATGTCTTGATGCAAAGACTGGTTATTCTAATGCATAGAAATGCTATCAGTTTTTTGAAGTTGTTATTTGTAGGCGAAAAATAGGCCTTTAAAGTTGAGACAGAAATGACGAATTCCATATAAATCTGAACTGTTGTCCACAACAATTTGTCTAATTTTAGCACAAAAATATATAATTCTCGTAAACGGTGCAATATTTTTGCTTGCAATTTTCAGAATTTCCATAAGGAAATATGTTCTTTCAGATAGAAATAAAAGTAAATTATGAAAAAATAAATGTGAAATGTCACTTTAAGTACATCCGCTTAAAAATATTGTCAGTTCTAATAATTGCTTGATACTTTAAACATTTGTACGAAATGACACAACTATCAGGGGTTTTTTTTAAATTGTTGCTGATGAGGTAAAAATACGGCTTTGAAGTTGAGACTGAAATGAAATGTGCTGATGTATACATCAATATACAAAATACATCAATATGGCGGAATACTAAATGGTTTGAAATTTTCAAAATTTTCTTCAGAAAATATACTCTGTCAGATAAAGATAAAAGTAAAATGTACTAAAAATATCTTTGAAATGTCTCTTTTAATGCTATTTTCCTTTTCTGTTACAGAAACAGAAGATGTTTACCATATTTCTGGTGTCCATGGTTGTCATGGTGACCAAGGTTTCGGCCAATCAGTGTAAGTAGTATATCGCTGCTTTTCAACGTAAACCTCGTAACTGCAGCTTTAAACCAGCTGCAGTTACGAAGTTTTCGTTGAAAAGCGACTTTATGAATTTATTGGCCTGGTGCAACTTTAACTCTAACTTTAATAAATTGCACGCTTGAGCTGGTTCTTAAAAAATAATTCAGTCATAAATTCTTACATATCGCTGCTCTCCATCGAAAACATCGCAACAAGCTGCAGTTATGGTTTCTGTTTTTATGAAAAGCAACGATTTTTAAAATATCCATGTACTTAGAATAATGTATGTTAAGCTATTTAGTATTTACGAAATATGAACATGTCCTGCATGAAGGTCAGTACCTTGTCAAATGGAAATAGTAATACCACATTATGTTCATACGCGTCTGATTTTTTAACCCTGTCCTTTACAAATTATTGTTTAAGTTCCTAATATAAAAAAAATCATGGGAAAGCATTGAGATAAAATAATAAAATGCTAATTACCAGCCCTGTCTCATTTTCTCTCAATAATATCCATGTTTTACATGGACTTAAATACCGGTTCAAAATTTATATAACACGTCACACTAGAAAATTTGTAATTAAGGAACTCTGTAAGCTTTAAGCTTTCATTCTGATCCTATTCACAAATAATATGTATTGTTTCATAACCATTCTATTGTCATTGTATTTGAATTTGTGAATAAAATATTATTAAATTAATTTGTCCAAATGGGGGACTATATATACGTAATCTTATTGTGCCAGAGTATATGTTAACCCTTTCTCAAACAAGACCTGTTTTTTTATTTTAAATCAATGATAGAATAGCCTAATGAACTCATAAGGACAAAGGATGAAAATGGTGATGATTATTCAAGCATTTTCTCCTTTAACATCAATTTGTTTTTGTTATATTTTGCACATATATTTTATTCATCGTCATCCACATGCCGTGTAGTCAGCAGAATCTTTCAAAGAGGAAAATCCCCTTTTTGCCGTTTTAGGGGATAGATAACCCATTCCGAAACGTTTTCCTATTCCCCAATACGGAAGGATTTCTCGTAAAATTTCATCATCTTGAAATTGACGTCTACAACGCCTTTGAATTTGGAAAAAATCCTTTTTCGCCATTTTAGAAAGATTGATTAAATTCCGTTCCACCATTGTTTTTCAGTAAGCGTGACCTGTTCCCTTACGGCCGCCAAAGATTTACAAATGTCTGTCTCACTAGCTAGCGGCTCCTTGACGGATTATGCCTTTATTTACATCGCTGACGGAAGTGCAAGTCACACTATCACCGACAATACTCCGATCGTCTTCGGTTCGCTCACTTTCGTAAGTATACTCGGCAAAACTGCTAACGCATCACTCAGATCTTTGTTAGTATTTTTAAACGAATTCACAAATTAAGTTAAAAATTTGCGCATGCCAACTACCACCATTTGATAAGAAGCATGTGAAATTTCATAGTAAATGTTAGAGTCTGTTTTGAAATATTTTTAAAAGCTTTCAATAATGGTACCCTTTATTCGAAACTTCCCAAAGGCTGAAAAATAATTAAAATGGGAAATTTACACATAACCTTCAAACCTTTTGTATTGGTTGATAGAGTGCCTGTATAGAAAAGTTACTGTCCTTAAACAAACCGATGTTGTTTTTTTTTTACACTTTTGAGAGCCCGTATTTAATGCACATGGAAGTAATGATACATCACTACTGTCGCTTGTGTCAGTATTGCCGTCGACTGCGGTGTCCGTTACGTAGACAAGAAGACTAACGGTTGTTTTATGGTTCGAAACTTTTTAAATTGACGTGGTCTTAAATTATCTAATTGACGCGTTTTTAGACGAAAATAGTTCTAACGAATTAAAGCTAGAGAAAGACGGAAGACGGAAACAGTGGAGTATTTCTTGAAATGTCGTCATGTCTTTATATCACTTTAGTTTCTACAGAGAGTAAACATTTAAAGCACAATTCAGCCCATCTACTGTTCGCAATTATTGTGTCGACACTCTTGTGGTATACTTCTTCTAATTTTAGAAATTACGTCATGAGCGATAATGGTTTTGTGTACTTGAAAATCGTAGATATAACCTACCCATAGACTGTTTACAGGATATGTTTTACGCAGTACTACAAAGTATACTCCGAAGTTCTTCTAATACCAGACGGCTAAAACACGGTATTCAAAGTGTCTCACCAGGTAAACCCACCCTTCTATCTTTCTTGGCATGAAATAAGATTCCAATATCAAAAGTTCATTACTTGAATCATCAAAACTGATGTGTGAATAGTTTCTGCAGCCATTAGTCAAAATAATTTAAACTTGTTTTAAAATACAAAATTGATCTGATTTTTTTTTTTAAATCAGATATTTGGCTGCATTTTTATTTGCGTAGTGTCCGTAACCCTTACAGTGCAATAAAAAGTCCTGAGCTTATGTTAACAAGAAACAGATTATTTCATTTAGGCTACCATATTGTGAGAGCTGTAATATTCTAGACTACTAAAGTTTTGTTGTAAATGGATCCTTTGAAAATCACCATTGTAACAATTGGTTACGGACACTACATATTCAAGCTAGGGTCTATAAATGTCCAATTTCCTTAGATATAGCACTAAAAATATGGGTACAATAGACTACCAAAATTTACCTTAGGAACTATCAAATCAAAATAAAATTGTTTGGAAACAATCAAATATAACTCATCATATTTACATTGAATTCTAAAATTATTTTGGTGAGACAATATAACGCCCAAAAAATGGCCATTTTCTGAATACATTTTCAATCATTTCTCAATGATCATAGAAAATTGACTCATGAAAATTTTTGGACATCAAAACTAGTCTTACCTCATTGTATGAGATTTTTGTAGATATATTTTAGGCTATCTTTTTTCAGAGAATCATAATATATATAACAATAAAAAAAACCTTTTCCCCCGAATACCGTGTTTTAGCCGAGAGCACGCAAAAAATCAAGTAAACAAAGTTTAAATTGTTTTATTTTTGCATAGCAATGGAAAGTTCCTACTTCCGGTTTTGTCATATGGTAATGTGTAAGTCCCATCCAATTTGACGACCACATTAATGCACCACATTAATGCACAATAATCAAAGTACCACAAGTACTTTAGTATTGAGTTAACACTTCGCATACAATTTGATCAACTTGCATAATTTCAAGGATAGTTTTAACAGAACACTTCTGTGTATCGCTAGTAGAACATTATATTTTAAGGTATGCAACCCATCATTAGCACCAAAGAGCAAGAGGCGAAATATTGCTAGTAGAACATTGTATTTTAAGGTATGCAACCCATCATTAGCACCAAAGAGCAAGAGACGAAATTTGAAAAGTGCCAGTAATTTCTAAATTGTGATATATTTCCATTCCAAATACAAACATAAGCATTTTGAACGGTTTAGAATTTTGAACTAATGCATACTTATGGAAATATTTGACAAAAATGTTCAAAATTACCTCCCTTGCATATGAATATAGAGTAAAATAATATTTGTAAATGTTTTCTTCTTGGATCATAATTTTGAAATCCGGCACGGTGAATCAACTTGTGTGAAGTATATTTACAAGTGTGTGTAATTTGATGCATTTCGTACGGCTAGAAAAAGGTGTTTTTGATGATGGGTCATATACCTTAACATGCTTTTTTTCAAAATAGTAGCCTTTTAGTAGAATTCTCACACTAAAATAATTAACCATTCCCCTAACAAAATAGGGTTTTTACCGTATTTTTTTTACCTGAAATAGTTTACTGTTATGGAGTTTCTGACACTAACATAATTAACCCTTTCCCAATTGAGACCTGAGGTGCGTTCTTTAGAGCGAGATTTCTTAAGATTTCTTGAGATTTCTTAAGATATTTTAGGATAAAGCGTTCTTTAGAGCAAGATTTTTCAGACGCTCAATGGGAGGCGCCATTACCCTATACTTCGTGCGGAACCCCTCGGTCAACTCTGTACAAACAATACAAAAGAGATTTGACCGAGTTGTTCCGAACACTCCATAATTCATAAACCGCGGTGTTCCAAATGCTCCATACTTTATACAAATGACGTCATGATGACGCCATTTGTATAAATATGGAGCATTCGGTACAGCTCGGTCAAAGTCTCGGTCTTAAAAACGCTTTATCCAAAACACCATAAGAAATCTTAAGAAATCTCGCTCTAAAGAACGCGTCTCTGGTTTTACGTCCAAAGTAAAAAAAAAAACTTTGACAAATCGTGTCTGATCCCTCTTTAACTTCTTACATCATACTTTCGCTTTATATCATATACATGTATAACACGTTGGGGACTTTGTTCTTAATTTGGCCAGGGCCTCGCTCAGTTATAACATTCGCGTCCCATTTGTTAACCGTGCTTGAATGATTTGTGTGAAAAAGTACAAATATAGGTCCGGATAAATGACACGACAGAGCATCCCTGGGCATTTCTACAGAAATCTGGCATATTGGAATCATAGAAACTTTAATTTTCAGATTTTGTCCTAGTAGGCCTATATCATTTTTAACTATTAGATCTGCCTTCTTTAAACGTCATCGAACCCATTTCTGCGATTTGCCAATATATCATGTACTGAATTACGCAGATAATTAAGTTTAAACTATACGACTCTTTTCATTTTTTCACTACCGTAACGAATTTGTAAAAGTGGCACAGTTTCTCTTTCTGTTATCCGAAAAATATGTAGCTTTTGCCTATGATATAAGTCTTTTTTCTTTTAAACACAATATCGATGTACTAATGATTCTACTCGTAAGTATTTCTCGTATAAAAATAATTCTTTGTTTCCCAATATCTGTGAACACTACCCATATTAATAATTGAGAGAGAGACTACAACTACAGTCATCCAAAGATATACAACCTCATTTTTCATTGCAAATATTTACTCCCGTGAGTTAATGATAGCTTTGCTGTGAAAACCCAATTTTCATAGCGTTACGGAAGGGAAGATAGTGTTACGGTAGGGAATGAGATGTCAGATTTCAAAAATAAAAGATGTTAACGAAACTGGGCAGTGAGTCTCAAAAGACTATGCCACTAGATCATTTGAAAAATCAAGTGTAATGCATCCTGTTTCCGGTTAAAAGGCCAGTGAAGTCATACATATTCTTTTTTTTTTCTAAACATGACAAATAATGTATGTTGCTACTTTTTCACTACCATAACAATGTATTCCATATGGTAACACTAAAATTGTTGAACCAAATACAGTATCCTAAATTATACATGATAGCAATTTGAAGAAAAAGATCTTTTGTTTGTACTTTGCATATTGGAGAGATGCAGTACACATAAACTATGAATCTGAGACCGCTTCTTATTTATTTATTGCCCGTTTTTAGTCCAAATGGTCCAAAATTTATATGCAAGTTTCTCAATGACCAATGGAACTTTTGTTTTTAAACTTTGCAAATATATATGAGATGATCACATAAAATGTTATACTAAGTCACAGAACTCTAACAAATGTTTCAAAAGAGTTATGTCCCTTTCCTACTCCCAATTTCACTACCGTAACGAGGCATTCACTCCTGCGACGAAGTTAATACCTCAACAAACGCTTAACGTGTTGGATCTAAACCCAGGATAACGGAGCAAGCCCCAGATCTCTGACAATCACAGAATCCGAAATATATATGTTTTCGTCTTGAAATTTCACTACCGTAACACAGAGTTCACTTTCGTAACGAGAAGAATGTGTTACGGTAGTTGAAATATATCGAAATTTCGTCGATTTCAAGGATCAGCAGCCTTTTACGTGGACCTTTATATAGACCATGGAAACTGTACCATTTACTGATTCTTGTGATTGTGAGAACGTTCATTTACTTATGTGCATTCGCATCTTAATGTGGAAGGGGACTATAGCACCTTTTATAAAAAATGTAAATAACCCAACCAAAAGTGGTACCAAATTAAACTTTGACTTACGGCGCTTTCAAAGTCACGTCTTTTTTAACGTTTTCTTTGTTGATAACGTTACTATGACGTCGGAAATATGACGTTTTCGCGCCTTTTCAAGAATTGACCCAAGGCGACATCAATCATGTATTACAGATGTATTTGTGACAATTAAAAAACACAATTTGCACTTAAATAAAGCGAAATGAATAGTGAATGTTTTGTAGTGTATATTGTCTTGATGCGTTAGTACATTAATGAACACGGCGTCATTTTTCGTAATTTTCACGCGTTTTTGCTTTTAAACAGAAGGCAAAAAATCGGACGTTTTGCAGATTTGAAAAAAATTGGTCCGATGAGTTTTTTTTATTTTTTGATTTATTGTTGTATAATAAATTATATACGTAAGATTTTGTCAATTTTTTTTGAAAATCTACTGTACAGTTTTTTAGTAACGATGGATTGAATTCAAGACCTGTAACGTCGAAATTTTTAACGTTTACGGGTTTTGTATATTGCTTCGACATTGTTTGATTTTCATACAATGGTTCAGTGCTCAGGCCCGTAAGAACAGGGGGGTTTAGTGGGGTTAAGCCCCCCGAAGTTGGCCCAAAATGCCGAATTTTCCTTACTTTACACTGAAACTTTAGGGAAAATCCAAATTAGCCCAACCCCAATATTCAGGCACAAGGGCCTTAGCCCACCCAATATGAAATTGCTTCCTACGGGCCTGGGCTGCATGTAGTTGTTATCCTATTGAATCACTAAATTCAAATGGAGACGGGAATTCGTTTTCAAGTTCCGTCCAAAAGACTAGAGTCACCGGGTCTTTGACCGGTAAATATTTACATGGGTTATTAACCCATTAGCAGACGGCAATATTTAGACTGGTCCAAATTCATAGATGTTGCAGACGACAACACATAAATAACGATGTATTATATTCATTTGTATCTATGAAAAGAAATATTGTGGGAAATGATGAAATCGATTGTCACAAGCAATTTCTTCATTTACCACAATGTTTTCTGAAACCTTTATATTTTGGGGCGTCTAAAAGCGTCAATATGTGGAAATGAGTTTAAAAAAACTAGCCGAATAGATTTGATAATCCAATATAATTATTATGATATAATGATGATATTTTTTTCAAACTAGAAGGTCATAGACCCATTAGGTATAATAAAATGTACAGAAGAATGTATAACATTGCGGACATTAAAGATTGCATAAAGTTTTGTTTTTAGATTTGTAGCAAATAATGCTCACAACAGTCCATTGCTATCTAACTCGTTCGAAACAACAAGACAGATAAATGGGATGTTGTGAGTTAAGACATGCGAAAAGAAGAAAACCTGTCGGCCTATTTGTGTAATAATGAGGTACTGCATTGAATTGCTACACAAAGTGTTGTAAAACGACAACTTTTTGATTTGTCCGATGTCAAATGTTATGCAGGCGACAGAACCGATCCGACTCTACGAATGTTAATAATCTATAATAGAACGAAAAAAATGTTATTGAAAAGGGAGAAAACACCAGTAATCAATATTTTCTTCAATTTCTTCAACATCCTACAAAATTGAAATAACAATTACACAATCCATTAATATAATATTGTCAATACATCTCTTCGACACATCGTTAATTCAATTACATCACGGTTAACCCTTTCCAAAACGACAGTTTGTAGAATTGTCCGATTTCAAATCGTAAAGGGGGTTTACACGATGTGCTTTTTCACATGTGTTTTTTCACATGTGCTAAAACATACCGTGTAAACCCCAGATAAACCCAAGATAATGGGCCTTATGCTAGCATATGTGAAAAAGCATACGGTTTAGAGCATGTCCTATTTCATATGAAAAAGCACATGGAAATTGACCAATCAGATCTCTGATTCCGGAGATATGACCCGGTAAAATAAATAAACTGTGCTCGGCCCCTCATTAATCATTATGAACCCACTGATTCTCTACAGGTAACTGTTAACCCATTACCAGACAACAAAATTTTAGACTTATCTAAAATGAAAGAGGATGAATGAAATTATCGTTTTTTGTCTTTTGATTTGGAAAACATAGTGGGAAAGGAAGAAATTGCTTGTCTAAGCAATTTCTTGATTCTCCACTATGTTTTCTAATGCATTTATCTTTTGGGGAGTCAAAAATAGTCAATGTATGGGAATGGGTTAACAAGAACGTTTTTATTGTACATGTTTTTCGGTTTTTTAGTAAGCTGATTCCCAAACGACATAATTTTAAGTCTGGTCTAATCTTTAAGTTATTGCATTGGACAAAATAGATCTTTATTGAGGTAGAATTTGTTTCAATTTTGCATAGAAAATATTGAAGCAAAACGAGAACATGTTACCAGCATTTTCTTCTTTGGCCTTGAAGTTTTACAAAACCTATTGTATTTTAGGGATGTAAGAACAAGTCGTGATCGGGAAATGGTAAAATCATAATTTTATACTAAAAGGAGACTCCAAATGTCAATAACATTTTTTTCTGTTTTATCAAAAATATATCTAATAGAGGATTATGCAAAAACGTTTGTCATGTTAAGCCAGTGAACTTAAACCCATTATTAGACAATGACTGATTTTAACTCTCTACAAAATAGTGGCTTAGGAAAACATTACGGAAAATAAAGAAATTGTTTGTGGCAAGCAATGTTTTCAATTCCCACAATGGTTTCTTTCTTAATTTATTTCTAAGTATTGGCGATAAGCTACAGCAAAATGGATAAAGCACATGGGATATAATATTTCACTTCGGAATGCAATGTACGACTGGCCAGTAAACAGTTTGACCTAGGTCAGCTAAGTTCACCAAAAGCACATGTGCAAAAACATACCGTGTGAACGCAAAAAACACATGTGCTAAAAACATATGTGAAAAAGCACATGTGCTAAAACACACCGTGTAAACCGCCACACCGTGTAAACCGCCCTTAAGTATCACTGGTGGTGAACTCGGCCAAAGCGAAGGACGTGTTTCGCTACAACAAGGTATAGATATTTAGCGTTTTAAAAATGCGAGTTCAAAGATTTTTAACTTTGATTACAATGAAACAGTTACATAAATTCCCACGCACAAGAAATTCTATATTTTCAATACAACGTCATTTTAGAAACTCTGTAGAAGAAACAATTTGATCAAGTTTAACCCTTTCCAAAATGACAAAATTTACGTGTCTGATTTCATATGTTATATAGACGACACAATTAATCCGACTCTATGAATTATAATTACCTTTGAAAGAAAGAAATAAAGTTGTTGAAAAAGAAGAAATCAAGTAGTTGACTTCAGCGCTTTCTTCTTTTTCCTTAACCTTTCCAAATTTTAACAAAAGTTATATATTATTATTATTATTATCATTATTATTATTATTATTATTATTATTATTATTATTATTATTATTATTATTATTATTATTATTATTATTATTATTATTATTATTATTATTATTATTATTATTATTATTATTATTATTATTATTATTATTATTATTATTATTATTATTATTATTATTATTATTATTATTATTATTATTATTATTATTATTATTATTATTATTATTATTATTATTATTATTATTATTATTATTATTATTATTATTATTATTGTCCAACAAGATTAACCCGGGACATATGCATATGCTTCGAACAGCAATGTTTTGTTACGACGCTCAACTAACGGACTTAGCGCACGAAAACTAAGTTGTCCCTGGTTAATTTGGGTGGACAATATTATTGTATTCCATTCTATATTGTCAACAGAAATAATTTTGGAACAGCATTAGAACAGGTAATTTCTTCAAAATAATAAAACATTCAAATTTGGTAAATTTAGAAAATAAGATATGTAGTACTTTTGCAATATAGTTTAAGTTAAAGCCTACGTCATTTTTTGACGTTAACGCCTTATATTTAATTCATCATTTCTAAAAAACTGTATAGTAGATTTTCAAAAATTTTTGACAAAATCTTACTTATATATTATACAATGATAAATCAAAAAATAAAAAAAATTCATCGGGCCAATTTTTTTTTAAATCTGCAAAACGTCCGATTTTTTGCCTTCTGTTTAAAAGCAAAAACGCGTGAAAATTACGAAAAATGACGCCGTGTTCATTAATGTACTAACGCATCAAGACAATATACACTACAAAACATTCACTATTCATTTCGCTTTATTTAAGTGCAAATTGTGTTTTTTAATTGTCATAAATACATCTGTAATACATGATTAATGTCGCCTGGGGTCAATTCTTGAAAAGGCGCGAAAACGTCATATTTCCGACTTCATAGTAACGTTATCAACAAAGAAAACATTAAAAAAAGACGTGACTTTGAAAACGCCGTAAGTCAAAGTTTAATTTGGTACCATTTTCGGTTGGGTTATTTACATTTTTTATATAAGGTGCTATAGTCCCCTTCCACCTTAAATGACGTTATGGTAGTGATTTCGCAAAAGTACGAGTATACGGGTAAAAATGCATTCGAATTCTTTTTTCTGAGTAATCATACAAACTTATATACCATGTTAAAGACAGGTTTAATGTTTACATGTTATTTTAGATTTATTGCCAAAATCACATGTGTGTTTTATTTCTAATTTCGGGTCGCATTCCGGTAGTGAACTGAAGCCTATGGGACATTTTTCAAAGCGTAAAAAATACATAAACTTAGAGAAATTGACAATGACTAGATATGCTATACATGCACGTTTCTTCGTTCTTTTTAAGACATTCGATATTTTACAATTTTCTTGGTGTTCAAGATAATAAAGCAATGTACTAAACAGCGTAATTGGAGTTTGGGACATAGGGATTTACGCCAATTAAGAAAACATTTTCATCGTAAAAGAGGCTTTACAACCGGTCGTGTGTGCTCCGCTCCTGCGTGCGGTCTGCGTCTAAAACGTAGGCATAGTCGTGCGATGCATGCACGTGCAACCTACGATTTTAGTGGAAGCAACCACGACGCAGTCTGCACGCAGCAAGGAATTGACTGGACAACCCGACGTGCATCTTTTTACACCCGTGATGCGTTTTAAAAATCTTCGAAGACGCATAATTTGTAAAGACTCACGACGGGTTGTAAGAGAGGCTTTAATAAGTTTTTACATTGAACAATACTATTGTCCAAGGGGGTTTAGTCCTAGGGGGGTTTTGTCCTAGGGGGGTTTTGTTCGTACCTCATTTTAGCCACACTTGTATGGTTTAATTGCATTGTCCTGCTTCGGGCGTGCGTTCGTGCGAAATCATTCTCTTCTACAAAACATGTTTTTCGCCAAAATTATCGGGCCGATTTCATCTCTAATAGGCTACACAGGAATCTTCCTTGCATTGAGCCATTCAAATGTTCTCAAAAAAGAAAATAATAATAATTTCATGCAAAACTCTTGTTGCTAAAAACCCGCTCATTGGATTTAATTGTGTAAAGCATGTGTGTTGCTTGGATAGGCCTCTACTAAAAGCAAATTTTGAAGAAATAAAAACACAAAAAAGAAATCAAATATTGCAGAAAGATTTTTTTGGGCGACACAGTTCTCTTTGCTTTACATTACAGCAATTTTTTACTTGTTAGATTTGACGTTCGCTAGTTCGACGTTACATTTTAGTGCCGCAATTTCCTGCGCGACGTCTTTACTTTCGATTTATAATTGTACATGGTAGACATAAGGTACCACTACCCTCCTTGTTCTTGCTTGTTGTTTAGCCAAAAACGGTCAATAGTAATAATAAGAAATAGGGAACGATTTTATCCAATTAACCTTGACGTAATTTCGGCCAATTAATATAGTATTCCGTAGGTGTTGTTATAATATCTCCTAACTACGGCTTGATTCAAGTCAAAGTTACGAGATTTTATAACAACAACGACGGTTTATCAATACATAACAGTAAACACAGTCTATTTTTAGCTCAAAATTCTTTGCCATTGTCAATAACTTTTTAATCGGTTACCAATTTGGATTCGCTTTGAATCAGAAAAGGTGGATTAATGTCAATAATTTCATGTGGAAGATCTTATTAACCCATTACCACACAATGACTCTTTTTAACTCCCCACAAGGTAAAAGCTTTGGAAAACAATGTGGAAAATTGAAGAAATTGCTTGTCACAAGCAATTTCTTCATTTACCACAATGTTTTCGACCAAAAAAAGACCAACAGATTATATATTTCCTTGACTTGAAATTGTCGTCTGCAAGATCTTTGAATTTGGACCACTCCAAAATTTGTCGTTTGGTAATGGGGGCAGTCAGCACATAAAAACGCTTTTTTGTCAGCTCATTGTTAAAGATTAATCACATACAGCAAATCCCAAATCCCAAATGTATTTCCGCATTCTCTTTTTCAAACCATTTTCAAATTCGGCACATATCAAGGGCAGATACAGGATATTTTTCAAGAGGGGATGGGGGGTTGGGGGAGGGGGGGGGGGGTGTCCAAGCCCAAATGATGGCTTTAAATATGTAAATATGTAACGCTATAGTAACATTATACGTTCAAAACTTATTGTCGGCCAATGCCACGTATCAACTCGTTTCTTGTTTTTATCTTTTTTAGGACCAGACTTATGATATCCATCTTACTGAAGGAAGCGACATCGAAACAGCTAGTGATATTGACGAAGCATGGCAATGTACCAGAAACCTGACAGCGGTAGCTGTGGATACAAACAACGGTGTCAAGTAAGTAACTTATTATGTTATTCAAAACATCGTAACTACAGTTTGATTGAAGCTAGAGTTATGAGGTTTTACAATATCACCGACGATATCGTCACTTTTCGACAAAAAACGTCGTGACTACAGTTTCTTTGCTATTGTATAGATTCGGAAAAGATGTTGAATGATTCTGAATTCTTACGCTTGCCAAATGGTTCAAAAACGCATGATCCCATCCGACCAGAAAGAATCAGATTATAGTTCAAGTTATTGTAACTATCACCAATCTTTGAGTGCGAGCTATTTGACCACCGGGAAACTGTGGTCGGGCCATCCGAGCCATTACGTCATCTGGAAGTCCTCGGATAAACAGATAAACAGTGGACCAATCCGTGTCAAGTAAACAAAGATTTTGATTTGCTGACACAAAACAGTGGGTAAATCCATAATAGATAGAACAGCGCTCGTTCTTGGAAGCGATACCGCGAGCTCTAATCTAATTGGAAGTTAGCTATTGTATTTTGGTCTACATCTAAATCAAACCCAATTACCATTTCAGTACAAATTCTGACGGGTCTGGATCAGCGAAAGTCACAAGTTCATTCACGGTTACAATAACCGATACAAGCGGTAATGTGCTGACAACCCCACAAGCACTGGGGACAGATGTCAAGATAGTCGTGACGCAGGGCGCAAACTATCAGGGTAAGACATTTTATTTTAGGAGATACAGAGATACACCATAGGGGTATTGGATTTTCAAACTGCAATATGAGTATACAGTTAATTATTTTAAACTTTAATTATATTGTGAGTACTCGTTTAGATAATCTCTCTGAGATTATTTAAATGGAAACTTACATCGTAAGTGTCATTTGAAATAAGAAAGTTAGAATATATTTATTCCCTCTTATCTATAGCTCTTTGTCGATAAACCAGGTTAAAAAAGATACGCAACGCCAATTGTTAATAGGATCTTTGACAAAATAGGTTTATAATGGTCATGGAGGATATTTTTATATCCTACCTCCATCCATACGCATAAATAGAGCGTCATTTTCTTGAGATGTTGTAAATTCAGCGCGTGATGCATAGTAAATTGTTAAAAAATGGTTATCATCTCTAGTGTATTCTAAATGACTACTATCAAAACAAATTTTCTTCAAACTGAAACTATAAGGCCAAAACGTTCATGCAGTTTTGGTTACACTATGCATAGCACGGCTACATCAAAACCAGCGCCAAGCTGAAGTACGGATGCTGATGGCTGCAAATGTTGTGGCAAGGCATTGATGGGGCAACATATCGACAAATTCTCGACCGTATGCGTGGTTGGCTCTCAATGGGACCACAACCGATTGACAAGGGCGTCACAAAGATATGACGCCAAAAAGACATAATTTATTATTAGGTCAATCCACATACGGGATAGGTCTAGGACTGCAACGGACTTCACAGCATTTGAGCTATCTGAACGAAACCGATTTTTTTCCCGACCAACATATATTTTTTCTGTCAAATTGCGTTGACGCTCATTGTAAACTGTGTGATTTCTAATTAATGGAGTTTGGGATTTAAACAAGCAAGATTTTGTCAACTTTCCAAGATGAAATGTTATTGCTTTATATGCATTGTATTTTGTTTAATCTTTGCGTAAGGAGAAATTGAAAATGAAGTTGCTTTCCCATTTTGCCTAGTAAACATGTATATTGCCCTAAAAGAGCCTGAAAATAATGTTATTATACATGTATAGAATGACAAAATGTTTTATGATTTGATAAAAGGCAGAACTTGTTTACTTTAATGTATTTTTAACTGTCGTCATCTATATTTCAACGTTACACTTTTACATTTAATTCAGAAGAAACGTTTATACTTTAATTAAATACATGTTTATCTACCTCCATCTTCGCAAGCCAAGGGTGACATCTACGACGTAACGTCGTTTCTGTATTCACCCTTGGCGGATTTAGTCCGATTTTCTTGGTCTCCTGGAAAGCGTTTTCATTGGTTCCAGCGAGGTCTCGCTGGAACCAATCAGATTGTCGACTGATACATTTGTTATTAGTAACCAAATCATGACAACGGGCGGGAAAAAGCATTGCATTTGCAACTCAAAACGCGAAGATGGGCGATTTTTCCTACGAATTTCATTGCAATAGACAGGAATTCTCTAACTTTAATCGACGAATTATTATACTTTCGACAATTCGACCGAAAAAACAGCTAATTTTTACATAATCTGCACGACGTACGACGCGAAAGACAACGCGCGTTAATGACGTCATCAATAATGGACGTAAACAACCAGCAGAACAACCGCTAGGCGGCGCTTCGCGATTTCAAGAAAATCGGACTAAATCCGCCAAGGGTGAATACAAACGTAGGTGGGTTCAACCTTGGCTAGCGAAGATGATCTACCTCTTGCAATGATAAAAATCGGATATGTCGAATTTAGGAAAGTAAGATGTAATCCATCTTGATTTCGACACAAGGAGAATAATTGATTGTATTTTCATTGTAGATGACTTCTGGTTCCATATAGAGAAACTCGAGATAAAAGAAGTCGATCAGTCAGATTCAGAATATATCAACTTCTATAATGACACCAAGTGAGTGATTTCACGGCGTATAATCACATGACTCAGAATTTCCGATAATCTTTAAAAAAAATGTTAATAGTTGACCAATTTGAATTCGGTTTGAAGCAGAGAATGTGGGAAAATGTCTGGAATAAGCTGCACGTGTTAAATTTTTGAAAAGTCAACTGATGAAAAAGTTATTGAAGATAAACCAAAATTTTGGTTTATCGTCAATAACTTTTTTATCAATTGATTTTTCAAAAATCCAACACGTTCATCGCATGCGTGACATCTGTCCACCTTCTCTGCTTTAAACCGAATTCAAATCGGTCCCGTATTAACAAAATTATTGAAGAAATTTTGAAATTGTTAGTCACGTGATAATACACTGTGGATTTAGACACCTTTATCATCTTTTGGCAACGATCATTGTCATGACAAAATAATTTCAGAAAATGGTCCATTGTTTCGTTAATATTTGACTGATTTGAATTCCGTTTGAAGCAGAGAATGTGTAAAACGCCATGAATTAGCTAGATGCTGTAAATCTTTTAAATATCAACTGGAAAAATAGTTATTGACATTTAGTCAAAAGAAACATATCAGCAGATTATCAAATCTTTGGTAACTAGGCCTACACCCAGCTAAAAACAGGCGTTTCCACCTTCACTGCTTTAAACCGAATCCAAATTAAGGTAGGCCTATTAACAAAATCATTACCGATTTTCTGACATTGATGTCTCAAGTGATTCATCGCCGTGATTTTACGATAGGCTAAATTGAATTTGGTGAGAATTCGCCGGTAACACTTATTACAAGTGCATTTATTAAACCTTTCCCAAAATAAGACATTGTTCTGCCGTCCCTAAAAGAAATGCTCTTTGAAGACATTATTGCAAAAGAAGAAAATGCTAAAAAAAAACATTTTCTCTTTTTTCTGTTTTTTTATTCAAAGTTACATGGTAGGCCTACATAAATCCTATCTTTATCAACATCCATTTTGTCGTCTGTAGCAGCTTCCGAATTGGACCACCCATGAAATGTTGTCGTTTTGGACAGGGTCAATGTGGCCATCCTAGATTCACAAGTTGTCCTGATGTTTCAGGCGACCCCTTTTAAACATTCCGCAGAAGTGGAAAATGCCGATTTTTCTCATTCCGCCTGGTCTATTCTAGCACAAAATTCAATCCTATTCTACCTTACAGATGTGCTGACGACCCCGACACCGTTGGTAACCCGAACGTGAGAACTGATAAAGTCTCGATCTACATACCATTCTCCTTATTTCGGTTGCTTGTCACCAGTAAATTGGTCTCCACTGCCCAGACCTTGGTGTACAAGCTGACAGTGAAGCCGTGTGACAGCCAGGCCGAGTGCGAGGAAGTAAGTAAATATTTTCCACGACAGGGGATCAATTGACGCAACAACAACTTTTAAAAAAAAAAAAAAAAAAAAAAAAAAAAAAAAAAAACAACGGAGAATCTTCTACAAAACTGTTAACCCATTCCCAGACAATGATAGCTTTTTATTAGGTGATGTTTGATAGATCTACCACACCAAAGAAAACCTGACAATTTCCACCCTCTCTTCTTCAACACAAATTCCATTTGGTCTCGATTAACATGTAAACGAAAAGTATTGAAGATTTTCTGTAATATCTGTAGTAGATGTGTCAAGTGATTCCCCGCCGTGATTTCCAAAATTACAAACTTAGGCTAAATAGCGCAATAGGCTATACTTAAAATGTTACATCCAGGCCCGTAGGAACAGGGGGGGGGGGGGGGGGGGGGGGGGCTAGGGGGTGCTAAGCCCCCCCCCCCCCAAAGTTGGCCAAAAATGCCCAATTTTCCTTATTTCACTCTGAAAATTTTGGAAAAATTCAATTTAGCCCCCCCCCCCCCCAATATTCAGACACTGGGGCTTTAGCCCCCCCCCCCTCCCCCAATATGAAATTGCTTCCTACGTGCCTGACATCTGCATATATGTAATACCCTCTTCGGCAATGTTTTATTTAGGTAGTCCAACCCTAATGAGATTCACGTGACGTCGGAATTTTTAGTGTGACGTCATTAACACTTGTTACGAATAGAATAGAATAGAATATATTTTATTGCACATTTATGCCCTCTAGGGGTTAAAGGCAAAATATAACAAAACAAACAATGAAATAAACGCATACAAGTACACGCAAATGCTAAAATTTATTTGTCTATTGAAGGGATATAACTCCAATTAAGAGATATAGTGCGTATTTTCAAAAACCTTATCAAAAATGCGTTAGAAATTAAATTATAACCAATGATAATATTTGGTATACCTTGTTGTTCATTGAGCTACAATTCTAAAATATGTGAGTGGATGTAACAAACGAAATGCCATTCAAAAGCTCAAATTTTGTATTTTAACAATCCACTTAAATCAAAATAGTTAAGATGTATATTAAAAGTAGATCATTTAACACTTCGATAGAAACAATTAAACTTATTTTTGTGTCTAATTTTGGAGTTAGTTCCCTAACAAATATACAAATAGTAAATAATGAAATATCGGGACGAAAATAAGCATTGACAATATAGAAATACAGGAAGTGACCGAATATAAGCATTTAGGCATACTCCAGTGTTCATCAAGAAAGACTCCGGGTAGTGTAGACGCAGTACGCCAATCAGCCAGAGGAACAATGTTTAGTTTCTTAAATTCGGGTATAAATTATAAAAACATTAACCCAATTACAACGGCAAAACCATACACAACAGTTGTTATACCGCGCGCATTCTTTGCGTGTGAGTTATGGACAGACATCACTCAATCGGATCTTAATCACTTGGAAAGTACACATCATTTCTGTCTCAAAAGAATACAAGGTTTACCTCAGAATACGCGGTCGGATATGGTAAAAGGATTACTAGGTTTTACTGCCATCGAAAACTATATTGACTTACAAAAGCTACTTTTCCTTGGATCGCTATGCAGGCTAAAACCAACTGACGTGGCATACAGACTCTTTATTTTAAGACTTTATCAATTTATCAACAAAGTGACTTTGATCAATGTGGGTTTTGCCAAAGATATTTCACGCATTTTAAGGAAATATTCTCTATATTCCCATTTATCTGAATTTCTCAACACGGGGCTTTTCCCGGAGAAAACATTGTGGAAAAGGATTTGCAAACAAGCCATTTTTAAGCATGAATCCATAAACTGGTCTGAAAGATTGTCACGTGACAGAGACTTTGATATATTTAGGAGTGTTCATACGAATTTAGCTCCAGCATTATGTTGGCGTTTAGCCATGAAATCGCCAAAAAGACTGTTTGACATGAAAATTATAGCAAGAACAATGTGTTTGAAGAGAGAACTTATAAATTGTCCTAAGTGTAATATCTTGACAAACGATAAGCTAAGACATTTGCTGTTTGATTGTAAACATGAGACAATTCGAGATTCAAAGATTATGTACGTAGGTAACGTTAAGAATTTAATATCTCTTGACTTGCATAATTATTTGATACATATTGATCGTGATCTTTTCATCAAATATTTATTATGTTTCACAGATGTTACTCTGAAACGACTCTTGACAAATGCTATGCAAGAACAGTTTACACGCGTCAATGCTACATTATTGCATAATATACTATATTTGTGAAGAGTTATGTGGGTATTGCCTAACAGATCTGTTCCATTGCTGATCAGCTACAAGAACACTCTCTTTATGCAATATCGTGATTACGGGAATAGGTTGTTACCCTGATGGTCCATTCTTACTAGATATCATATCGATGCCATAAGTCGTTTCACCTCGTCTGTTGTATATATATTGATTTGGTTGTACATGCTACTCTTCTTCTTCCTCTTCTTCCTCCTCCTCTTCTTCTTCTTCTTCTTCTTCTTCTTCTTCTTCTTCTTCTTCTTCTTCTTCTTCTTCTTCTTCTTCTTCTTCTTCTTCTTCTTCTTCTTCTTCTTCTTCTTCTTCCTTATTAATATCACCCTTCTTCTTGATCCATCTCTTTATTTTCTAACTAGTTTTGTTCATTATCTTCATAATTTGTTTACAATTCTATGTACTTTATAATTTGTATATTTGTTAACCATGTTTTGCACTCTACTTGTTATATTGTAACTCTTCAGAAAATGGAGGAATAAAAGGTATAATAATAATAATGACTTTGCGCACGAAAATTAAGTTGTCCCGGGTTTACCTTGTTGGACAATATCTACGCAAACATAAATACTGTTTGGAGTTTAAAGCTATGCTACTTTGCAGTCATTAATAAAACATGCAATGTATTGAATAACATTTATTCTTTTACATGTCATCAATTTGAAAAAAGTTATATTGTCATCTTGATTATCACATTTAAAACCAGTTTTAATTAAGTTAGCGTGTAACTGCAACCGCTGATTCTTATATTTTACACAATTAATAAGAAAATGTATTTCGTTTTCAACAAAGTTACACGATGTGCACAATCTTTGCTCCTCTGGTACACCACGATATCTTCCACATTCTATTTGAAGTTGATGGGAACTCATTCTGAAAGCACTTAAAGATTTTCTAATATTTTTATCCCGAATATCGTCAAGGTATGTTTCAAATTTGAAATCACTTTTTAATTGTTTGCATATCGATAATTTGTGCATTCCAACACTTTCAGAGTGTCGTTTTGTCCAAAAAGACAAAAACCTATCGGTGATTTTTCGCTTAATAGAAGCAAGAAACGCATTTGGGTTAAAAGTATGCTGGTTTTGCCAAACATGTGAAAACCCAAGATCCTGCAGAATACTTTGAATAAACTGTAACCAGACTGACTTATTGCAAGAGGTACATAATTGTTCAAAGTAAGCCTTCGCCACCAACGAATCTACGTCTGACTGAATAATATGCAGCCAAAAATTGATAGAACTGGTTATAATTGTTATCAACATTGGTAACTGACCCAGTTCACTAATCACAGCAAAATTAGAAGTTTTAGAATGAACCCCAAGTACGTATTTGCAGAATTTCAATAAAAGCTTATCAAATTCATTACTTCCTTTAAGTGACATCTCAAACAACTCGTCCAATGTTTTATTCTTGTAACATGGCTTGTAAGCAGCCCAAATTTCGCTACCGTAAAGTGAAATCGGTTTGACAAGAGACTCAAATATTTTCAAAATTACAGAGGGCTTAATGTCCTTATCAAATATGCTCTGCTTTATAGAAAATAGAGCTCTACTCGCCTTAACTCCGAGTAATTTTTCAGCAGACGAAAACTTTGCAGTGTTACTTATCATAACACCAAGATATTTATATTGTTTCACATGTTCCAATTCATAATCACCGACACAAAATTTATATCTGTCCATAGCTAGACGACCCCCCATTATTGAAAAACATTATTTTGGATTTTTCGGCATTTATTCTAAGACCCCATCTATTACAAAATTCATACACTTTTGTCAAATTTTCCTGTAACCCCTTTTGGGTTGTAGACAGTAATAATAAGTCATCCGCATATAACAAATGATTAACCTTAGTATCATGCAAAAGAGGGGCATCATTTGAACCTAATTCATCGCCAATGTCATTTATAAATATATTAAACAAAAGGGGACTGAGCACATTTCCTTGATGGACACCTTTTACGTAAATCAGAACCTATAGGACGGTTGGCGTCGTAAATATCCAGCGTTGGAACGTTCTACCGCCGAATGTTTACGAAGTCGCCCGAGTTATTCCGACGTCGATTGCATCTCATTAGGGTTGAATTGCTAAAATATATTGACGACGAAAATAAAGTCGAACTGCAAACCCGGGACCAGCTTCATCAAAATATCCACGGTGGAGATTGTGCACGGTGGGATGGATAACGACTACGGACAAATTTGCCTCGCTTCAGGTAAGAAATTGTGCAATAATTTTCTTATTTCTGCATCAATTTTCAAGCGGTTTGTTACATGTACCCCGTATTACTGAGCTCCTTCTTCAGATATATGACTAGTTTAAAGAATCTTTGTACTTTGTCCAAAAATTGATCCCAACCGATCAGAAAAACGACAAAAAATCCAGGTCCTTTTCTAGTCGGTTGGGATCGATTTTTGAGAAAAGTACAAGGAGTTACCAGATAAGTAATACACCTGAGAAAGGGCCTCAGGAAGGCAGAGTACATGCAACAAACTGCATGAAAATTGACGTAGAAATAAGAAAGTTATTGCATAAATTCTTACCTGAAGCGTAGTTAATTTGGCCGTAGTCGTTACTATTTCGCTTTCGGGTCGGTTGGGACAATATTTTCGGAAAAGTACCACGAGTTATCTAATATGTCATACATTCGATGAAAGAGCTCGGTAAGGCGGGGTAGGCTACATGCAACAAACCTTTTGAAAATTGATGCACAAATAAGGAAGTTATTGCAAAATAAATCTTACCAGGATCGAGATTAATTTGTCCGTATTCGTTATCCATCCCATGATGCACAATCTCCACTGTGATATCTATGGTGTATTTTTTTCTTACCGATGTCTTACGAAACGCTGAAAACAACAAAAGCATGACATAAGTGTTGATAGAGGGGGCGATAAACGATTCTTCGCCTAAGACATTGGTAAGACAATCATTTATATGTCTAAAGTCCTATGACGAAACTGGCCTTTGGTCCCGTCCTCGTCAATAGGTACATAAAAAATGTTAAGACGTAGCGCACTTTTCAAAAAACGCTACCCTCCGCGATTCATAACTGAATTTTGTAGGAATCATTTTCGTTCTCTTAACTTTGTTATATATCAAAATAAGCGTAAAGCTGTGATATTTTTCAATGTTATACTCATTTCAAGTTCTTATATTGTATAAATTTGATAGAAAGAATTTTTGTTCGTAAATTCGGCGAAAAATCGCGTGTAACATGTAACATAAATGTTCAAGAGCGACGGCTTTTTATAAACATTTTTGCGATAAAATAACGTCAAACACATGGAAAAATATATTTTGTGACTGTGGAAATGTTGTAGAATGTTTTGCCGAACGGAAATAAAATTTCTACGTAGATAACTCAAATTAGCCCAGTTTGTTTACCAAAGATCGCAGTGTAACAATTGAAAATACGTCACAGAAAAAATGACAATTATTTTTTAAATATTTTGTTAATTAATGACTCAAATGCAACCTAACTTGATATAAAAAATACAATTTTTCTCTATTTTTATAATACATGGAAGAAAATCAGTTAGCATAATAAACGAAACAATTATTATATAAAATGCGTACACGTGGACAGAAATTGTTTCTTGCAGTTGAAAACTCTACTTTTTTACACTTTAGACTTTAAAAAATACAAGTTCTCTTATTCATACAAACATTTTAATTTCAATGTGGAAATACCATTTTTTTCTTGTTGGTCATATCAAAATTTCGACGCAAAATAACGAAACGTATAAGAAATATTCAATTTTTTTCTTGTGGACAGAAAATTTACAAACGTTAACTAACTTTTTATTTGACGTAATCCTGAAATTAGGCTATCTCATTGGCTCATATTTTAAGATGAAAAAAGAACAAATTAAAGTGGCGGAATAGCTATAGAAATACAAAAGATGGAAGCAGTGGAGTATCTCTTAAAGCGTGGTCCTGTCTTTATAAATCAGATTAGATTATGTAGAGAGTAACCATTAAAAGCACAACACAGCCATCTACGAAAAAACTTAAAGTTACGCAATAGACGGTCGCTAGTTTGACGTTACATTTTAGTGCTGCAATACCGTGCGCGACGTCTAAACATTTTTTTTTTTTCGAGAAAAAAATGAATATAGCAATTGAAATGCATTTGGAAAGGGAAAGACATTGCTAGATTTTCCTATAAAATTTCAATTATTATAAACGCACTTAATTGCCAGTAAAACTGGATGCATATCATTTTAATTTAAAATGAACAAAAATCGGATTAGTCTAACTCCGGATATCTCGAAGAAAAACGTTCGTAAACCACGACTTCGTAAACCAAGACTTCAGCACAACTACTTTGAACTAAATTTGAACTATATTTGAACTATTTTGAACTATATTTGAATTATTTCGAACTATATCAGGACTATTTTGAACTATATTTGATCTATTTTGGACTATGTTTGAACAGGCTGGCTGTGTGGACTCCACATCATCTGGGAAAAGACGAAGACGAGACGCCTCAGAAGGTAACGCCGACTCCAATCTAACGTCTGTCGATCTCTTCACAACGATAGGGGTACTTCCAAACGGTGAGCTTAGGCCATTTTAACCCTTTCCCAAACGGAAAAATTTTAGGGTGATCCACTTCAAAAATGCCACAAACGACCATATAGAAGTTATTCAAGATAGAATTTGTGTTAAATATTGCATAGAAAATATTGAGACAAAAGGAGAAACTGCTGGTTATCAGCAGTTTCTTCTTTTGTTTCAATGTTTTCCCAATCCTTTTCTATATGGGTCGTCAAAACCAGGCCTTGTTTGGGAAAGGGTTAATCCTTTCCCAGACAGCAGAATTTTGAAATGGCTTGAAAAAGTGAAGTTGCAGAATAAAATCAAACACTGCATGTGCACTGTAGTTGTCTGTGATAAGGGTTAAAATGTTTGTGTGGCAAATTTGAAGCTCTTATATCAGTATAAAACTGACTGATGACAGCGACCATGCAGCTTTAAATGTATGGCAAAATGCTGATAAATTGTGTTTTAAAGCACATAAAATAATGTAGGAAATGAAGAAAATATCATTTGTCAATTTTGTCATTTTTTTACTCTTAATGTTTTCTAATGGTCCATTCTTTAAGACACGTAAAGAGTATGGAATTTACCTGTAATTACGAACCATAAAGCACATTTTAAAGAGCCCCGTGCTAGATGTTTAAGAAATCAAAACAACATGAAATTGATCAGCGTTTGCATATTGTTTTGCAGTGCATTGCATTATCTAGGACCAACAAGAAAGAAATTTTAGCGCTGATACAAAGTTGTTCACTATCTATCAAGGTTAAGTTTCCAATAAATGTTAGTAATAGCCTACATGTAAAAAATTAAGCGGGTAATGTAATAATTCAAAGACCTTCATTTGAAATTTCCATCAACAGAAAAGAATATTTCATTCCATATTAATACAATAACGGTATATATTATCTGTTTGTGTGTCCGACAACATAGCATGATCCCTTAACCCTTTCCCAAACGACAACATTTTGGTGTAGCACAATTTTAAAAGCTGCTGCAGACAACAAAATTTAGATCTATAAAGATTGGATGAGTGTGGAATATAGCATAGAAAATATTGAGGCAAAAGGAGAAACTGCTGGTTATCAGCAGTTTCTTCTTTTGTCTCAATGTTTTCTCAAGCCTTTTCTTTTAGGGACGTCAAAACCAGGTCTTGTTTGGGAAAGGGTTAAACACAGAACCGGTAGCTGTAACTAGACAATTCTCCTTTTTACATTTTGATGATAATGATTTTTACTCATTTTTTTTCAAATCTTTCATTATCCAGGAGTAGAAAGTACCCAGTCAAAAACAACCGGAAAGGAGGACGACAACGACACAATTCTGGAGGGTGGTCTGTGTTTTGGCCGTGCCCCTGTCTACGTGGGCGCCGCCATTTTGGTTGCTCTCCTGATCACCCTGATATGTTTCGGGTTCCTGTTCATCGCAATGAGGCGTCGACGCAGCAAGGACCGGCTGGTTGAGTATCCAACTCCCGCTCAAAGTGTGGCATCAGTCCATGGCATGGTTTCCAGCGGGAAACCATCTCTACGTGGCTAGATGCTGGTTGAAAGGGGAGAGAGTCGTTTGATCTTTGAACAAATGTGACCCGTTACACTAAAAGGGACCTCATCTGAACTCCAAAAATTCAACTTTTGACAAATTTGTCAGACTCGCCACAGGTCAACCAAATACCGTATGTGGAAAATGAACACATATCAAGATATGGAAAACATTCCAGATTCAGACAATTACATAGCAGTGAAAAGTATCGGTCCTAGTCTGGCTGCGCAGACTGACTAAGGTCGATATTTTTCACACATCCGATAAGGTCCCTTTTACCGTTATGGGTCACAAATTATTTTAAGATCAGAGCAACAGACAAGAGGGGGGGTCAAGAAATTCTATATGTGTTATTCTAAATTCCATATTGTGGGTACTCATTTGAATTGTCTCGTACGCACAATATAGGATTTGATGGACAATTGATGAAATATTGCATTTTGAAAAAAATATCAGCATACTCCCCCTTATCTGGAGCTCTGTTAGATGTTGTAAAGTATCTCCAATTGAATGATCAAACGGCATATTCAATACGTGAATTTAATTTTCTGTTAATAAAAAGAAGCGGACATCCAAGGACAAACATGACAAGGGGTAGATTACTTCGAGTATTCTCGGATGAAAATTCGCTCTTCGATATTCGGATGTAGCTATTTTGTAAATAGAGACATCTAAATATCAAAGAGCGAATTTTCATCAGAGAAGACTCGAATTAGGGGTGGATCAGCTTCACAAAGAAGTGTGTCTTTGGGGTCATGCAGCAGCAGTGGACTATGTCATTGGGGTCGTTGTTGTAAGTTGTAGTTTACAATTGGTAAATATAGATGTAGATCCCAACCTTGATATAGCCATCTAACGAAGCAGACCAATGGCAGTGTTTACCAAGTATGAAAATCAACGAAGGACAATATCTCCATAAATTAATATGGTCGTCAGAGATACAAAGATCTGCTGTGGTATAGAGTTGATCTGAATTGATAACTTACAGCCTTCGTATCTCCATCATATATCTATTATTTCCTTATCTTTAACCCTTTCCCAAACAAGACCTGGGGCCCGTATTATTAACGATCGTGCGTTTGATTTTTGCATAATTACTTGTAACAACAGCCCTGATTGGCTCAGTCGGATTTCTCGTGCAATCAGATGTCTTGTTACACAGTTTACACAAAAACTTGATCATAAGATGTTTAGTAATACGGGGTCCTGGTTTTGACGTCACTAATGGAAAATGCTTGGGAAAACATTGAGACAAAAGAAGAAATTGCTGATAACCAGCAGTTTCTCCTTTTGTCTCAATATTTTCAATGCCATATTTTACACAAAGTCTATCTTTAACAACTTCCATTTTGTCAATTGTGGCAGTTTCTGAAGGGGATCACCCTAAAATTTTGTCGTTTGGGAAAGGGTTAATTAAAGATGTTCGCAAGCAATGTATCTAAATTGAATATTTGTTATCAGAGACATTTACCCAAAACATTGTTCTATTCATATCAGATCATAAGAAATTCATAATAAATTCAGCAAAATGCAAATTAAAACCCATCTCTTATAAATCTTCCCTGATTCAATGTCAGTATATTAAAATATTGGTGTAATTATTCAGACGTGCTTTGCTATGTGTAGTTTTACGTGTATAAAATCTTCTGTAACGAATTTGTTACAATAATCTTTTTTGTTCAATATATGTATGTATTTACATGAAGTATTGTTGAAAAAGAAAGAACAAAACATAATTTGAATGATCGGAGAAATAATTTTAGTTTATATTTAGAAAGTCAGGATATTTGACATCAGAAATTTTGTCAAATTGTCGCATACCAGCTGGAAAAGCATGTCGAAACTTGCGTATTTCTGAATACCGTATTTTAAACTTGATAAACAAATAACTTTTGTACTCAGTCTGTAACTGTTTTCCAGAAATTTAAAGGATAACCAAGATATTAAATCTTGAATTTTCCAGATACTTTTTAGCTGTTTATATAGTCAAGTTGGAGACATACAAAATACATTATTATATGTCTCTGTTCGGAGTCAATTTTCAAGCGGTTTTTTGCATGTATCCCACCTTACTGAGCTCTTTCCTCAGATATATTGCTTGATTGTGTGGAGTCTGTGTAATTTTTTTTTCAAAAAATGATCCCAACCGACCGGAAAAAACGACAAAAATTTACAAGAAGTTTTCAAATAAGTAATGCATCTGTGGAAAGAGCTCAGCAAGGCGAGGTACATGCAACAAATCGCTTGAAAATTGACACCTAATTGAACAAGTTATTGTACAAATTCTTACCTGAAACAGGGTTAATTTGGCTGTAGTTGTTATCATTTCGCTTTCTGGTCGGTTGGGACAAGATTTTGGGAATGTAATTGAGAGTTTTCTAATTATGTCAAACATCCGATGAAAGGGCTGGATCGAGGCTATTTTGGCCGTAGTCGTTATCCATCCCATGATGCTCAATTTCCACTGTGATAGTTATAGGTAGACAATTATCATATAGCGAAGAGTTTAAAGTGACATTTCACATATATTTTTTCATAAAATTTACTTTTATTTTTATCTGAAAGAGCATATTTTCTTATGAAAATTCTAGAAATGTTAAGCCAGAATATTGCGCCTTTTACGAGAAATATATATTTATGCTAAAATTAAACAAATTGATGTCCACAGCAGCTCAGATTCATAAGAAATTTATTATTTCTGTCTCAACTTTAAAGGTGTAGTTTTCGCTTATATTCAACAACTTGAAAAAACTGATAGCATTTTTACACATTAAAAGAACAAATCGTTGCATCAAGACGATTAAAAAAAAGAAATTGGAATGTTATGTCCCTTTAAGCTTGCATGGTGAAAACACAGAAGAATTGCGAAAGCATAGAGGAATGCATGAACATGCTGTATTATAATTGTTGATGTGTACGCACAAACTTGTGGACATACAGACGACACTTGTGGACATACAGACGTCCAACAATAAATGGCCACAATAGCTCATGATGAATTTGTGCTAAGGTGAGCAATGAATGATCAGCCTCAACAGATTATATACAGGTACGTGTTGGGAAGATCAACAACATAATTATAATAAACAAGTCAAATTTAATTTTAAAGTAACATCTAAATATATTTTGATCACAGCAAAATTTGCTATCTAATCATTTAGTCCTACAACTTTGGAAAACTTGATTTTGAAAAAAAATACATGTATATGCATAGATATTTACTCTACACAAGAGGCCCAAGAGGACCTGAATCGCTCCACTAGCTAAAGTAAAATAATTATCTCATGATTTCCTTCCTGTAAGCCTCGCACTGCCCAATCTTGAAAAGGGTCACCCCAGGAACATTTCTGCCAAGTTTGGTCTGAAATAGCCGATTGGTTTATTTCTAAAGAATTATTTCATGGTTTGTCCAATTTATAAGCCCCTTCCTGCCACACCCACATTAATGGACTAATCAAAATTTCACAAACGAATTAAGTAAAGGGCTACCCAAAGAACATTACTTCTAGAATTGGTCTACATTGGCCAATTGGTTGATTTATAAAGAATTATTCTTTGATTTCTCCAAGTCTGATAAGCCCCACCCTGCCACGCCCAAGTTTATGGACTAATCAATATTTCACAGAAAATTTAAGAAAAGAGTCACCCAAGGTATATTTCTAGCAAGTTTGGTCAAAATTGGCCGAATGGTTGATTTTTAAAGAATTATTTTGGGATTTTTCTAAGCCTGATAAGCCCCGCCCTGTCATGCCCACATTTATGGACCAATCATAATTATTTGAACAATTTAAGTAAAGGGTCTCCTAAGGAACATTTCTGCAAAGTTTGGTCAAGATTGACCCACTGGTTTGAGAGGAGAAAATTTTTTAAGAATTATTTTGTGATTTCTCTAAGTCTGATAAGCCCCACCCTGCCACGCCAATATTTATAGACCAATCAAAATTTCACAGACAATTTAAGTTTAGAGTCATCTAAAGAACATTTCTGCCAAGTTTGGTCAAAATTGGCTGAATGTTTGATTTTTAAAGAATTATTTTGTGATTTTTCTGAGTCTGATAAGCCCCACCCTGCCACGCCCACATTTATAGACCAATCATAATTCTTTGAACAATTTAAGTAAAGGGTCACCCAAGGTACATTTCTGCAAAGTTTGGTCAAGATTAGCCCACTGGTTTGAGAGGAGAAGATTTTAAAAGAAAAAGTTAACGGACGCACGCACGCACGACGGACACAACCCCATGACAATAGCTCGCTGGCCTTCGGCCAGTGGAGCTAAAACAACATTGGGTTTTATTTCGAATAAACAATTACAATCATCTTTAATGAATGAACATTGAGCATTTCAAATAGCAATGAATTTTGTGCTAAAAATAGACTAGATTTTTTAATGATAAACCTTTGGTGTTGTTATAAAATCTCCTAACTACAGCTTGAATTAAGCCATAGTAACTAGATTTTATAACAACACCTACAAAATACCATTGTTTGTCTGAAATTATTTCACGGTTAACCCGATTCCAAATGTTGACTCTTTCTGACGCCCCTCAAGGAAGATGCTTTGGAAAACATTGTGGAAAATGAAGAAATTGCTTGTTACAAGCAATTTGTTCATTTACCAGAATGTTTTCTAACCCAAAATGGAAAGGTTTGTAAACATTTGTCCACTTAAAATTCATCTAACAAAGGTTACATATTTGTAAAGAGTTGTATAATCATGAGTCTTCTGCAACCTTTTTCATATTTGAACATACCAAAATGTTGCTGTTTGGGAATGGGTTAACTAGATACAAATCGTTCTTTATTCCAATTTCCAGACAGCAACATTGTAGGCAAAATGGAAAGATGTTGGAGAAAATAACTCAGAGTGAATGAAACTTTACACTTTTGGTCTATCATTGAAAACATTTAGGAAAACAAAACTATTAGACACCAGGAATTTCTCCTTTGTCCATTATATGTATTCTCCAACATTTTTCTTGAGGGGCGTCAACATGCGGGGAAGAGTGAAGAATGTATAATAATCCTTTTCGAAAGAGTGCTGAATTTTGACGAACATAGTGTTAAGACCTTTTGAATTTACAGGGAGAGAAAAGATATTACTGATGATCAGCAATTCTTTCTTTTTCCCCAATATTTTGTAAGTCATGAAATAGACCACAAGTCTTTTATTGAAATAGTCTAAAAAGTTGCTGTTTGGAGAAGGGTAAATAGAAAATGCTTCAAGAGGTTGGCTCACAACAAATGCAATAGACAGACAGACTCCCCTTGCTTAACCTTATCCCAAACAAGACATGATTTTCATGTCCCTAAAAGAAAAGCCATTGAAAACAGTTTGAGACAAAAGAAGAAATAGACATGATATCTTTATCATTACCTAATTTGTAGTCTGTAGCCTCTTCCAAACTGTAAAAGTCTAATTATTTGCTGCTTGGGCAAAGGTTACACATTTGTAAAGAGTTGTATAATCATGAGAAGCAAAATTGAACAATAATATATCTATAAGGATGAGCAACAATGAAAATGCCATGGTATGTAAAACAAATAATTTAAACCATTCCCGCACATTGACATGCCACAAGATAAAGGCTTTAGAAAACATTGTTGAAAATAAAGAAATTGCTTGTGACAAGCAATTTCTTCATTTCCAACAATGTTTTCTTTTAGACTTTTTCAGAAAGGCTAAACAATGTAAAGGTTATTTCACCTGAAATGTTGTCTTGAACATCTTTGACTTTGGAACAGTCTAAAAATTTGTCATTTGGTAATGGATTATGTGAAATGAATCCAGAATGAGTATTGCATATACTTGCACTTGGATGTGAAAAAACAACAACAAGATCTATGCTGTTCTCTTAAATAGCTTACAGCAACTTTGAGAAAGGAGTATAGATTCTTTTTCACAATGCTCTATGATGGGCTCGTATGTATGAAAACTTTGATGCCATATAAATGAATCAATATTGAGCATTGTTTCTGTAATTGTGAGTATATGAGTAGCATATCGTTGTTTTTCAACAAAAACCTCGCAACTGCAGCTGCTTTTAAGCTGCAGTTACAAGGTTTTTGTTGAAAAGCAGCAATAAGCTTCTATGAGTATGGCACAAATGGAAAAATGATTTATAATTTAATGTCTTTATGAAACAATTATGCCCCTGAAATAACAATTGGTTTTACCCCATTACTGCACAGTGACGCCTTTTGACTCCTGCTCAAGAAAAGGCTTGGGAAATCATTGTGGAAAATGAAGAAATTGCTTGTGACAAGCAATTTCTGCATTTTCCACAATGATTTTTAACCTAAAATGGAAACATTTTTTGAAATTTCATCAACTTGAAATTGGGCAAGTTTAAAAAAAATGCGACCGTTCACTTTTTACATACCTCGGCTTTTGCAGAGAAACATATTCAACCCAATCAAAGCTAGAAAGATGTGTTATTGTGCCTTTATACTGGGTACCAAGTTTTAACAAAATCGCTTCACAAATAAAAACGATATGTCATTAAAACATGTCAAAAATGTCAGGAGTGAAACGATTTTGTGTGACACTTAAGAATTTAACCAAGTTTCTAAGCTATGGTAAATAAAATACAGTGACAGGATACTACAATAAGCACTTGTAATTCCTAAAACAACATGTGCATCATCATCTAAAAATTACCTTTTCATCTTATCTTCACTGGTTTAGGATGTGGAGCCTGTTTTATACAATAACCCTCTGAATTTTATGTCAGGAGTGAAACACTTTTATTTTTCAAAATGTGTTCTCATTTTTGTCTATTCAGCCAGATATCTACCACTCAAACGTTTTTAGGAAGCCATCAACCTTGTGGGCATTCTGCACTCTACTATTTAGTGATTCGTGGGTTACAATTTATCATATTGTGCAATATATATGCTGTCAGGAGTGAAACGCTTTTTAGCTCACCTGAGCACGAATGTGCTCATGGTGAGCTATTGTGATACCGCTGTGTCCGGCGTCCGTCGTCCGGCGTCCGTCATCCGGCGTCCGGTGTCTGTCGTCCGTCAAACTTTGCCTTGTGTGCACTCTAGAGGCCACATTTTTTGCCCAATCAACCTGAAATTTGCTCAGAATGATTGTCTTGATGAAATCTCGGACAACTTCGAAATTGGGTCATCTGGGGTCAAAAACTAGGTCACGGGGTCAAATCTTAGAAAAACCTTGTGTGCACTCTAGAGGCCACATTTTTTGCCCAATCAACCTGAAATTTGCTCAGAATGATTGTCTTGATAAAATCTCGGACAAGTTTGAAATTGGGTCATCTGGGGTCAAAAACTAGGTCACGGGGTCAAATCTTAGAAAAACCTTGTGTGCACTATAGAGGTCACATTTTTTGCCCAATCAACCTGAAATTTGCTCAGAATGATTGTCTTGATGAAATCTCGGACAAGTTCGAAATTGGGTCATCTGGGGTCAAAAACTAGGTCACGGGGTCAAATCTTAGAAAAACCTTGTGTGCACTCTAGAGGCCACATTTTTTGCCCAATCAACTTAAAATTTGCTCAGAATAATTGTCTTGATAAAATCTCGGACAATTTCGAAATTGGGTCATCTTGGGTCAAAAACTAGGTCACAGGGTCAAATCTTAGAAAAACCTTGTGTGCACTATAGAGGTCACATTTTTTGCCCAATCAACCTGAAATTTGCTCAGAATGATTGTTTTGGTGAAATCTTGTACAAGTTTGAAATTGAGTCATCTGGGGTCAAAAACTAGGTCACGGGGTCAAATCTTAGAAAAACCTTGTGTGCACTCTAGAGGCCACATTTTTTGCCCAATCAACCTGAAAATTGATCAGAATTATTGTCTGGATAAAATCTCGGACAAGTCCGAAATTGGGTCATCTGGGGTCAAAAACTAGGTCACAGGGTCAAATCTTAGAAAAACCTTGTGTGCACTCTAGAGGCCCCATCTTTTGCCCAATCTACCTGAAATTTGCTCAGAATGATTGTCTTGGTGAAAGCTCGGACAAGTTTGAAATTGGGTCATCTGGGGTCAAAAACTAGGTCACGGGGTCAAATCTTAGAAAAACCTTGTGTGCACTGTAGAGGCCACATTTTTTGCCCAATCAACCTGAAAATTGATCAGAATGATTGACTTGATAAAATCTCGCACAAGTTTGATATAGGGTCATCTGGGTCTAAAACTAGGTCACAGGGTCAAATCTTAGAAAAACCTTGTGTGCACTCTAGAGGCCACATTTTTTGCCCAATCAACCTGAAAATTGCTCAGAATGATTGGCTTGATAAAATCTCGCACAATTTTGAAATTGGGTCATACAGGGTCAAAAACTAGGTCATGGGGTCAAATCTTAGAAAACCTTGTGTGCACTCTAGAGGCCACATTTGTTGCCCAATCAACCTGAAAATTGATCAGAATGATTGTCTTGGTGAAATCTCGGACAAGTTTGAAATTGGGTCATCTGGAGTCAAAAACTAGGTCACGGGGTCAAATCTTAGAAAAACCTTGTGTGCACTCTAGAGGCCACATTTTTTACCCAATCACCCTGAAAATTGATCAGAATGATTGTCTTGATCAATTTTCAGACAAGATTGAAATTGGGTCATCTGGGGTCATAAACTAGGTCATGAGGTAAAATCTTTGTAAAACCTTGTGTGCACTCTAGAGGCCACATTTTTTGCCCAATCAACCTGAAAATTGATCAGAATGATTGTCTTGATCAATTCTAGGTCACGAGGTCAAATCTTAGATAAACCTTGTGTGCACCCTTAAGGTCACATTCTTTGTCCAATCAACCTGAAAATTGGTTTACAAAAAAAAGTTATTATATCAGGTGAGCGCTTCAGGGCCAATGGCCCTCTTGTTTGTTGTTATTTTGCAAGATTGTGCACACAATTTTAGCAACAAGAGTGCCATGGTCACAATATACGCCGCCACTTATAAAACTTGAGACAAAAAAATGACATTGACAAGGATTTATAAATATTCACTCAAAAACCTGTAAAACATTGTGTTCACAAAAAGGTTTTTATAAATATCCAGTCAAAAACCTGGAAGGAATTGCGTTCACGAGGCTGTAATATCATTAAGCCCCAGAGACTAAGATTGAAGGGGGCATAACTCAGGCAAAAATCAATGAACCATAAAATCCTTACTTCATGCACATCTACATATTAAGGTAATAATATCTACCAAGTTTCATAAGAATCCAGTTAGAATCTTAGGAGAAGTTGCGTTGATAAGGCTGCAATTTCAATAAGCCCCAGAGACTAAGTTTTAAAGGGGCATAACTCTGGCAAAAATCAATGAACCATAAAATTCTTCCTTCATGCACATCTACCAATTGAGGTGATAACATTGACCAAGTGTCATTAAGATCCAGCCAGAAACTTAGGAGGAGTTGTGTTGACAAGCCTGCAATTTCAATAAGCCCCAGAGACTAAGTTTTTAAGGGGCATGACTCAGGCAAAAATCAACGAACCATGAAATCCTTCCTTCATGCACATCTACCAATTGAGGTGATAACATTGACCAAGTTTCAAGAAGATCCAACCAAAAAAACTTAGGAGGAGTTGCGTTGACAAGGCTGCAATTTCAATAAGCCCCAGAGACTAAGTTTTTAAGGGGCATAACTCAGGCAAAAATCAACGAACCATAAAATCCTTCCTTCATGCACATCGACCAATTGAGGTGATAACATTGACCAAGTTTCAAGAAGATCCAACCAGAAACTTAGGAGGAGTTGCGTTGACAAGGCTGCGATTTCAAGAAAAGTGGACGGACGTACGGACGGACGGACGGACGGACGGACGGACGGACAGACGGAGAAGATGACGCCAATATACGTCCGCCTCCGGCGGCGTATAAAAAACTTGTGAACATGAATTTAGAATATAATTTTGGCACTGCTTAACCATTTAGAATAGTTTTTAGCCACCCTTATTCAGGAATCTCGATGATATTCTGTGAAAATAGCTGTTATTCTTAACATTTGATTGTCACACTTTGGTCACATTTTTTTTAAACCTGCCCAATTGTCGTCTGCAACACCTTTCAAATTGGAATAGTCCAAAATTTTGTCGTTTGGGAAAGGGTTAACTATTTGGAAGACACAATAAACCAAAATACATACACACAATGAAGGTTGAAAAAAATTATGATATTGCAATGAAGTTATGACGGATTATTGTCAATATCCGCATGTATAACACCCGTCTCTGTAAGTATCGCGACAATGAGAAACACAACATATAGAACACACAAGTAGATTCCCCAGCCGCGCGACATTCGGAATTTTGATGCTGATGCGATGATGAGGCTGGAGACCAAACTGAGAGCCAGAAAACCTGCCAGTACTACCTCCTCTAAAGTTATCTTGATCTGGAATAAACAATGTATATTTTTGTCAGAAAAGTCCATTCTATAGAGCCAATCCACGAACTGAGAATCATTGGAGTGAACACAACAGCCAGTCACGTGGTCAACCTCACAGAACACGTTTGCTTTCGTAGTGGTCAAGCTCGTGGGAAATATTTCCATACGGATTTGGATTTAATCAAGTCTTCATAGTGACATAAGAGGGATAAAATGTGTTCATTTTGTTTTGAGAATGTTAATTGCACATAGACAAAAAGTGGTTGAGTTCCGGAATATTACATAATTGCGTATATTAGAGAATTCCTGAATTTCCTTTGTCTGGCCTTCCCACGTCTGGTAGCCAGTACAGAGTTATGGGGATCTCTAAGGAACGACCAATTAGGGAAACAAGCAGAGCGGAGTTGCTATGACCAAATGGACAACAATCGGCCAATGCATCTTTTACCACTGTACCAGATGCAACCACTCTTCAGATTTTAAATCGGTCTCAGACCGCTGGAGTGGAAAATGAATTTCTCCGGGTTGGTGGTTGCCCCTTCGAGGGCCCCCGTAATTCCCTTCACTCTTCAGGTTTTATATCGGTCTCAGACCGCTGGAGTGAGAGAATTTCCAACAGCTATATTGGGGTTGCCCCTTCGAAGGCCTCCGTAAAGGACTGCAAGGGGAAAACGACAAGGACAGTGCTCTTTCAGATCACCAATGACAATATATCAAAAGAACCTGTCAAGAGAATATCCGTCCGTAGAAATTCAGCTGCAACACAAAGTCGTCAGCGAGAAAGGAAAGGGTTCCGTGCACTGATGAAAAAGACTGATAACGGGTTTCAGGTCAACTCGAAATCAGATTCCCGAGCCCACTTATGTGTAGCAGAATAAACAGTACACATGGCGGTCCTTTACCTAACAGAACGAAGTTCATGATATTTAACACAATTTCAGACTAGAGTACTCAAAACCCATCATATTATCTAGGACCAAGTCGTTCATGGAAAACGGATTGAATGACGCGATGTTTTGTAAAATTACAGCATCTTTATCAAGCAGAAGTTCGCCTAGAGGGTTAGATTTACAAGGCTGTGAGGTTTTTTGTCCTCGTTAAAATCATTAATTCTGAAAAGTTTATAATTCCAGAAAAGACTGTTTCTTTGCTTATACCTCTTACAAAGATAAAGACTTATTTCTTTGTTATAAATACTTTGGTTTTATACCAGTAAATGTGAAGGATTGTCTATTAAAACACATCCAATATAGTAAGTTGAGCTTACCGTAAACGGGGAAAAATCAGAGTTGGCTCACATATATAGTAATCACACTATCTAGAGGCTCAAAATTCTAACAAGAACTTAGATTCTGTTACAATACACCCTTTATTTTCTAATATTGGGGACAATTTGGAGCATAAGCTCAAATTACTACATAATAGTGGTTTATTGCCGTTTGTATATAAACAGGCACTTTGAGACGAATAAATCGAGCCCGAAACTATGTAATAGCAACAGGGACCCACAACATTGATCATACCAAACAGAACAGATCACATAAAATCAGTAACAGAAACAGTATTTAAAAGAAAATATAGATATACATATTGAGGCGAAATTCGAAATTATATCAACATATTAGGGTAAAAACAAACATAAAGAAATACTGAAGAAATTAACAAATAACCAGTTAGTCATACAGAAGATATCTGAAAAGAGTCACTTTTAAATAGTGATTACTATTATTTATGACACAGTCATTATACATTGTAACTAGTGGGCTTGAATTCGAATGTGTCAGTCATTGTTATCACATAACATTCACATGGCGAAAATATGAATATGTACCGTACCTACTAGTAATCGGAATTAATTACGTGAATACGAATTGCCAATTCACATTTGAATGATATAACCGTTAAAGGCAGGTTTGAAAATAATCATTGTAGGTCTATCTATGGTTCCAAACGAAACGCGAAAGAAAAATATTTGAAGGTATCAAGGTCAGATTGAACTTCCCTTCGGTTCATGAATCATTTCACCAACAACATTACCATTACGTTTTGTACGGTTGGAATAAGCTCGAGAAGCATAGCAGAGGAAGACACAAGAGCGAGATTCACAGATAAACAATTTGAAGTCAACACTACAAAACAATTACGGCATATTTCTTTCAATTTAAAACTTGATATTCATCTGTCAACATTAAACTTCAGTTCTATACAGGGTTTTAATGAGTACAAATTTCGCTGAATGTTATTGAATTAATTGTATTATCAAACCAAATAATGAAGAAGTATATATCGACATATCCAAATGAGCGCCGTTAATACTTTACGTTTATAAACACCTCCACTTGCAAGGGATTTTGAACAGCGTGTGGTTTCTTACACATACCATGTTTATAATACGAGTTGTAGCAAATACTCGTAATTATCTCAATAGACTTTACGTAGCAATGATAAACCCATTGTCTAATATCAGTAATTTATCAAATTGTACAATTTCAATATTAAATCAATAAGCTGACACCCTTGACAGAATGACCTTGCTGATCTTCAGTCGACTACTCACTTCTGTCCACTAATAACTATTGCATACGCAGAGAAGGGTGTTTACTTCGGGCAAAAAATGTCATTATTAAATTCCAAAATCTTCATTCCCTTGATTTCACCTGTCTGTACGTTAAACACATGTACGAAAAACACATTTAAGGCTCTGGAAAGGTCAACTTCCTAAGGTTGATGAAGGTTGAACAGAATTTCAGCTTTTATTTAAAAACAAATGATAATCGATACATGCATAAATAAGAAAAATAAATAGACGAACAAGAATCACAACCAAAGACATTGGTAAAATACAGTTACATCATCATGATGTATACAGAAATTACTTCTTAAATGACTAAACAAACAAACAAGAACATAGCATGCAGACATTAACAACGTTTGCCTTTGTTACATATTCATTTACATATTACCTTTTCACTCGAATTGCTGAGAAATGATATAAAATCGGTTTCCCGAAAATAACATAGTTTTGCTTTATAGAAAACTTGTAATGGACATTTTACTGTCCGGATACTGGGTCTATTGTGTTACACATGAGACATAATAATTATATAAGAGGTACAGACGGACGTAAAGAACAAACATGTAGGCCTAATTAAGTCATGCATGATTTATAACTCAAAGTTACCATGCAAACGTACTAGAAACTACACCGAGTACACGTACATTTCGTACATTTCAATAATAGTTTCACAAATGAAATCTTGACGAAAAAGAGAAATATTCAGACTCTTAATTGCGTTTGCTCTTGGCCAAAGGTATAAGAAGATGATTATCATCTAAGGATGTATTGCATCTAAGGATGTATTGCATCTATGGATGTATTGCTGGTAAAGTTAAGTATGGGGAACGAAATAAGTGGATTAATATGGGTTTACTGGAAGGCCACTTACGAATGTTGACTTTATTCAACCATTAACTGGCTGTACATGCAGCGTTAAGCTGTTGTCATAGTGCAAATACCCGACTGTCGGTTTGACTTGATATTAATACCGACCTCAAGGGTTCATTAAGCTGCATCAAAGTAATTAAATGCAATAGGAATATGTTTCGTGATAATTAAAATATCACGATGAAAGGTGGGAGGAAAAAGAGCCGCCTTTATGTTTACATAACAGCCTTCGTTCCCACAGATTCTAAAGATGATAAGCGGCAAGTGGTTACACACTGCCCATACTGGACATAATCCTGTCCCTTAACATCATAAAGCAAAGAAAATGCGATGAACCCAACAAAAGAAAATGATAATGACAAGGCACGTCAGATTTACTTCTTCGTGCGAAAGAGGAAAAGATACATCATGTGATGAATTAAGAAAAAGGAGGGGGAAGGTGTGGACCTTAATTCCGCATAACCATACTAGTAGAATTAACTATGGTTCGCAATTCCATGATATTTGACGAAATTTCAGGTTTAAACATTAAATGTACCTACTTGACAGTAACAGATCATGAACGTGCTTCGAATGCAACGGTATTCTTGAATATCAATTAATTTCCGATACCTTACATATTTTTTACAAAATACTTTCTCCGCAATCGCAATATAACGGAGATGTGAGGATAAGCGACTATCATCATTTGAAATATGGAAACAACCATAATGATATAGAATTGAATACAATTGTTCTTCAAAACACATGAAACCAGTGATGGTTTTGATAATAGGCATACAGTCTGTAGAAGAATTAGATGAAAGAAGTCGAGTACGTGATTGTATAAAAATGATAGGCTAAGATTTGAAATTACCTAGCAATGGGCCATAATTGGTCACCTGGTGGGCTCCACAGTTAATAATGTGTCATACTTGTACTGTTTGACACTGGTGACATGGACGAGAATGTGAAAATGTGTCCACAATATTTCTCTAACGATTTCAATACTTGTGTGATTCCATTGGTAAATGGTTAAAATGCCATGCTTCAAATGTATTATATGGTAATTAAGTGCTGGGAAACAGTAATTGGACCGATTATTGATCTCAGGTTGGTTATCTTACGCGTAGATAATATATCTGTGATATAATGCAAATAATGCATATAGATAAGAATAGCAACTGTGGGTGCAATAATTACATTTAGCTACTATTTCGAAAAAAAAAAAAAAAAAAAAAAACATTTACACCCACGGCATCAGTAGTTGTCATGATTCAGCTTTTGTAATTTCCAGTAACTTTGGCTCTAAAAACTCCAATGATTCTCAGTTCGTGGATTGGCTCTATAGAATTGATAAATTAAACGAGACTTACCTGTAAGGTGATGTTTGATTTCAATTCTGTAGAGCCAATCCACTGAGAATCATAGGCCCACCCTAAGTCATAAATACCCACCCGAAATATTGATTTAACAAAGTTACCAAGTTACTGAAAATTCCCCCTCTAAATGTCTGAGGTTGACCACGTGACTGGCTGTTGTGTTCACTCCTATGATTCTCAGTGGATTGGCTCTACAGAATTGACATCAAACATCACCTTACAGGTAAGTCTCGTTTAATTTATCAATTATCTTAGCGTTTTATCCCTTTCCCAAACGATGAAAATTTGGACTTTTCAAATTAGAAAGCCACTGCAGATGTTGAAATGGCTGTTGATTCGTGTACAATAAAGCACAGAAAATATTGAGACAAAAGGAGAAATTGCATATTATCAGCAATTTCTTCTTTTGTCTCGAATATTTTCCCAAGCCTTTTCTTCAAGGGATGTCAAAACATCGGGATAAGGTTAATATCAAAAACATCGACAAATTAAACTACAAAAAGCTTTAAAACTGAGAGCCAGAAAACCTGCCAACACTATTTCTTCTAAATGTTATTTTGATCTGGAATAAACAATCAGAGCAACAGATAAGAGAGGGTAAGGTCAATTTAAATTTGTTAATTCAAATCCAACCAGTATGTTGTGTGTGCTAATTTGAATCGTCTCGAAGTGAGTACCCACAACAGACAGTTTGATTAACAAATCCTCATAGTTTGCTTCTTATCTATAGCTTTGAATAATGAAGATATTTAAATTTTTTCGATCATTCGGTGAGGTCAACATATTTTCAGTCAATCAAATAAGTTCTCTTAACCCTTTCCCAAATGATAGAATTTTAGGGTAGGTCAATTCAAAAGCTACTATAGACAACAAAGTAGACATTAATCAAGATTGGTTTTACGTACAATAAAGCTCAGAAAATATTGAGACAAAAGGAGAAACTGCTGGTTATCAGCAGTTTCTTCATTTGTCTCAATGTTTTCCCAAACAATCTCTAATAGAGATGTCAAAACCAGGTCTTGTTTGGTAATGGGTTAATACCATAAACATCCACAACCAGAATGGTATCAAATGGATTGTTTCTTAACATGGACTTCTTACTGTTCAAAACAGCAATTGAACAATTCCTCAAACATATCACTGCTTTTCAACAAAAACCTTGTAACTGCAGCTTAAAACAAGCTGCAGTTACAAGGTTTATGTTGAACAGCGACAATATTTTATTTTCATTTTAAATAAAGGTAAAAGCCTATTTTTCTTTAAAATTTTACGATGAAGATGAATTTCAAAATCCTTACCATATAATCTCCAGTTTTAATAGTTGCTATGGTAAATGGAATTCCTATTCCTAACAATAAATCTAAAATTAGGTTAAGGCCAGATATCCTATTTGATTTAACCCTTTCCCAAATGACAAAATTTTAGGGTGATCCACTTCAAAAACTGCCACAAATGACAAAATGGAAGTTATTAAAGATGGAATTGTAAAGTATGGCATAGAAAATATTGAGACAAAAGGAGAAACTGGTTATCAGCAGTTTCTTCTTTTGTTTCAATGTTTTCCCAAGCCTTTTCTATTAGGGACGTCAAAACCAGGTCTTGTTCGGGAAAGAGTTAAGAAGACAAACTTATTTTACAGCAAGAGACATCCCATTACCATTTTTCAAAAGTATGTATTGGTGGCAAGATTGGTAGTTTTTTTAATTATTGCTGATAAGTTAAATATTAACTTATCAAATAATATGAAAATATATTGTCTTTCAAATTTATGAAGAAATATCTATGAAATGTCACTTTAACCCTTTCCCAAACAAGACCTGATTTTGACGCCCCTTATAGATATGGCCTGGGAAAACATTGAGACAAAAGAAGAAACTGCTGTATCCAGCAGTTTCTCCTTTTGTCTCAATATTTTCTGTGCAACATTTTACACAAATCCTATCTTTAATAACATTCATTTTGTCATTTGTGGCAGTTTTTGAAGTGGATCACCCTAAAATTGTGTCGTTTGGGAAAGGGTTAAATTCAAGTGTTAACTGAAATGTGCAGAACATGGACTACACAAATTTTCACAACTTTTGCATTTCATATTTAAGTAAACATATCTTTTCATAATTTAATGATAGTAATCTCTCTTAGGCATAACTGCATTATCTGCATTTCCTTCTTTTGCCAAGATCATTTCGCAAAACCTTGCCTATTACGAAAGTCAAAATCAGGTATTGCATGTGAAAGAGTTGAGCAAATCACAAAATGACTGGAACAGCCCCCCCCCCCCCCCCCCCCCCCCCCCCTCCCCCTAACAACACAATATTTGACTTTTTTTGGTGCCCTTCAAGATAGAGGGCTTGGAAAACATTGTGGCAAATGAAGAAATTTCTTTGTGATAAGCAAATTCTTCATTTGACACAATGTCTTTTAACCACAAAGACCAAAAATGTAAAATTTCATTCAATTCAAATTGTCTGCAAATTCTTTTAATTTAGACCAAAAATTTTGCCTTC